>CM047748.1:28685491-28707510 GCA_026225825.1 Pistacia integerrima
CCATACTCTTGTTGGAAAATCTCACTTTAAAATCAATTGCAAAGACTCTTTTAAGTTATTGTTGAAAATACTTACCCAAAAACAAAGTTAGGATCTATGCATAAAGCATATGCCTAACTATAAACTCAAGCATACTTCAATGGACAATTCGATTCTTTATTAATTTACAAGTTATAACTCAAATAACAGAACAAGAGTAACGGAAAATGCTGAAATATTTTTTTTTTAAATAAATAAGGAAAAGGGAAAAAAAAAAAAAACAGAAGAAAATAAAGACAATCATAATATGAAGTTACTTGGACACCAAACCAAGCGTTTCTTGATGGAGTATAAAGACAAATAAAGACAAAGAATATGAAGTTACTTGGACCCCCAAACCAAAACACAACTTTTAAAAAGCAACAATACCAAAAACAAAGCATATGCCTAACTATAAAATTCACGCATACTTCAGTCTTTATTATTTTATTATTTGATTCCTTTTTTTTTTTTTTTTTTGGGTATCTTTACTCTAGTGGGGATAATTTATGGGCGAACGACTTGTACATACCCAAAGTTTACTGTAATGACAAGTTGATACCCAAAAGGTTTTGAAACGACAAATAGGTACCTTAAGTCATATTACATTAGTGATTTTTGTTTATTAATAGTGAAAAGACTAAAATGCCCTTCAAAGTTTCAATTTTTGTTTTTTATAAATTTAAAAATTTCTAAAAAACCCCCTAGGTTTGCTAATTTAATTAAACACCCCCCTATATAAAAAGTTTGTTAAATGACAAAAACACCCCCACCACCCCAATGCAGATTCGGCCACCATCGCCGGAATCGCCGTGCTGCATTACGACACAGTCCCCATCGGATCTGCAGCGTGCGTAAATGCCGATGTGGCCTTTTCAGCCGATCCGCCACGGATCTGGCCGGAAAAGGCCGAGCTCTAGCCGTCAGCAGCGGCGTCGGCCGGCCTTTGGCGGTCCATGTGGCTGATCTGGCCGAAAAGGCCGATCGATCTCGGCCGTCGGCCGCGCCGCATATGGAGTTTTGCGGCGGCCGACGGCGGCGTACGCCGTAGATCGGCCTTTTCCGGCCAGATCGCCACGATCTGGCCGGAAAAGGCCAGATCGATGCTGCACACGATCCGCGAGTGACGTCGTGCTAACGCATTCTTTCCGGCCAGATTCCGGTGGTGGTGGCCGGAATCGCACTTGCTTAGGTGGGGAGTGTTTTTGTTATTTTATAAAACTTTTATATATTGGGGTATTTAGTGAAATTTGTAAACTTAGGGGGTTTTTTGAAATTTTTAAATTTATAAAAAACTAAAATTCAAACTTTGAAGGGTATTTTAGTCTTTTCACTATTAATAAACAAGAATAAATAAGAAATCACTATAACATGACGGAAAGTACCTATTTGTCATTTCAAAACCTTTTGGGTACCAACTTGTCGTTACGATAAATCTTGGGTATGTATAAGTCGTTCTCCCATAATTTATTAATGGCACATATATACCAATTAGATGAGCATCAATAAAAGGTAAAGTTAAAGTAAAAAGATAAAGAAGCAAGAAAAAGAAAAAGGAAAAAAGCACTAGCTTTCCAGCTGGAGTCAGAGCGGCCCAAATATTTATTAAAAATAAAACAAAGTTTGATGTGGTAGAATTGACCATTGACCTTATTAATAATCTTGAGATTGGCCCAAGATTATTATCCATGGAATTTGTGGTGAAAATTCAATGAGGGTAGAGCAATAAATAGAGATGTAATCGAAAGTAACAGATTAGGTCAATTAATTTTAACCCAAAATTTATTCTGTCAATTACAACCATTTGCTCTTGTTGGAAAATATTACTTTAAAATCAACTGCAGAGACTCTTTTAAGTAATTGTCTAATGTTGAAAATACTTATGACATTCCTTTTTCACTTCGTTTTGATTTTTCAATTTGAGAAAAAGAAAAAGAAAAAATATATATATCTTTTAACCTAAATAAAATCTTCCCACTACCTTTAATTTCACTGATTGATTTGATCATATATTATCATTATATAAATTAAATATTACTTAAAAGTATTCAATTTAGTGCTAATGGAAAATCTCAATGAGACCAAATTCATGAGCTGAGAGGGACCAAGATTTTCTTTTCAGATGTGTACTGTACAATCAATTCATAGTGATTGATTTGTAAGTTTGATTATGAAATCATATCAGAATTTATTCTTATTAAAGAATTTCCCAATAACGCAATTCTTCGTGTGAAAATAAAGAAATGGAACTACCTTTCTTAAGAGATTGAATCCTTCCCAGGGGTTTAAAAGAGTACAACCTTTAGCATTTTCCATCGTCCTTAACACTAGATGTAAAAACTAATGAAAAAAAGGAACAATTTTTGAATTTTATATTCCGTTAAAATCAATTCCAAAGACTCTTCATCTACAAATGCAGTCTTAGCTAATAATGGAAGCTTAATTATGTCGTTTAAATCATTTTGAATTTTATGACCAAAAGAAGATCAAGTAGAATAATTATCCACAAGGGTAATTTAGTAATGTGACATGTGACATCAGGATCTTAAATTTAAAAAAATAAAATAAAATAAGCTTCCGAGGAATAAGAAATAAATCAATGCACCATAACAAATATGAAAAACTTGAATAGAATTTTTACTGTACAAAAACATAAAGCCTATTGGGAAGCGGAGAAGTGCAAGCATAAATTAAAAATCTTTACAGTGGAACGGTCCAAAATAAATAAAACAAAAGGCTGGTTTTTGACTACATAAACAAACAGGCATGGCAACAATGACCATTTTCATTCCAAAAACCATTAATGTATACATCATCATATAAGGAAAACCTTCTAAAGTGTCATCAAATCAGCTTGTGGCAAGGTGTGTCCTCAGTTTCTGATAAAATGTTCCTCTCTAGAATTTCATGTAGCAAAACAGCCGATGAGAAAAACGATTTACAACAGATATAGCAGACCATGATTTAGAGGAAGTGATTAGAGCAAAAAAAGTGAAAAGGCTGATGTTCAAAAAGAAGAAAAAAATGTGCAGCTCAATGTGTCTATACTCCTTGTGGACTGACCTTCTCATCTATATGCCGCAGCAGTTACCTGGTGGGGTGCTCGGATGGTTGACCACTCAAAGAAGGATTTGACGAATTAGAAGGGAGGGAGCCATTGTCTTGGGAGGGTGTGCCACCCCACTTCAGCTCTGCATCAGAAGGCTCGACTACATGCACTGCTCCGTCACTCATGCCAAGAGCGATCTGATTAGGCTCACATGGATGAGCTGCTATGACAAAAGGATAGGTGGTAGCGTTGCTGCTGCAGAATATATATCGTCAATGAGTGATGGATTTTATGGGCTTCGACAATACAATGAAATATACGAAAAATGCCTTGAAACATCTGAACTGGTTTATATATAATAACTGAATGTTCAGAACTAGCCAAATAAAAGGTCTACTTACTTGACAGAGAAGGAAGGTATGTAAGCAGAAGCTGCTATTCTACATCTGAGCCTTAAATTATCCGCATCAAAAACTCCCACAGCACCGTCACAAAAACCGGCATACACCAGTAAACCATCACATGAATATATTGCACTTGAAATGGGAGCAGGGAGTGTATCTTTTGGAGACCACTACAAGTTACAAAATCATAGCATAAGGACCATTATAAGAGAGATTGAAAAATAACACGTTAAAATAAATTACACGGATACAACATGTACAAATGAGCCAGTATTCATGAAATTTCACATTGACTGGTTTAACCTCGTACATTAAAACATCTTATTAATTCTCCATTTACTTGGAAATGTAAAAGAAATAGTAAGATTTGCCGAATATGTATGCAGCACCATCAATAAATCTTCCAAGAAAGAGCTCAGAGCGATAAGCCACACACTAGGCCAAGGCTTCTAACATGCTATCCATAAAAAAACATTGAAGTAGTAAATTTTACTCTAGGGAGTCAAGGTGGAAAGAGAACAATGATGATAATAAGCTACGTAACTAAATCTTTTTTGCGAACAACAATATGTGATTTGGGGTCTCATTGACCTTAATTATTGTGACGCTACGTTTCCACTAATAGAAATGAGATCATGGTATGTAAGTTTATTTAGAGAGAGAGAGAGAGAGAACTGAAGAAAAAAAAAAAAACATGATGACATGGAAGCAAAACTTACTGAACGTGAACATTCTAGCTCGGGGTCATAAATGGAAATTTGGCTATCATGAACCACCAACAGATGTGTTTGATCATTATGAAACTGGACTTTAGTTTCTCCAACCAAAGGCGATTGATGGCCAGCTGGTGCTTGTATGAACCTTGATTTCAGCTTCTTCCATTTATCAATACTCCAAATACATAGCTGCATCAAATAAATTATTAAGTAACGGAAATCAAAAACCCAGAGATAACAAAAAAGAAAAAGCTTCAACTTGATTTTTGGGACCTTGATTGAAATTCAATAGCATTTAGAAGTGACTCGGGGAAGCCATGTTTGAAACTTGTAGTAAACTAGAGTCTTTCCTCATGTATAATTGACTATTCTTTTCAGTGTAGTAAGTGATTAGCAACGCTGGAAATAGAATATTTTCCTTTCTTGGTTTCACTTGTAAATCCTAAATAACTTATATATTTTTTTCCTACCCACAACCTTTTTTGAATTAACATTACAGCTAACGGATTTGGACTCAAATTACTTGGCTTGCTTGGCATGATATCATGTTAAATAACCACGTGATCTAAAAGCCATATCAAAAGCTTCAGCTTATAGATAAGAGCCCAATAATGGTGTTTAAGCTATGACACTAACCAAGATAACCAGATTGATGTTCAAAAATAATTCTAAAATAGCATTTTCGTGGAAAGATCTTCACATTGGAGATCCCGTCAAAACAATTTGATTCTTCAACCGCACCTATTCAAACGTGAACAGCTTATATTTGGGCACTTGTCAACACCCATTGCTGAGAAGGTAACATCCAAAAAGACTATATTTACATGGTAATTCAACTATGGTTGGAAATTTTACCAAAGAAAAGGCTCATCATATGCAGACATTAATTACCCTAAATGACTTAAGATTAATCGCAAATTGCGACTTCCATTTCAAAGAAAGTAATTTGCTCCCCAGATAAGCAAAAGTTCGTAGAGCAAACCTTTAGTGGTGTAAATGTGCTAGGTTTCTTACTCTTGACAAAAAAATTATAGCATCCCAATTAAACATAAGTAAGAACAACGAATAGCCATAAACATTAAAATATTAAATTTTACATTAGTCAGGAACTAACCTGAGCATCAGCCCCTGAAGACACCAGTGCATTTAAAGTTTGGGAAAATGCAAGCCCTGTGATTCGATTTTGGTGACCCTTAAGTTTGGTTTTGACCTACCAACAACATCCAACATTAGTTATGCTTCCACATTATATGTCACACAATAAGCTTTAGATAATCAAGAAAGTTATTGATTAGATTATTAAGATAGCTATACTTGAGCTTTTACAATTTTTGAGCAGGTTTTTTCTATTGTGGTGGACTCATGTTTGCATTTTTGTACTTTTGTTGCATCTCTGTGTGTTCAGGAAGATGATATGTTTCATTTCAAAAATAAATAAATGGAAAAATGATTTCAGTGGTAATAATACTAACCATCAATTCCTTAAAACAAGTTAGTAACAACAAGACTTTCCCTCTAATGAACAGAGCTAAGAAGCATAAATCAGATTGTATGGTGTAGGTAATGATTCAGTCAAACCAGAATAAAATTTACATTAACAATCTCAAAATATCATCGTAATCAACTGTAAATTAACACTAGCAATAAATTGAGCAAATTCAATTGAACATATCCTTTGACCAGTTAAACATAAAACTAGCTTCATAAATTAAGAAAACAACAAATCAACTGAGAAACTTCACCTTATCAACTTTGACATTGTATATCTGAATGGTAGAATCCTCCATCCCAATGGCAATAATATTATTATCTTGAGGATAGAATGCCAAATATGTAACTGCTGGAGGTGGGGGCATAAACGTTGCCATGACCTGAGACACAGTAAGCAATATTATTCGGTCATGTTGAATCTCAAAATATTGCAAAGCATTATCTCAAGCAAATATTGTTGAACATGTATGAAATATAGAGTTCAAATTTGGAGAGGTGCAATAACTTACCTTGAATATCCTCCTGTTGAACAAGGAAACCCTTCCACCAGAGGCAGACATAATGTAAGAATCATTTTTGGATAAAGCAATGCATGCAGCAGACTCTTCAGCTGTTTTTACATCATTTATGTCATTTGTCATAAGTGTTCCACTGGGAGGTTGCCACAACTGGGGCGCTACGTATGCCGTAGCCTGACGAGTTTGCAACAGACATTAGAAAGGTCAAAATATAAAAAACAAAAGAAATTTGCAAATGGATAGTAAATAAACCTTCCCCAAGAGATCCCTTTCACTACGCTGCCATTTCCACAGCTTGTGAACAGCGCTGGCGGTAAGGGCCAATAGAGCTTGACCAGAGTTGGTGTAGATCAACCGAACAACCTGAATTTTTTTTACTTATTTACTTAAATCCAACAATAAACATTTGCAACAAAATAGAAAAAACATATATATTTTTTCCCAGGCCTAAATGGAGGGGAAATTACCAATGTCTTTCACACCATTTGTGGATAATGTTTTATTTGGCTAATTATATATTGATTGGTATTAAGCTTCTGTGATGAACTTGATATCATTTCTTTTGTGTCTTTTTGTAAAAAGTCATTTAGTTTATATTTATTTCGTCAGTCCTCTCCTACTTTGTTAATCGATGAAACAAGCACTACCATGCAGAGAGGGTGTATTATGCCCTAACTTCACAACTGACGTGGCATTACCATGTGAATTGGCAGTCCACATACCATCATCCTCAGGGGCATGTCAAGATATTTAAAAAAGGAAGGGAAATATTCGAAAGAAAGGTTAACACATGAGACAAGGAGGTTTAAACTAGCCTTCTAGCATTTGACTTAACATTCCGGAGTTCCTGTCACTATGCATCCAATTCTTTAGAATAGACGGTTGGTATATTAACGAAGGATATAGTTGCATATGATTTGCATAGCTTTATAATAGTGAAATATCTCATATATGAGCACAGGCACACAAAGGGCAGTAAATAACTACAAAGAAAATATCTAGCACCATAGAAGCAGAGGGATTTCTTCCTAACTGAAATAACACACAAATACTTGAATTCTTTACCACCTACCTTGCTTGGTGCTATAGAATCAGGTAAGCGCAGAGCTTTCATCTGTGATGGATCTGAAACATCACGAATGTTCCAGCTCTTAACCTTGTCTCTATCGTCGGCAATACATGGTTTGACATCAACAAGTCTGCTGCTGTCCATAGGACCCTGCAGCGGCACTCGGTATGAGTTTGTGGACCGAGGTAAGCACCAACAACTTCATTGTATACGAAATGCTAAACTTACAAGACTGTTGATAGATACAAAACCATCACTGTTGGCTAAAATTTTGATACCATTGTCACTAGTTGTAACTGCGAGCAGAGATCCTTCCTTATTGAATCTCAGTCTAGGACAACCCTGCAAAGAATGGAATTGAATGAACAAATGCTACGTATCTACTGTTAACTACCATTGGTGTACAAGTAAACAGTACGACTACAAACCGCCAATCCACCATCAGCATCAACAGCCGTCAACATATTTTCATTGTCCATATCCCAGAACTTAATTTGAAATTCATCCCCAGCAGCCAAGAACCGATTCCGTGTTGTATCAAACTGGACAACGCCTAAAGAGCTCTCTCTTAAACCATGATATGTCCTTTTGATAGCTCCTTCACTCTCATTCCACTCAACTAAATAAGAATGGCTTTCTTCACTTGTTCCGCATGAGAAGAGCCTGCAACAAAAAATATAGAAGTCTTATTCCATTTAGATGATGAAAGCACGATTACAAAATAATGGCACATCAAAGACAGAGAAGTGCCTAAAAAGTCCAGAATCAAAGAATCCTTGCAGCTAAATGATATACATCCTTTGTAAAACAAGATATTATCAGAAACTTCAATGAGTGATTATATAAAGTATCATGTGCACAAACAATATGAAAAATCACCAAATTATCTTAGCCTGTGTCCATCTTAAAATTAACCAAGCTTTACCTGGTTCCATCCGCACTATATGCCATCATGGTGCAATAGCATCCAGGAGCATCATAGTCCACTCTAGATCGCAAGCAATCATATAGCCAATATTTTATCGTTCCATCAATGGCAGTAGAGAAAATAAACTGCATATTTAAAGATAGGAAGATGGATAATATGAGATTCAAAGTGATGGTAGCCATCTTATTCCCATCAGCTAGTTAGCATATAGAAAAAGATACTGACTCAGATCACCAATCACAACATAAATGAGTTAAATAAATATTGACCTGAATATTTTCTTTGTGGTAAGGGTAGACTGAATACACAGCAGCTTCGTGGCCTTCAAATGTATACTGCCTGCATCCAGCTACAGCATCCCATACCTGTCATAGAAAAAACTTACTCTAATATCCCAACAAGTCAAACTCTTTAATAGGGAGAAAGTTACAACGAGGATATATCAATTATGTTTTCCCTAGAGAAGCATGTCACACCCTTTTAAGATAGTACCTTAATAGTCTTATCATCTCCACATGTAACTATACACAGTTGCTTGTTGGGATGAGCAAACGCAATGTCATTAACTGCACCAACATGGGCATCAATCTAAAAAGAGACAAGTGGTCAATAAACTGTACCTAGCCATTTTTAAGGAAGAACTGATATTTAGGATACAAAATTTACCTCTAAGTGCTGTCTTAGTTCTCCAGTTGCATTGTAAGTATATATCTGAACTATATGTTTGGAAAATGCAACACCTAGACAAATCACAATTTGATTAAGAGAAAAAATAAATATAATGAACTAGGAATAATTCATATTCACAAGCAAAGAATGCATATACATACCAAGCATAAGTCCATCTGGCCCCCAAACACACCGATTCACCCATATTGTAGCATCATTCAACAAAGCCTTCTCGTAGTACAAGTTAATTAATGAAGAGAAATATCAGTCCATGTTTATATTCCTAAATTGTTGGCCATGATTAATATGAAAGTGTTTGCCAGTCAAGCCAGAAAGTACACTAAATCCAACTTTCATAAGTATTAGGTGAATACATATGAGTTACTACCCATTGTTATTAAATTAATTGCCAAGATCAAATTTATAAAGGATGAAGATTTTATGCATTGTGTACTCTTAGGAAGTTAAGATGGTGAATACCTGCAATGGCATTGAAGTAGCTGATTTATCCCAAACCTTGAAAGTTCTATGTGCCAGCCTTTCTCCGGATCCCACCTCCCAAAGGCTAATGTCACCAATATTTGTCCCCACTATAGACCGAATAACAGAAATTTCAATCAATATAAATAATCTCTAGAAAAAGTTTTATAAATTTTTCAGTGAATAGACATTAAACAGTGGTTTTTTCTAATTTTTTACCTAGAAGAATAGTTTGCTGCTGTGGATGGAAGTCCATGCTCATGACATAAGATCCTTGATTTAGGGTTTGCACAAAGGCTTCAGGAAGGTTATGTACTACGCCAGCAAAAGACACCTAGAAATACCAAAAGATCATAAGAGGTGTTGAAAGGAACAAGAGGTGGGAGTATGAACTCACTTTTAATATTATTACAAAATAAATATTTAAACTAATTAATTGAATACATATACCTTTTCTTTGTGTGCTTGTTGTATGAATGTATTAAGCTTATTCTCCTCTATCTCTAAATCCTTCAACTTCGACTCAGATTTGTCCTTTCTGACTTTGTATAATTTTGGTGTGCTTACGATTCCTTGAGAGAAAGTCTTCATACTAGGGCATTTTCTTATATTTAACTCTTCCAAAAATGGGAAATTGAAAGAATAATTTCCAGAGCAAAAACATGTGAGACTTTCTAAGTTTTCAAGTGACAACGTCTTCAAATTGTTAAAAACAATTTCAGTACTCGTTGTTGCATCTCCCTCATTTTCTACTATTTCAATCAGCATTCCACAATTCTTTACACTCATTTCTCTCAACTGCACTAAGCTTTTAGCCATTAAAGGTGTTATTAACTGCATCAATCTAGGACAGCAACTTATATCTAGAACTTCAAGATTTAGAAGAGTTGGAAAGAATAGCTCATTATACATATTGTCTTTTAGTTTGAGCTCTTTCAGATTTTCAGATCTTTGAAGGAATCGGAGTGGAATATTTGCTAACTCAACACCTTTGATCATAAGAGCTTTACTCTTCCATATAATCTCTTTCCCACCATTCCTTAATTCAAGCACCTCCAAATCAAGATTGATCTACAGATCCATCAAAAACAAAATCCAATTAGCTTTTTAACTATATACTTAAAACAAAAGTTTAGTTATTGGCTCAAAAGTCATAGGCTAAACCCAATCAAATTTTGACAAATCAACTACCATATATTTTAAAACTAGTAAATGATATTTTAAATTTTAATTTGTGAACAAATGTTCATTTATGTGATTTTACCAACTACGCCCCCTGAAACCAAAAACTACAATATTCACCTCCTCCTATTGTCTATTAAATTAGGAATTTTATAGTGTTTGACCTATGTAAATACAAAGTTACCTTTAGATTTTTTGCAACCTGACTAATTTAAGAATAGGAACAAATATGTTGAGAACAATTTATAATTTTTTTTAAATAGTTATAGAAATTAAATTAATATAAATTTCTTAAAGAGTTTTTTTCTTCTAAATTTCTATTATTTGAATTTTCAAATTTAGTATTCAATGGTCACAACTTTAAATATATAATTTCAGATTTTATAAATATTTTTTTACTTTATACAGTATTTTCTAATTTTTCTTTTTTCTTTTTAATTTTTTTTTTTTAAGTTTTCTAGCAAGTTTTATCTTCTATTTTTGAAATATTCTTGTTTAATCTTTCTTTTGGACTGCTATCAATTGAGGGATAATGTTTTACAAACTATAAGAAAAAGAAAACAAGTTCCAAAATAGTTTTAAAAAGGGATAAAATGTTATTAGAGATAGTTAGATTTAACATTTTATAAGGTTATAATTTTATACAACTTTAAAATATTTTTAGTCGAAAAGTAAATTTATATAACATAATAATAATTAAAAGATTTATTATTTTATAATTAAAAAAATATTAAGCAGGGGCCTTGGCCAGCCGCGCAGGCTAGCAATGTTATGAGTGGAGGGATTTGGCAGCTGCAAATTGTGAGTAGAGTGACTTTGGTTTTGGAGAAGTACCAGTTGATAATATCTATATTTTTCTCCAACACAAATTTAAAATATTAATAAAAAAAAGGTTGTTTTCAATTCATAATATCCGAAAATTAAATCATATTGGTCATTTCTAGTAAACATTTGATAATTTATAGAATTATACTGGATGATTTGAACATAGTACTTTAATGAGTTTTATTGACAAGACTCTATAACAAAATTGTCCAAATCCAATTGACCGTTAATTTTTATTTCTTTTTTCTAAATTTTTGTTTAAAAAAAAGAAAGAGATGTTAAAAAACAAATTATTAAGTTCTAATTTATGTTTTATATATATACGGTTTTTTTTTTTTTCTTTTTCAATAAAGAAGTAAACAAGAGACTCATACCTTATGCTCCAAGCAAAGGGACTTTGGCTCTGGAATATGAAATAAATTTTCTTGGAAGCTTAGACATTTTGAAGTGAATTTTCCACATCTGTTGATCACCAACTTTTTTAACATCGGCCATTCACAAGTATGTATTCCAGGATAGAAAGCTATAAGTTTTGGTAAATTCTCAAGCTTCAAATAGGTAACTTGCGGAAATGCAAAATTAACAACTTTTGCTCCTTCTTCTTTTGCAACAATGTCCTCTAAAACTTCACAATCCTTTATCTCAAGGTGCTGTAGAGTCTGGAGGCTTTTGGCAATGGAAGATGGAAACACATATTTTATTTTTCCACATCTCTCCAAGATAAAGCGTTTCAAATTCTGATAGGAGGAAGACATAAATGTTGGAAATTTGTTGTCCCAAATCTTTCCACGACTAATATTCTTCAATTCCAAGGCCATCAAATTGGTGAAAACAACCTGTAATCAAAGTACTTGCTGTTTCAATGTTTACGAACTCATATGAGATAAATTTTAAAAAGAAATAATTGATTTTTATGGATTTATAGATGACATGCCATTAATGTTTACGATGTGTTTTTTTTTTTTTTTTTTTGTCTTAATAAATTTCATCATGGAATCAAGCATGAATTAATGAAACCAATTCGACCTAAATTACGCAGTATCGAGATTGAAAGAGAAGTATTTACTAGTGAAATTTAACTGAATATGTAAATTACCATAAAAAAAAAGCACAAAAAAGAGAAGAAACAAATCAATATGATGATTATGTGTTAACAAATGCGAAAAGGCATAAGAGAAAAAAATAAGAATATATATAATAGACAAGTACAAGAGGTTATAGTCAATCAAACCTTTTCATTAAGAAGTGGCGTGAGAGTGACAGAATCATTAAAACTATTCTTAACATCTGAAAAATCAGCTAAGCAGAAGAGTCTAACATTCCTGATTCCTCGTAATTCTTCTAAGGAGATGGTAGAATTAAGTTCCAATTTGAACATCCTCAAACCCTCATCTTTCTTATCTCCTATATAATGTTCGAACCACTGACCTCCTATTGATATTTTGTACCTTTTAAGCTCTTTGGAAAAGAAGTCTTTAGGCAATATCTTATTATCTTTAATATCTAATTCTAAACTAGTCAATTCAGACAAGAGCTTCAATTCCTCGAGTACTTTAACCTTCCACTGAATAGAGCATCCCTTTATATACAATTCTTCTAGTTGGGATAATTTTGATATCACATTTGGCACAATAACTTTTAATTGCCAACAATTTCTTAAATCCAATAACCTTAGTTGAGTCAATTGACCCAATTCAGTTGGCAATTTGTTAATAGATGAATTTTGCAAGCTAAGAACTTTTAGTTTCTTTAGCTTTCCGATAATAGCAACATCTTCAATTTCGCTATCATCTAAACACAAAGTTTGAAGGTTTGTCAGAAGATCAAGTGACGACGGCAACATTGATTGCTGCATTCCAAATAAACTTAAAACTTTGAGCTTTGGCATCATCGTGAAAAAATCCTCTGGGATTTCGAAAGAAGAACCCCATATAATGGCCATAGAGAAATATTCAAGATTTGGACAATTCAGATCATTAGGCCATAACTCACTAATAATTGTACTACTATCAGTTAAGGAGATTTTAGTGCATTTCTTGAGCTTATCTTTGTCCTTCCATTCCCTTTCAACATCATTTCTCCCTGTAAATACATGGTGGTCTGTATATGAAATTGTAACAAACAGCAAAGACGGACAACATCATGCATAGCAAATTGTTCGCTTGTGAAACCGTCAGTTAACAAACAAGAGTCTTTCAAGTCGCGAACCAATGTATCTAATCTATCCCTTGCTTCTTCCATTTTCAGGTTAGCTCCTTCAAGTATATCCAATCCCACAACATGTATGAAAAAGTCTGAAATGGAAGTATTATTTTCCATTAGACTAGAAAGTAAAAAAGTTTTCTGGAGCTCATCATCTCTTAAATATTTGTAACTCAAGGCGATCTTCACGTATTCCTTTTCTAGTAATCCCATGTACTTTGTCGGTGAAGGCGCTTTTAAGTCTCGCAAGGCAACTTTCCAATCAGATGGATGACGCTTGCTCTTTAATGCTTTTGCTATAGTACAAATGACAATAGGCAAGCCCCCACATTCCTTACATACATCTTGTGGCAAAGAATTCAATTCATAGGTTGAAATTTCACCACCTGCACAGGAAGCTAGGATTATACTAATTGCATTGTCTCTTTACATGCTTTGGATTTAAAAACAAGAAAAGTTCCAAGTGTTGTTATTTTCTCTCTAGCTATCTTATTTGACTCTTTTCTAAATAAAACCATAAAAAAATATTTGAAAATAAAAATAAACTGCACTTAATTCCAAATAATATTCCTTTCCACTCTTCATCTCTAAAATTGTCTTATCAAGAGCTTTAAGACAGTTTTTATAATAGGAGTTGCACTAAGCACTATAACTTACTAATGATATCTATTAAAACTAATTCAAATATAAAGAATTTGTCTAAAACATATGTCTTAATGAATACACTTTAAATTTCATATTCATCTTTTTAAAAAGAAGTGTAACAAATTTCAAAATAGAAGATTGAAGATGTAGAAATCGGAATAGAAATTAAGAGGATCTAAGGTGTGACAACATCTTAAAAGCAAAACAGTGCCATTTATTAGTACATAAAATTTGAATTTTCAAGTTTAAAAATTTACATTATTAAATTTGTATTATGTACACTATTATATGGTTGTGTAATTATATAGAGACAAAATACGGTTATTAGATTAAAAAAAATAAAAAGGTAGATTAAATATGAATAAGTTGCACTTAAAAGATAAAACAAGATTTAATATTTGAAACTACCTTTCTAACCCTTTATATTTTATATAAAAGGGACAGTTAAGTCTTTCTCTTTTGTGCAACGTTTTCAAGGGCAAATACGGGATTCCATTACTATATCATTGTTAGATGTCAAAGGTTATAATAACTAATTAACGTCAGGGTTTTCTTTTGTTATTTAGAATATCACAAGGGGATTTTTATAATTTGCTTTAATCTTAGGGGATGACTAAAACCTAAAAATTAAATTATTACAAAATAAAATATTAGAAAATTTTGATTTTGGTAGGATGATTAGAAATTTGCTGATTATAATTATATGGTTATAACTGTTAATGGTGGTGATAGGTTTGAAAAGTGGTAGCAGTGGTGATGTTTTGGGTACAGACTTTTTTTTCTAAACAAGAAAATTTCTAAATGTTGTTATTTTCCCTCTAGCAATCTTGTTAAGACTTTTTTCTAAACAGACCATAAAAAATATTTGAAAATAAAAATAAACTCCACTTGATTCCAAATAAAATTACTTTACACTCTTCATCTCTAAAATCATAGAAATACATTTGTCTTATCATAGAAAATAGAAATAAAGTGATGAGAAATCAGGAAATGTAAAATAAAGCTGCCAAGTCAATTCTCATTACTGTGAATTTAGGCTGAAAATAATAAAACTAATGCCATCTAATAAAACTAATTTAAATATTAATGAATATACTTTAAATTTAAGTTAGAAAGTAAAGTTTAGGTCCATAAATTATTCCCTGTTGACGGACAGCCATTATAAAACCCTGAAAAACTAGAGTGAAGGGCAGAGAAGTATTTACATAGTGTATTAATTAAGATAAATAAAACCCTAAAAATCTTATTCCTAACCCATTCACTCTTTCTTACCGCCACACCCCCTCACCCATTCCCATTAAACCCATCTTCTTCCTCGAGAAAACTCAGCGACACCTTGGGTGGTTTTTTTAATGCATCAATTTGGGCTAGGGAGGTTGTTTTAAACCTGGGTATTGTTGTTGTTGATCTTTTGAAGTTGATTTGATTGGAGATCTGGTTTTATTGTGGCTGATGAGGTGGTGGTCGTTGTTTAAGAGGTGGTGTTCTTTGGTGTGGCTGCAATGGGGATGTGCTGTGGTGTGGGTGCAATGGCGATGGTTGTGTTATGCATGCAGTGGCGATGGCTCTGGTGTGGATGCAATGGAGGAGATGGCAATAATTTGGAGGTGCGGTGGTGGTGCACGGGAGGCTATGGGTGTGACGGAGGTTGTCAGTGGCTACCGATAGGGGTGGGGCACAATGTGGGTGAGGTTTGTAACTACTGGGTTTTAGGAGGAGCGGAGGGTACGAAATTAAAAATGAGAAAGCAAAAAAAAAAAGTTAATTGAATTATTTTTCAAAAGAATCAGATTAAAAAAAGAGAAAAAAAGATTACGAATTTAAAAGAAAAAGATTACGTTTATAAAATTACTTTTTAAAAATCAGATTAAAAATATGAATAAAAAGAAAAAGAAAAAAATACGGTTATTACTTTTTAAAAAAAAAAGATTAAAATATAAATGTGTTACACTCAATCCCAGCCAAACCCCACCTAGCGGCTCCAACCAAATCCCTACCCAAAGAGTGTAGGTGATTTGTATGATAACCTTTTTTCTTTTTCTTTCACTTTTTATGATTCTGGGTTTATAATTATGATTGTGGCTATTAATGGTGCCGGTGGGTGGGTTTGAAAAACTGGTGGTAGTGATGTCGTATGTATGGAAGGTTGTGATTTTTGAAGAGAGGGTAGTAAAGAAGCAGTGGTGATGTTCTGGGTAACAAAAGTGATGGTAGCGGATTGGGATGGTTGACAGTGGCGAAAGACTTCTTGTGCGGTGGTGGCAACCTGTGGTTGATGCTTGATATTATTAAGGACCTAACCGATACTTTCTAATTTTACTGGATCAGGCTAAACCTGATGGACAAAAATGGATTTGCCTCGGCAAAAAGAATTACAGGTTTTGTTAGAACTTTGTTAGAAAGATCAGGTCAAATAAAATGAGACTAGCTTGTAATATGAAAATAACCCTATGTTAGAATTGTTTCTGCATATGGAAACTAAACATAGAAATTTAATTTTCAGAATATTTAATTAGAGAATAAATAAAACTAATGTCAAAGGCATTTTCAAAAAAAAAAAAAAAATAAATTAAATTAGACTTCTTGTTTTTAATGAGAGGTTACGAAGATTAGTCAATTTTGCCCCTAGGCCAGCACTACTATTCTATCAATGGAGTTAAGTATAGAGATTTTGAACATATTTCATGTTATTACTATTTTTAACTTTTTATTTATTCATGTCAAACCATAAGATAAATTTTATGTATTATCAAATTAAAATGTCCATCCCCAAATTTTATAATAATTACCTGCCATTTTCTTGAATAGGCTCCAAGCTTCTTTTTCATTCAAAATGCCCATCCCCAAATTTTTTGTTGAACCCATCTTCTCCAACACATCAACGTTTCTTGTTGTCATCAATATTTTATTTCTGCCACGATCAGCTAGAGAAGGAATTCCTACAATCTTCAAAACTAGCTCTCCCCAAATATTATCTATGATTAAAAGGATATTCCTCTTCTCCATTCTTGAGTATAACTTGCTTGCTCTTTGACTCTCATCTTCCATTGCATCTTCGAATTTGAGACCTAACTTGTTTGCAATTACTGTTTGAATTTTTTTTGTATCTGGAGTTTCTGTTACCTGCAAGACAGAGAACCACAAAATATAATAATAAAAAGAAAATCTTAAACAAATAACTGTGCTTTTTTAAAAAAAAAAAAAAATTGATATTCATCTATTAAAAAAATAACCTAATAACAAAGTAAACCTTAAAAGATAAATTGAGCTAAGATATATAAAATTATAAATAAAATAACGAAAAAAAGGATTTCTTCAAAAAAAAGGAACTATTGAATACTTTTTTCTTGTTAATTATAATAAACGTCCTTATATAGAAGACTCAAATCTAATTAATTTCACTCAAATAAAATTAATGACATAAATTAAATACAAATAATTATCACTCTAAATAAATATCTTAATATAATAAAGTGAAACCCCTTAGTTTAAACATTACCTCAACAAAAACAATCTCATCGAAGAGCTTATCCTTGTCGGCTTTCCTACCGATTTCCTGCACAAGAGTGGTCTTGCCTAGACCACCCATCCCATAAACACCCATCATGTAGATTTCCTCATCTTGTAAAGCATCCCATACCTTCTTCTCAGTGGAGTTTCTTGATTCGAACGCCAAATAATCTTCATTAGGTCTAAGCCATATCTCCTTGTGAGTAGCAGGATAGGAAACTTTCTCGAAATTTTTTTCTTGCTGCAGGAGTGGATCAATATTGTCCTCCATTAATTTGGATGCTGCCTTGCTATTTTCGTAGCGGGTCAAACAGTCAGTGCCAATTGAACTTTGGTTTTCAATCAACTCCCCTGCTTTAACAATGAAAGAGTCAACATCATCTAGCCACTTCTCCACATCCTTTTCAATCACTTCCAATTTGATTTTAGCCTCCTCAACCTTACGCTGCACTTTGCTTCTTGCATTCCTCAGCTTCAAAACATCATCTCCGAGCTTGTCAAAGTTCTTCTCGTAGTTGGACAAGTACATAAATTGATTCCCAATCACACCTCCAAAGCAACTCCCAACTTTATAAATTACTTCCAAAATGCAACTTACAACCATTTTTTTAACCTTTTTCAGTGGTATCTGAAGGGGTGAACGAGGTTTCTGAGTGAAAGTATGTTTTAGCGATTTTTGAAAGATTTAGAGAGCTGAGAGAGAATAAGAAGAAGAAGAAGAAGAAAAGAAATGACAATTGATTCCAACTTTACTGTGGTCCGTGAATAACTGATGACTCTGGAGACCCACCAGTCCACCACTTGGGCTAACTGATTTTGAATATCGATCTTAATTATTTTATTATTCTTTGTGGTGGAAAAAGAAGATTACCATTCGCTTTTTTAAGTGCTCTTGCAAAAGCTAAACTTTATAATTAATTAATTATTAATTATACATCTGTTTCTGCTTATTATAAACTTTCAAGCATGAGCTGGTCTCCATTAGTGATTGATGTAATTATTATTCGTTATGTTGGAGAATGAAGATTAAAGTGGTAATTACCTTCAAAAAGCCAAAGTTTATGGCACAAATTGATAAATGATTTCATTAATTATACAACCATCCCAGGTTCGCAATCCGTGCCACATTATGAATCGCCAATCAGAAATGACATCAAGAAACACAAATGACTAACAAACTGGCCGTTGATCAAGAGCCCCAGATTGATGAACGAACAATGTTTGCTTAAGAAATAACTGAAACTTAACAGAAGCTTAATAATTCAGTTTTCCCCGTCATAGTCAGCCTTCGTACACACATCATGTGAAATCATCAGGCACATTGCAAATAGTTAATGAAGATCCTAAAACTTTAATTATAAAGAAGTAGAGGGAACGACTCACACATACCTAAAGTTTGTTGTAAAGACGAAGTGGTATATAAAAGGTTTGGAAATGATAAACACCCACTTTCTGTTATGTTCTGTTAGGAATTTCCATCTGTTAAAAGACAAAAATAGTGAAAAGACTGGAATACCCACCGATCTCCATTCCCAACGCGTGCCGGCAAGGGCCAGTGCCACTTTTTATCACCGAACTTCACAGAAAAATGCTAAATTCGGTCAAAAAATCGATCGATGACGCAAGAGGGCTGTGCAAACGGGCTCGGGGTTAGAATGAAATTACTATACTGTCTTTTAGCAGATAGAAATCTCTAACAGAATATGACAGAAAGTATTTGTTTGTCATTTCCAAATCTTTTGGGTATCAATCTGTCTTTATGCCAAACTTTGGGTAGGTGGAAGTCGTTCGGCCTAAAGAAGTATCATATTCTCAAGGGAGAACGACATTTTTGCACCCAAGATTTGATGAAATGACACTTTCCCAACCCTTCATTAAATTATATTTTAAAATATAAAATTTGGTATAAAAGAATGTTTTAATTTTATAAATCTCAACAAAAGTTTATTATATAATCAAAACTTATGAGATTAATGTTATTAACTGTAAAAGAAATATAATTATTGAATTAGCATAGTTGGGAGTAAGGAATAAATCTTCAATTTTGAAATTGATATGCAAAGCAAATAAAGAAAATTCATCTCAAGAATATCGATCATATTGTTTATGCAGTAACCAACCTTGGATTTGTTCTGAAAAATAAGTGTAAGCACATGTCATTTACTATAAGGAAAAATGGAATGAATATGTATAATGGTCTCAAATTTATGTGGATATGAATGGAAGTTCACGTGTTTAATTTTCACATTTCAATAAAATTTGTTGATTTTTTTTTGTTTTGCTGATCGATTTTGGTGATCAAGATTGGATATAACTTTATTTTTTGAATAATATATTTTAGAGTATTTATCTAATCATTCGATTACTCAGGAGTGATTAATATAATTTTAATACGTGAAAATATCAATATGAGCTTTTTATTTTAATAACATGATCAATGGCTCTAGTATAATTATTTTTAATAATCGAACGTGTTTAGTGAATTGTAAAATCATATTCTTATGAGTTGTCTAAAACGGGTTTCATGGTTTGTAGAAAAAAGCATTCTTATATAATTGTTTACTTTATTTTATACTCCATCAATGTCTCTTTAGTTACTGTTCATGAGACCCTATAATTTCATTATTGAGAATATTAGATTGACGATGGAGACTCATCGTGTGAACAAATTTATATTTTATTAAAATAAGAAAAACTTTGATAAAATAATATTGACCAATGACGTTACTAAGGAGACTCTAACTCAAAAGAAAATAAAATTTATAATATTTGATTTCTAGCTATTTAAAAAGTAAATTCAAAGAACCACTAAATTTTTAGGAGTCTACTGATTGTCATCTTTATGTTTTTGGTCTATTATCGTCAATGACACAATTATTTTGTATTAACTGAATTGTTTCTCAACTTGACAGAAGTTAATGTGAAACACTGAAACTAACAGGTAGAGGGTAATTCTGACTTTTCAGCATTAATCAAAACCTATTTTTTATTTATAAATTTGTGTTTAATTCTTTTAACCAAATCTCACAAAATCAATTACTTAAGAAACCAAAATATGAACAAAACAATAAAAGTCCTAGAATAAACGTGGTAGATACGGTTCATATGAAAGTCAATAGAAATAATTTGTATTAAATGGATTAAAAAAAAAATGTTTGGCTCAATCAAATTAGTAATTGCAGTTTGATTTATAAACCATAGTACTGCTCTCCAGCTGGAGTGACAAGATTTACCAAAATGGGAAGAAGAGAATAATCATTGAATTAAGGGAGAACGACTTACACGTACCCAAGGTTTGTTGTAATCACAAGTTAGTACCCAAAAGGTTTTTAAATGACAAATAGGTACTTTCCGTCATGTTCTGTTAGTGATTTCTGTTTATTACTGTTTGTTAATAGTGAAAAGACTAAAATGCCCTTAAAAGTTTGAATTTTAGTTTTTTATAAATTTAAAAATTTCTAAAAACCCCCTAAGTTTACAAATTTAACTAAATACCCCAATATATAAAAATTTTATAAAATAACAAAAACACCCCCGTTACAGCGATGCGATTCTCGCCACCATTGCCGGAATCTGGCGGAAGAAGTGTTACGACACGACCCACCCACGGATGCGTAGCAGTAGCTCTCGATCCTGGCCTTTTCCGGCCGGTCAGTAGGCGATCTGGCCGAAAAGGCCGGATACTAGCGGCCTGCAAAACTCCATCTGCGCGTCAAGGCGGCCGATCTGCGGTAGATCTGGCCTTTTTCGGCCGGAGATCAACCACGGATCTGGTTGGAAAAGGCCGAGATCACCGCTGCCTTTTCCGGACCAGATCTTGCCTTTTAACCAGGCGGTCAAGTGGCGGATCAGCAGAAAAAGGCCAAATCGGCGCGTTATGACGATCCAGCGGATGCAGTGCGTAATGTGATTTTCCGGCCGATTCCGGTGATGGTGGCCGGAATGCGCGAGGGGGTGGTGGGGGTGTTTTTGTCATTTAACAAACTTTTTTATATATGGGGGTGTTTAATTAAATTAGCAAACCTAGGGGGTTTTTTAGAAATTTTTAAATTTATAAAAAACTAAAATTGAAACTTTGAAAGGCATTTTAGTCTTTTCACTATTAATAAACAAAAATCACTAACAGAACATGACGAAAGGTACCTATTTGTCGTTTCAAAACCTTTTGGATAGCAACTTGTTGTTACGGTAAACCGTGGGTATGCACAAGTCGTTCGGCCTTAAATTAATTAGCTGAAATAGGAATCCTGAGTAAATCTTCGATTTTTGAAATTGTGATTATAATACAATAAATATTGAAAATGTAAAACTTA
>CM047748.1:28707610-28816208 GCA_026225825.1 Pistacia integerrima
GCCGGTGGCGGCGGAGACAACAGAGTGAAGGGACCAACATTCAAAAACTTCTTGAACTTGGACTTGAGATCGTTCGTAATTGTAAGGTCTAATTCTTCAAAGCAATTCAAGAAAACTGCATCAGCTTGAGGCAGCTTTCTGCCCATTTGGTGAAGCATGTTTGAGAAAAGTGATTGCAGATTTCCCAAAACAACTCCTTCTGGCAAGTCACGAACTTGTACCTTTGACATTCCTGGAATGAATTCGAGTTTTTCATCTAAACGTTCTTCAATGCCTGTATTTTCATTTAGATTTTAGGAACAGGTAAATGCAGTGACACAGGCAGGGTTTTGTTTCGGGGGGGCAAAAAATATTAAAAATTAACCCCATTAATTAGGAACATTAAGTACAGATAAAATATTGACTTAAGATTTTACCGGTGTCAGCGGAGGCATGAACCCCCTTTGGATTATGAACAGGCTTCACTTACCTTCAATCCCTATTCTTTCTCTGATAAGATCAGTATAAACATGAGCAGAAAGTGAGTTCAGCCCTGAAGCCCAGCAAGCAACCCACGGCACATCCAGCTCCTTCGCGATATCCGCCACGAACCACAGGAACGCATCACTCAACACGCAACTCACCTTCCTCCCGGTCTCCGCCACCGCTGTATCCACCGCCTTCTTCAGGTTCACCGGCCCCGCCTTCATGAATAATTCAATATCCTCCTGATGCTTCCCCGTGAACACGTACCCCTCCGGCACGCCGTCTGCCACGTCGAAGGCTCTGACGTTGGGCTGCGAGAGGTAGTGTTTGCACGTGGAGGAGAGTGTTTTGTTGGACTGAGGAGTGCTGAAGAAGGAGAAAACGGTAGTAGGGGAGGAGAGAGCCAGGCGGTGGATGATGGGGAGGAGAATAGCGGCGTGGGAAGAGAAGGGGAAGGGGCAGACAGCCACGTGAGAGCCCACAGTGGCGTTGGCGGTGGTTTTACGCATGGCTGTGTGGTTGTGATGATGAAAGAAGGTTGAAATAGAGATGAAAGTTATGGTGGTGTTAGAGGTTTATGTAGAGAAAAGGTTATACAAAGGTTGACAAAGATGAATGGGGGTTGGCACGCTTATTAGTTAGTCGTCACTCATCCCTGTCCTATCATAAATGTTATATGAAAATATCTGATAACATACAAAATTGATTAAAATTATATATATATATATATATTTTTTAACTGGAGTGTTTAGACCACCTTCCAGTTGTATTTTAATTAATTTTCAATATGGGGTCTATTGGGACTTTCCCAGATGAACACAAAATTTTTGGATATCCTAATTAGATGGTTAAAGTCATCATTTAATATACCTATATATAAATTCAAAAATTATTTTGTTATCTATTAATAATATTATAAATGCTCTAAATGAAAGTTATCTCAATGTTCAAGAGCATTCTTAGAAGCCATGATACCATGGTGGAACCGAGAGGATGAGAGAGATAATTTAAAAAAAGTCAAAGTATATTCGAGATATATTTTTGAGAGAGCAAGAGAGACAACTGAAAAGTCAGGGTATACTAGAAATATATCTTTAAATAAATTTAATTATATCGTATTGAATTATTTTGAATTGTGAATATATCACTTATTTATACCAAAGTTTAACTATACAATAAGAAAATAAAATAATATAATTACATTCAATTAGAAAATTGATTGATTAAGTGATTTTAAGTGATTGTTAATCACAATAATGTACTACACTCATTTATTCATTGAATAAGTAATACTACACTTATAAAAAATTTATACAAAATTATTTATATAAAGCGACGTGACAATACTCTTATATTGTTATATCTTTTACTTTCATTTACTATGAATTTATAAAACTAATATTTTATATAATTCATCCAATCATAATTTTACCCATCACTTTAAAATATAAAGTAATTCTTTTTTAATATCTATTACATCTAATAGAAGTAATTTTATTTTATTATTTTTTCCCTTCTATTATTTTGTCGATTGGGACTTGGGAGAGACACAGACTGGTGGTTGATTTGGGAAAGCGATAATAATTGTTTACTTTACAATAAAATAAGAATAGCATGAATGCCAATCTCCTCCAGAAAATGCCATTCACTCTATATTTAGTTTGTTGGGTGGTACCATACAAAAGCATGTGATAACCTCCAGTACTGTATGACTCAAATTGGTCACTATTGTTTAACCGCCACTAAGTACTCGAATAGTCAACTAAAACTCTTAAGCATATTATTTAAGAAATCTTAAGTTCGATTTACCTCAACCCCTAATAAGGGTGGTTATTGAAGTTTTTATCCGATCAATAGTTCAAAGGTGTGCAACTAGCTTGATTATTTACCCATCGTCCCTGTTAATACAAGTTTTTCATATTTAATTAAAAATAATTGTATATTTAAAACTATTTTTTTCCTATATTTTCATGGAGATAAAGGAACACTAATAAAATTTATGAATCTATGGATTAAGCTATCGAATAAAGATACATTTCTTATTAAGTGATCTCAAGTTAAGAAAATAAACTATATTAATTAAATACAACAAAGAGAGTTTAAATGAATGCAAGTATATTTACTTTTTTTTACAAGAGAAGATAGTTTATTTATTAATTAAAATCGAAACTTTTTAATAAATAAAATGTAAATAGAAAGTTAGAGTACGACAATAATTTAGAAATGGATAAAGAAGAAAGAAAAATGTGATTTAAAGTTAGAGACTGTTATAATAAATTTTGAGATTATAAGAATCAAATAAAATGAAACACGATTTATTTATTTAGGTAATGAGAATTTTTTTTATGTTAAATACTTAAATTAACACATTTATTATCTATAACCCTGCGATATTCCGACAAACATTATAACGTCACGAGAGTATGAGAAATTTGAAATCATTGTAACGAAGAGGAAATCGTCATGGTTCTCGTTGATATCTTTGTTTTAAGGAACAATAATGTTATATATATAAAACTGATAAAATGTTATTGATGATACGTCAAATACTACATTAATCGGACGAGATAAATAAATTTATTTCCTAATAATAGAATTAATTTAGGAATATCAACAACCAGCCCAATCTGGGCCACGGGCGGACATGCAAGGCAGTATACACTCGGTCGGACCGGTTCGATCGGCAACCGGCGGCAAATCCGGTCCGATATATATAAAAAACCGCTATTTGAAGTTAAACCGGATTGGACCGCGGTTGGACCGTCTGAATAGTGCCGAATCACGGTCCAATCGTAGCTAAACCCCGCCAGATTCCGACATCTTTTGACGGAGAAAACATCCTCATTCGACGGACGACATCTCCACTACCAAACCCATCCATTTTCAGTTGCCGTCATCCAGCCTTCGTCGATCGCCGTCCACCTAAAGTTTACGGCTTTACGCAACGTCGGATTTCTTTCGTTGATTCCGCAATCTCGACGCCCGATGGAACTTGCCGCACCACCATCAGTCGCACTGCACATCAAAAGCCCTAAGATTCCAGCTTCGATTGACTGTCAATCGTCGTTACCGCCACACTCACCAGAATCTTTGCGTAATAGGGGTATTTTAGATAGATTTCAAACCTTAAGGGAGTTTTGTAGGAGTGTTTTTGATGAATTTCAAACTTTTAGAGACTAAAATGTAATTTTATAAATTACTGTCCAATCGGTCCAACCGGTCAAATCGGAAACCGAATCCTTGAACGGGTCATTGTCCGGTCCGGTTTTAACGTTGACAAATTGTTAATTTACAGAGACGGACATGTTCACAAAGCTTCCCACGCTCACCGCAAAACCAAATCCTCTTAGTTTTTTTTTTCCCTCTCTTTTTACCTAAAATATAGGTGCCTTTACGCCGCTTGGCGCTTGAGTCTGGCGCGGTTGCTGCTGGCAGGTGAGCTGGTTACTGGTGGCGGGAACAACGGATGACTCCACTAGCTTCGTTGCCGGCGGCGCTTTGGCGGCTGCCGTAGGTGGGTACTGATTTAAATTGTGTCCCCAGTTTAGGGTTGGAATTTGAATGCCTTTTAAAAAGATTGAATGTGTCTTGTGAATCATCATCATCGTCTTCACCATCATAAAAAGGAAAGCAATAATAATAATAAAACTTGAAGAATGGACTTCACAGATGAATGGAAGTCCCAGTTCCCGGTGGGCAAAGTTTGTACGCCGCCGCTTCTTCTTTCAGGTCCATCTTTGAGTTCCACTCTTGGTCCTCTTTTCTTCAATCCAAACCCCAAATCTCTAACCCTTCTTTTCTCCTCTCCCTCTCTTTTCCCCCCCTTGCTTTCTCCTCTTCCACAGCTCTCCCCACCTTCATTCCTCTCATCTTCACCCCAACATCATAAAGATACCGTTTCTGCTCTCGCCTACAACCGTCTTCAGCTTCTTCATTGCCCTTTAAATGACAGTGTCATTGTGTTCTTTTCCACTGGTCACAACCATGACCAAGTTGGGTTTTTGGTGGTTTTGGCGAAGGAATCCGGTTTTGATGTTTTGCGTAATGAAAATGACGGTGTTTTCGTAGTCAAGAATCGGTTTAATCATCGGATATGCAAGATTTTGGTGAATCCAGTTGGGGATGTTTCGGATTTTAAAGGTAATGCTTTGGTTAGTGTTGGTTACTTGTTAGCTTTTACAATGTATTCGGTTCATTGGTTTAGTGTTAAAGTTAGTAGAGTTAGTGAAAAGCCTGTTGTGAGTTATTTGGGGTTTAAGTTGTTTAAGAGTTGCGCTGTTGTGGGTGCTTGCTGGAGCCCGCATTTGCCTGAGGAGAGTGTGATTTTGTTACAAAGTGGTGTTTTGTTTCTGTTTGATTTGGATGATTGTGTTAGAACTTCGAAAACGAATACATATTTAAAAGGGAAGAGGTTGAGAGTGTCATGGAATGAGGATTCGGATTGTTTACGGAATTGTAAATGGATAGGTTGTGAGTTCAGTTGGCATCCTAGAATCTTGATTGTTGCTCGATCGGATTCAGTTTTTTTAGTTGATTTGAGGTCCGATGATTGTAATATTAGTTTGTTAGCGAAGATTGATATGCTTAGTTTGTATGCTCCAGTTGAAAAGGAGCAGTTCCATGCATTTTGTAAAGTGGGCTGTGATGGTTTTAATTTTGTTTTAGCTTCTGATAGTTTGCTGGTCCTCTCTGATGTGCGTAAGCCTTTGATGCCAGTGTTGCAGTGGGCTCATGGTCTTGATAAACCAAGCTATATTGACTCGCTTAGATTGACTGAGTTGAGGTCAAAGTCAGGGGATGATATGTATGAATGGGCAAATAAATCGGGTTTTGGCATTATCTTGGGATCTTTTTGGTCATGTGAATTTCGTCTATTTTGTTATGGACCTCCTTTACCAGGTCATAGTGGGATTTTTGCTTCAAAAATTTCAACATTTTCCAAGTCTCTTTACGCATGGGAACTCCCTACGGATTTGTTGTTGTCAGGACGTGGTTGTTGGTGTGGAACTTGTCTTCTAAGAAAAGAGTTTTGGAAAGATGATCTTCCTAAATGGACTGATTGGCAGCAGAAGGAAGACATGGTTTTGGGCTTTGGCATACTAAACAAGGATTTTTCTACCCTCATTCATGAACATGATGAATCTGGTGGGTTCACTTTGATTAGGCTAATGTCCTCAGGGAAGCTTGAAGCGCAAAGATATTTTGCCTCATGGGATGTGGTAAAACGATTAGAACTAGCCCATGGAGATTTATTGTTACATTTGGAAGATAACTTATTGTGTTCTAGAGATGATGACAATTACAAATTTCCGAAAAGATACAAGTACTTGAAACTTGACTATCTTTCTGGGCATTTGAATGGTAATCTTATTGAAGTCCTGGATTCCAAATTGAAGAATGATTTCAATGATCTGCAAGAGAAAGATTCTTTTAACATAGACTTCCATGAAATGTTATGTGAGAAGCTGAAAGTTAGTGGTTTGAGTCGGTTTAGAACATCTCCTGCCATTTCTGTTGTTTTTAGTGACATAAGCTTGCCAGCAAGTGTTCGTGAGGTTGCATTGAGGAGAACATGGGCTGGCTTGCCAATGGAACTTTTACAATTGGCCTTTTCCAACTATACTGAAGTTCTTGAAGTACTTATGGACAAGAAGAAGGTATCTTTGGAATTTTTAGTTGTTCCAGATCTACCCCAGTTGCCACCTTTTTTCTTAAGGAAGCCTTCATGCCGCAGCAATAAGTGGTCACAGAAAGTGCAGCGTGATGATGCCCTTGTAGGTCCTGTTCTTCCACTCCCTGTTCTTGTTACACTTCATGAATTCCGTAACAGTTCTCGATATTCAGAAGAAGAAGCCAGCAGTTTCTCATCAGAGGCAGAACTTAATCTTCGGTGTGAGGAAGTTATGCAGGTGGCCCGTGAAATGGCTGTATCAGATTCAGCCATTGATTTTCGCGATGAACATGCTGTCTCCCTTGCTGATGACAGAGATGAGGCATGGGTTGACTCTCGAAAACCAAAACCTTTCATTTACTACCATCCAACTGTACTTGATTGTTCCGATATGGATCAGACACTGAGAAACTTTGTTTGCAAGGATGAGAAATTTTTCAATTTGATTTCCAAAGTGGCCAAGGCTGAGCCTTTTCTGAAAGACAAAGTGGATAGTGCTGCAGTCGATATGGGTGATGATCTTTGCCCTATTGATTTGAAGTATGATACTTCTAATATTAGCAATACACCTCCTGAATCGAAAGCTTACAATGTCATTAAGAAGCAGTTCTCAAAATGGCAGGAAGGTTTCTCACCGTATCAAGATTTTTGCACTCAGTTCAAGCTTAGAGAACAAGAAAAGTGACTGTTTTGAACTTTTGTATTTTGACTTTTGAAATTTTTGCGCATATGATTCAATCATAGTTTTTCTTCAATGATATAGAAGGAAAATGGAAGAAGATTTGTATATTGTAAATTGAACTAGAGTTGTACAAATTAGGGGGAGAAAATGACAATATGAATCAGAGGCTGACTTTTCTGAAATCTATTTTCTTAGGATTTACTTATATGATTATATTCTCTCCATGGACAATTGTGCTGGTTCCCCTTAACATACATCCTGAAAAAAAAAAAAAAAAAAGAAAAGTACATAAATTTGCTATCACATCTTAAATCTATTACTTGCAGCTCTTTGCTAGGAATATGCATGTGATTTGAGAAGATCAAGGTGAATTGCTTCCACAGGATGTGCTGAATTAGGACTGGAAGTTAAAAGGAAGACAATTTTCAGCAACCTGTAAGTTTCTTCATTCTTGTTTCTTTTGTTTGACATTGCTGGATTCAGTTACCTGTCTGTAGTCGAGTTGGTTACATTTAAGCTTGGGACACCTATCTCATTTTAAATCTCGTACGGCTTGCTAGTTTAATTGTCTCCTTTGGGAAATTTATGCTTATATTGGTAAGAGGATTGTTGGTACCTGTCACTGCTCTACATGTGGTTTTTTGTACCTCATAAGGTTTACTCGGCCAATTTTGAACTTGTATGACTTTTACCATTTTAGTTTGGTTACAGTTTTCTTGTATATTTTGAGGAAATCTGTATGCTGATAATCAAGGTTTTTTTTTTTTTTTTTTTTTATATATATTAGGGCAGTTAGATATTGGGTGCAAAAGTTTTGGGATTTCAAAATATCTCGTTTATCTGTATTTTACAGTAGAATTTTTCGGTTTAATAACCACTTGTAACTCCCAAGTTTTGTTTTATTTTTATTGCTTTCAAATACTGTTCCAGTATTCAATTAGACTTTTACCCGATATGTTGGTGGCAGAGCCAGCCTTGCCTCGCCTCTTCAACTTGGTTGCCTTACCATGTTCCCAGTGTTTGCATTATCTGATAAAATGGCAACAATATTTTGTCAGGTGTTAATCTGCCTGAGTGATTGAGAGATAAAGAAGTGGCTTCTAGATCACTTGTGTAATGAATTGAACACATTTGCTTTGTTCCTCTTAAATACATAGCCTTGCTTCATGTTTCTAATGATCCAGGTTGTAGCCTACTATTGCCTTCATAGGAAGTGTGCAATAGCTAGCTTAACCGATTCCGTTTTCCAGAATGTGCAGGCTTTGCCAAGTGTGTGCTCGAGCACTCATCCAGCACTGCAACAAAACCTAAACTATTCGAAACAAAGCAAACTCGACAAATGCTGCCCTTCATGGTAGATGTAATTTCCCAAGACTTTTGTTCTTGTGCATGTTGATGTCGTTCCTCGCTTGAGCGAGCTGATGAACTTCTGGTATGGTTGATCTCTCATGGATAAGAAACCTTCTTATATGTTTGTTTGCATGCCAATTTGGTGAACTGGAACAGGGCAGAGTAAAACATCATCCCAGAAGAGTTTAGCACGAGCAGGATTTGGCCTCTCTCCTTGGCACGCCTGCAAACTGAGTTTATTACTAGTCCGTCCAGATAATCTGACTTTTCACATTTACACCCCATGACTCGAACCTGGGATGTGGTGCATTGTCTGTCAACAAATTTGGAGGACTGAGTACTCGCCTTCCTGATAAATATGAGAAAATACCTTTACCATCTCGAAGGAAAATGGTTTAATTCATTTATATAAATTGATATGACAATCGATGCCATCTGATGTGTTTCATATATCAAGATCTAGTTTATTGTTCTGGTAGCTAAAATGTCCGATAATTAAGTTTAAAGAGATGCTGAAAACTCCCATAAGAAACCATTGTTGTATAGTCTATTGTCATTGGATGATTTGATGGTAAAAAAAAAAAGTCTAATATGAGTTTTTTTAGGCAATAATAAAGGTTATCACTGATTTACGCGGTTGTTGATTTCAAGGTCTTGAAGAATTAGTGGAGGTGTTAGCAAGGAAAAAAAAAAAAAAAAAAAAAAAGCTCCCCCAGAGTACTGTTTTCACTTTCATTTTTGGTAACCTATCCAAAATAGGTTACATCTAAACAAGAAAGTAAAACCTGAAATAACAGATCATATTTCAGAGAGCAAATAACATTTAGACCCTCAGAAGCTTTCAGAATTACTCGTCCACCCCCAATAAAAAAACTATAATTTACGCTCCTCTATCAAATATTCTCATATATAGTCATCTTAAATTTATCGAATATTCACAATTACAAATTTATTTTTGAATTAATCATTTTATCCCTGAGTTTTATTTTAAATAAGCATTTGCAATTTCTTTATTTTTTCAATTTCTACAAAAAAATCCTTCAAAAAAATAATAATTTTTTTAATAAAAAAATTCAATAGTAATAATTTTTTTAGATTATGTATTCTCAACAAATCGATAAATCTTAATTGTCTATGCAATTTTTAAAAACTATTAAATACTTTAGAATTATTGAAAATATTAATGATATTATTAAAAATCTTGTCGTGTATTTAATAGTATTCGAAAATCATTAGTGTTTTTGTCTTATCGATTACATAAGGACGATTGAAATTAAACTTATATAAAGTTTAAAAAATTAAAACATTCAGAAAAAAATTCAATACAGTTCAGTTTTAAGTTTTTTTTTTTTAATTTCTATTATTTTGATTTTTTACCTTTTGTTAAAGTAATTGTATTTTGTAAAATGTCTAATTTAACCTCACTTATGTTAATAACAGTGAATTAAATAATACTGTATATATGAATATTTGGGCCTTAACGTATTCTCTACAAGTATTGGGGAGTTAAAGGTAATATCGAGAAAATATCACAGTTCTGTTTATTCTTCCAACTAAAAAGAAAGAAGCAGCTTGAAAGAAAAGATCAACCACGCTCCACGCTTACAACTCTCTCTCGGTCTCGCTTTCTTTAATTTCTAGCAAATCGATCCCCGAAATTGAGGCTCATACTTGAACAACAACAACGCACGACGCATCACCACTGAAGCAAGCGAAGCATGGGCCAAGCCTTCCGCAAACTCTTCGATGCCTTCTTTGGCAACAGTGAGATGCGTGTAAGTTACCTCTTTTTCTCGTTTATTTTTAAATTTCAATTTCTTGTGCACGCCTAGGTTTTGTTTTCTACTTTAATCGTGTTCAGTTGTTTAGTTTTATTTATTTATTTATTTTTTTAACTATTCATGAAATTTGTTTATTTTGAATGTTGTGTTGTTAGGTTCGCATGTAATTGGTCTTTGATTTTGATATTGTGAAACGAGAGGAAGAGAGAGAGTGGAAATTTGATGATTTTAGTTTATTTTATTTTTATATTTTCTTTGTGGAAGTGGTTTTGCTTGATACTTAAAAGGTCATAAGCTCTGAAGAACGCCTTGCTTGTTTCTAATTTGAGGCTGATTACAGGTAGAATTCGTTTTCTTCTTTAATCCTGTTCAGTCGTTTCGGTTTTTTTTTTTAATTCATGAATTTTGTTTATTTTGAATGTTATGTTGTGAGGTTCGCATGTAATTGGTCGTTGATTTTGATGTCGTGAAACGAGAAAAAAAAAGGAGCGGGAGAGTTGAAACTTGATGATTTTATTTTATTTTTATATTTTCTTTGTGGAAGTGGTTTTGCTTGATACTTAAAAGTCATGAGCTCTGAAGAACGCATTGTTTGTTCCTAATCTGAGGCTGATTACAGGTAGAAAATAGTATTCTTAAAATTGATATAGGAACTCTCATGAATTTTTGTAAATTTATGGGAAATTTCTTCTTCAATAGAGGTCTATGACTGTTTTCTGATGAATGGGGTTCGACTTCAATTGATCAAAGCTTCAAGGGAAGTTAATGAAGCTTACCTTTCCTTTTGCTTGGAAACAAACATTATTGGCCATATCTGGGTTACAAGGCATTGTATGGGCTTTTGCTCTATTTTCATGTCACGTCTGCAGATTGTTTTTTTATTTTTCTTTTTAGGTCCTTTGCCATTGTCAATTTATTTCATGTCATTAGTTAGTTCTTAAATATTGATAATGAGCCTCATTTATTTGTTAGTATTCCTTGGATCTGCTTTTCTTATTTTTTAAATTGTAAACTAGTTTATTGGGGCTGTTTTAGGTTGTGATGCTGGGTTTGGATGCTGCTGGTAAAACAACCATACTGTACAAGTTGCACATTGGAGAAGTGTTATCTACTGTTCCTACAATCGGTAGGTAACTTTTCTTCCATTGTCTTGATTTCTGGATATGAAGGGTTTGCTTAGTTTGTAAGCTGTTGTCAGTCAATTATCTCATATTTGATACAGTGATCCATTTTGATTACTAGACTGCAATTACACTCTGTGCATTTATGTAATGTCAAAATTGTCAAAAATATAGTAGTGGACTAATAAGAACCATGGACATTGTCATAAAAAATATCAATAATCACATGAGACTTCTCTATGAAATTTAAAATTTCAGTTTGAAAAATGAAGGTAAATTCAAGCCATGTAACTTTGTGCTGTTAAATTGATCAACAAATTGATGGTAATTGTATTCTTTTCTTTATCTCCTGCAGGCTTTAATGTGGAGAAAGTTCAGTATAAGAATGTCATGTTCACAGTTTGGGATGTTGGTGGGCAAGAGAAACTAAGGCCACTATGGAGGCATTATTTTAATAATACCGATGGACTGGTAATGATCAGTCTATGGTCTTATCGTGCAAGATTATGATTATTGCTGGACCTATTTATTTTCTTATTTTGTGCTGCTATTATCTGATTTTGTGTTGAATATGGTCCAATCATCAAATTAATTTTTTCCAGCTTTGCTTGTAGTTATAAATTCATTTGTTAATCTGTTTTGTTGGTTCCGTCACAGTTGTTTGTATTTAAAGCGGACTCTTTGTCTCTATGTAGATCTATGTTGTCGATTCCTTGGACCGAGAGAGAATTGGAAAAGCAAAACAAGAATTTCAGGTTGTGGATGTTTGGAGAGTTATATCAATAAATAAGATAATGTGGGTAATAGTTTCTGAATTTGACTGACCTATTTCTTGCAGGCTATCATCAAAGATCCATTTATGCTCCACAGTGTTATTTTGGTGTTTGCAAATAAGCAGGATATGGTATGTTTTCATTCTCAGTTTCCAATTTGATTTCTTCTCTTATGGATAAAATACACAAAAAGTTACAGTTTCTTTTTGGACATGCAGATATCTGCATACATGTTTTGTGTGTCTGTTGTGCGCGCATCTTTGTTGTATGAGTAGACATATTAAGAATTTAAGTTATTTATTTGTTGCTGCCCTGTGTTCTTTTCTTGTAAAGTTTTGACAAATTCTGTATGTCATTGTTCTTTAGGACAGAGTTATGTCTTCATTCAACATGGATTGATACACATACCATGCACTACAATCTGGTGATTACAGATTTCTGGGTAATCAGGAAAAAAGAAGAAAAATACTAATTATATCAAGTTTGTTTGCATATATAATGACTTTGTTTCTTGCTTCCATAGTTAGCTTTGAAATTGAGTTTTGTGCTCAAGAAAGCAAAATGCATGTCGCCATTTAAGATGAATTTACAATTAGGAAGAAGAATGCTAAAATTTATCATACCCAAAGTCTGTATTTTACCATAATTTTTTCTGCAGATCCTGTTACTTCAGTGTTTCAACTTTTAAAATATTTTGCGGAAGTTTCTATGCAAGAACAGAATTGCAAGAACAGGATTTCCTTTCTGTTATTGTTTTGCCTCATGGAATTAAATTTATGCTAAGATTTTTATCTAATGTATTTGAAAAACAAATTACTTCTTATAATAGCTTCTAAATATAGATTCTTCATCACTTATATGCTTTCATGTATTGTCATGATCCTTAAACAAGATTTTAATCCAAGTAGAAGTCAAATGTGTATTTAGAAGCTATGTGAAACATAAAAGTAATTTGAAAGCAAAACTTGCAGTAAGGGTATATATGAGGTTGAATTATTACTATAATGTTTGGCTTTTTGAAAGATTTTGAGTACTGTGAGGTTATTTTCAGACATAGTAATAGAATTTGTTCTCGGCATTTTTTCTGTGAAACAATGATGCATGAGCACATTTATAGATATACCTTATCAATTCCACACTTCAATCTACATGACTTGCATCCCTGGAATTCCACATAATTGAATACCCTACATCCATAGATCATTGCGGCAGCTTGACATTTAATGGAATTGCAATGTGATCTGGGAAGTAAAAAATTATTAGACTGTTGATGCATTAAAATTTATAGCTAGTATAGCCTTTCTGACGTTTACACTCATTATTCTCTAGAAAAATGTTCAACCCTTCTTGTATGATTGTTGAGCTCAGGCTATTTTGAATAAAACCTCAGAGTATTAATGAGAGGCCTTAGACATCTTTTAATACATTTCCTTTTCTTATTGATTGGTTAATTAAGCATTAGTGTGAGTCTGTGTTACAAAGAAACGTGATTTGTTTATGTTTCTTGAATTACAAATTTATCATATATCTTTCTGGGTCTTGTGAGGGTATGAGAAGGTAGTGGAGTGGCTGTGCGGGTTTTTGTTGTGGGTGTTGATATGGGTGGCATGGTACCAGCCTCATAGTGGGAGTGGAGTTAGTAATGGTTGGCTTGATGTCTTACATTTAGAAACTAACATGCATGTGGAATTCTTGATTTTTTATCCTAAACTCGCGTATCATTTTCTACAAAGAGGATAGAAACAAGCCTCTTAGATTTCTTGATTTGAGGAATTTATAGTTCTGTTTTGATTATTTATCAGATTGAAAAAAGCAAATTTTCAGAGACTGAGACCTAATAATGAGGATGGTGATTGTCTTTCAATGAAACTAATTTATTGGAAAAGGAAGTGAGAAACATATGCTTCCTTTGTTTCCATTCCAATTGATATTTATCTTTAACAATAACAACACATGTTAAATTCCATCTTCCTAGAGCTTAACTGCTGTTATTTGGTTTATGAGACTCGATCATAAAGAACTCAAGTGCCCTCAGTAGTTGTTCAAATCTACTTTACGTAATAGCTTTCTCATAAGGACATAGTGAGGTCTGGTAAGAACATTCAGAGGCGACATTCAGGGCATCACAGAGAGTACACACGTTAGAGGTGCATTTAGGGCATCATTGACAATTTACAAATTCTCGCCAGTTTTTTGCACAATTTTGCTTTTGATAGCATTTATGTGGTGTACAGAGATAAATATGTTTATTTAATATTGGTATTTATGTATCGAATATTTATGTCTAGAAAGGAGCGATGACCCCAATGGAAGTTTGCGAAGGATTAGGTCTTTATGATCTGAGGAACCGGAAGTGGCATATTCAAGGGACTTGTGCACTTAGAGGAGATGGACTTTATGAAGGCTTGGATTGGTTGGCTTCAACTCTAAAGGAGATGAGAGCTGCCGGATACTCATCTGCAGGCACCTCGACAATCTAGTCTTCCAGGTTGAAATTCTTACCTCTTTAGCAGTCAAAAACTTGTACATTGTGGTTCCGCTTCAATATCGTCCTTGTAGAAGATTTCCTTTCACGAAGTACGACTTGAAATTCTCTTCAATCTTCCTACCGTAGCAGGTTTATATGATGTCGTGAGGTTTATTCAATCATGAAGCTTGAGAGTCATGCTTAGTTACCCTGTGGGAAGTCTTGACTGTCGTCAAATTCTTTTGGGTTTTATCTATAGCTAATGAAGCCTAATGTGGTTCCTTACCTCTGACCGTACTTTGGCAATTGGATGTGTGACTTCCTCCAATGTATATTCAGATGAAACCTGTTATCACAATTAACTCGACTCTACGGGTTTATATATGCTGTATATGCCCCTAGATTTAAGGTAAATGATGTTGAAATGCTCTCTCTCTCACTCAGTATTTTATATGAGATAGTCTCATCGCCTTATTTTGTTGACATGACAAGACCATCTAATAAAACAATGACATATATGGTTACTTTGCCGATGTGAGACCGTTTAATGAAATAATAACATGTATGATTGGTTTTAAAAACCGCACACCATGGCGGTGGTTATAAAGGGTAATTAGTGTTCAATTAATGGTAGGTGAGGAGAAAATTTGATATATATGACAACATATGTGATTATGTTTTTGGACTATTTCACCATCAAAGTAGAGTGAGGTAAAATCATTGTTTTAAAACCCGGTCTGGCTTGGTTGGTTGAATCGGTTTAATCGGGACCTAGTGTTTTCATCGGGTTAGATTACCCTTTTCACTATTTACCAAAAATCTTATAAATTGGGATGATGATTAACGAACAATTGAAGATCGAGATGTTAGAGCTTTTGAAGAGCAAGTGTTAGTGAATACAATGGTGACGAAAGAGTTGATTTCTGATGATCGAAAATTGAAAAAAATAGGCGATCGTCAATTTGTATTTGGGGTGTGTGCAATGGTGAACTCTAGGGATGATTGAGATTATATTTTGGGTATCGTCATTGCCAACCAGTTGACTGTCGATTTATATTTGGAGTGTGTTTGCTAAATTTCAAATCAGTTGAGACTTATCATAATTTTTAGGGGTATGTTTGTTGAATTTTAAAATTTTTGTCACTTGGTTTGATTGGCTGGTCAAACCGATTAGCCTAGGACCCGATAACTTTGCTAGGTTTTACCCGAGTTAGGTTTTAAAACATTGGATAGAATAATAGGTGGTCTTGTGGCCCACTTACGACTAGGATATAATAAAATGTCGAGATAAAATAAAAAACAGATGTTTATTATTGTCCCATATTGAATGTTAAGCTAAGGTAAAGAGAAAAGGTAAACCCAATGGAGCGAAACTTTATATTTAAATTCTGATGGACTTTATGTTTAATTTATTTTACTTCGATTGTCTCAAAAGTTGGGCATTTTTTTTTTTTTTTAAATCTTAAGATAATCTTACCACAACCTTTAACTAATACTATTCATACAATATTTTTTGATACAAGATGATGTGATAAAATGTGATTGAGTAAAAATTTATTTTTAATTTAAAATCAATTAATTATTTTTTATCACATCATATTGTATAAAGAATGTTATATAAATTTGTTATATGTGTAATATTATGCTAACAATAAACTCATAACTCATTTTACTAATTTTCTAGCACAATAATCATAATCACATCTTAAGCTGCAAAAAGAAAGACATTGTGAAAGGACAAGGACATATTTGATCCACAATTATATAGGCCTTGCTCCTTATGAACTGAAAAATTAGTTTTCTTTTGTTTAAGGGAATGTAAAATATTTGTTCGTTTATTTATTTGTATATTATTATACAGAAATCCATAATAGCAAAGCTCTCGTAGCTCAGTTGGTTAGAGCACCCGTTTAGTAAGCGGGAGGTCTTGAGTTCGACTCTCAACGAAAGCATTTTCCCATTTTTCCTCACCCGACCCGTTTTTCAAATCCGAACGATCTTTACCACAAAATTTAACTGTCACTTTCCTTCCCTCCAAACCATGTAACCACATCATTATTATAATAATTTATTTATTATTATTCCCCTCATCTTAAATCCCAGCCATTCATTTTCCCCTACCCCACCACAAATTTTTTGAATCTTGATTATTCCAGATTTTTTTATTTGATTTATTTTTTTCTTCTTTTCAGATTCTGTCTTTTGTTTTCCTTCCTCTCCATCTTCATCTCTTCATCAACAACGAAAATGTTAGCGCATAAGACTTCTCCGTTTCCGATACTCCTCCACAAGTTCCGCCGCAATCTCCCCCGCCGCCCTAGGTTCACTTGCATTATCGACCCCGCTAACGTCATCGCCGCCGCGACCGCCGGCGCCAAGGTCCATGGTGCCGTCACCTCCGCCATCACGCAAGTCGCTGTCACCGCCGTCGCTATTGCCTCCGGTGCTTGTCTCTCTACTAAGGTCGATTTCTTGTGGCCTAAACTTGAAGAACAACCTGGTATGTTTTGTTTCTTATCTTCTTTCTTAGTTTAATTGCTGCTCTGTCATGTGATTTCCAAGTTATCTATTTGAATCTGTTTAATTTATTCTTAATTTTTGATTCAATGTTTAGTATAATTTGTCAAGTTTTGTATGTGTAAATTCTAGCGTTGGAATCTCAACTTTGAAAATTTGTAAAATTTATAACTCTGGATATGAAACTTATAATGAGCTTAGTTCAAAATTCACACTGTGTTTCCAGGCTAGTTCAAAATGCACCAATTTAGAGGTGTTTTTTTTCCTTCTTTTAATTATGTTATCATTTATACTTTCATAACAGTTTGCTGTTAGATATATGGTGTTCTAAGGTACATGTTGAGCATTGCTGAATCACATAAACATACAAGTTCCCTTATTATTGAAGCAACTAGCTATGTTACTGGTCCGTATTGTTTTACTTAGAACAATGTTAGATTAGTAACTTAAAATGTTTGGTTGTATTATTGCATATCAACTTGTGATAAAATATATGTTGCAACAAGGAAGGTAAATTTATAACATTGGAATCTTGCTTTTCGTGTTCCAAGTTTCATGTTCTTAACAATATTAGTGGGTGGTAACGTGGCAAAATCCTAAAAGCATGTGTCGATTTTCAATATTGATAATAGCAGTGCATATATCAATCTTACGTATTTTTATTATTTTGTTCTTGCTTTTTAAGTTTATCTTTCCAAGAATGCTGTAAGTATAAGATTTGTCTCATTCAGTAGGGTTCAAGCTAGCTTATAAGATGACTCAGGGTTAACGTTATATGTATATTATTTCTTTATTTCACTTAATTATTCACTGAGTTATTTATATTGAAGAGTCGCAGGTTCCTTTATACTGGATGGAGTTGACGTAACAGGGTACCCTATATTTACTGATGCAAAGGTGTGCCATCTCTCTCATAGCATGACTTGCATATATGTTGTCATCTTCTGCCACTAAAACCATATTTGTGAAGGCAGGTGCAAAAGGCTATTGCATTTGCTAAAAAAGCTCACAATGGGCAGTTCCGCAAAACTGGAGATCCTTATTTGTCACATTGTATCCATACTGGAAGAATCCTAGCCATGCTGGTCCCATCAAGTGGCAAACGTGTATGCATTTCTATCGTTACCTATTATAGTTTTAATTTTTGAGATTTCTTGTGTTTATATTGTTTCATGCCGAGAATGAAACATGTTCATTTTGATATGTAGCTGTAATGAAAAATGATTAAGAAATGTATCGTGCCATGCTAAATATAATATGAGACAAGCATCTGAAAAATGAATTGTATCATGCAGGTCAAATTCAGGGTATAAAAGCATCCCATTAGTTTGGGAAGTTTCTTTTCTAATCTTTTGGCAGCTTCAGAAATAAAACTTTGTTTTTGTTAATCCTTTTAAAATTTTTAAGTGCATAAAGTGTATGAATGTTAACAGGATGGCATAATTATGTCTAAGAAAAATCTGGGCTCCGTTTGGTTAGTCATTTAGAATAGCATTCTATGCTAAATATCATTTTTGGAAAATAGGATATGATTCTGAGAAGTTTTTTGTACATTTCTGAATAATATTTAAATCATTTTTAACCTTTTAGGTTTGCCAATTTAACTAATCACCCCCAAAAAATAAAAGTTTATAAATTGACAAAAACATCTCCACCCACCCTCATATTATCGGCAATGGGCCACCATCGCCGGCGTGGCGCACGGCCAACTAGATCTGACCGGAAAAGGTTAGATCTACGGCCACAGATCTAGCCGTTGATGGCCACATCTGGTCGTCGTTGAAGGCTCAACGACAGCCAAGATATGGCCGTCGTTGATGGCCAGATCTCTGGCCGTTGTTAATGGCCATATCTTTTTTGGCAGAAACAGACATATTAGCACACGATTGCCCTGATCTAGCCGGTCATGCGTTGTTATAGTGGTGGCGGTAGTGGCTGCTAACAGGTGATAGTGGCTTGGGTGGGTGGGGGTGTTTTTGTTAATTTTAAAACTTTTATTGAGAAAAATAATTGTTAATGTTTTGAGTTGAAAAGAATAAGATTAGGTTTTGGATAGAATTTTGAATATTGAAACAAATATGTATTTTGATAAGATTAAATACGATAATAGGGTAGGATAATGGAAAAATAATGAAACAAACAGAGGGCTGGTTTTTACTATAATTCTCTTTCAGGAAAGTGGGGCTGCACAGTCCCATTGTCTGCTGCTATATGCAACATCTCTGGATTGCAATTATAAGAAACATGCTACAGAAAAGTGGGCTCATTGGAATTTCATTACCAGTTATGATTTCTACATGCAATTTATGATTTTGAGCATATAGTTAATAGAAGTTTGCTACATTATTCCATGGTACAATATTAGAAAATGAAAATTTGAAGTTATGTAACACTGTCAATCTGCAGCAAAAGCTGCTCAAACTATTATGCCATTAATTCCTTGCTAAGATCTTAAAGTCTGATGCAGGCTGTTGACACAGTTGTGGCTGGAATTCTCCATGATGTCGTGGACGATACATGTGAAACTTTCTGCAGTGTAGAAGAAGAGTTTGGTGATGATGTTGCGAAACTGGTAGCTGGGGTTTCCAGATTAAGTTACATAAATCAGGTATTATAAACTGGTTATTTCAGTAAGCTTATCATTATTTTCTCTTTTCCGTGCTCTTCTTGAGAGTGAAACGATGTACTTTCCTTCATATGCTCATGGTTCTGTCATCTCGTTTATGGTAAGATCTATAATTCTGTCTATAGGACTATGGGTTGGGTTTTGAGGAGAGGGCTGCCTCAAGTCCTGTAGCCCATTGTTTTCTATTGATAACAATAATGGGAAAAAGGAAAAACCAGAAGTGAAATTATTAGTGGAATACTGTGCTGGTCTGTCTTCAGATATTGCTAGACGATATCTCCACCAGCTTATTTCTTGTCTTCTACTTCCTTTTAAAAATTTTTCGATAGCTTTTGTCAATTATATCTGGTTCTTTCTTCTTATTTCTGTGTTTCTCTTTATGCACTGCATTTGTACAGAAGTTGCATATTTGAATTTATTGAAGATTTGAAGTTCATCTACCTGTAAGGAATATTTAATGCTGGCAGGATGGGAAAAGTTAAGGTTGATGCTGCTTAAAGTGGATAGTTTTGTTTAATAAACTTGTTTACTTTCTGTTTTATTTGGTTGTCCTGTGACATGAAGGACATTATTACTGTCATTACTGTTGTTTCCTGATGTTGCATTATTATGACGTCTTTTTATAGATTCAATAAGAAATCTTCTTATGTTAATCACATGCTTGCAATTTCTAGAGATCTATGCCTTTATCCCGTGACAAATTTTGCCCTGTTTTCTCTGGTGTTCTCCTGTTGTTGCTATAACTAACATATAATTTTGCAGCTACTCCGGAGACATCGAAGGATAAATGTGGATCAGGGTACCCTTGGTCATGAAGAGGTACAAGATATGAATCCTGAATTTTGATTATTATTAACCTTGCCACAAATATAGAAATTGTAGATTTATATGTAAACTTGAGTCACATTTGATGTGTCATCTTTTGATTAATCTAGTCATGTATTGGAATCTTTCATATATTATAATCTAATCCAGAACAACGTGCACAATCTGAGTGTCAGTGCTTGTAGAAGATTGTGGTTGTGAGGTCCATTGGAAGAGATTGAGCACATACTTATTGCTTTCAATTTCATTCAGAAACACTTAGTTAAATAAGCCTCAAGATATCAATTATTTTCTATTCAAGTATGCTGGTTAAGAAGGAATTTTTTTTTCTCTTTATATACCACATAAAAGATACATTTGTGGATTTTAGTTTAATGAATACAGTAGCATAAGGTAGTAGATGTATAACAGATGACTTTTCTCTTCTGAAAAGACAAACAAATGAATGCAAGTGGCTGAGATGGTTTATGGATTCTCACACTGCTGTTGTTAATCTTCATAAGGCCAATGACTTACGAGTTATGCTCTTGGGGATGGTTGATGATCCACGTGTGGTGCTCATCAAGCTTGCCGACCGTCTTCACAACATGAGAACCATGTACTGAATCTTCACTTTGAAACATTCATTTATGCCTGTTAAACAGTGATTGCATTCTATTTCTATCTGAATAATAACTTAGTCTTCAACCAACATGTTTTACTTTCTACCCCCCCTTTTTTTGATCCTCTAGATCTTTCGCTTCCTTTGTTGATAATTATTATGATTACTCATTACTGGTCCTTAGATGTCTGAAAAATTTGTAATCAAATATAAAAAAGAAAATTTAAATTCTTGAAATGGCATGGTTGATCTCACTAAATTTTGGGTTTCTTCTACTATTATACGGATTTGGACTCCTAGATTGTGAATTTTGCTTTCAGCTATGTTCTGCCACCGTCAAAGGCTCTAGCTGTAGCACAGGAGACTCTACTTATTTGGTGCTCACTTGCTTCCAGATTGGGTCTGTGGGCACTGAAAGCTGAACTGGAAGATCTATGCTTTGCTGTTCTTCAGGTCTGCTCATAATCTTTTGGGCTTCAAGTGCACTTTTATCATGCTGGAAGCTGAATGTTTTGCTATGCTTATGTGAATATGAAATGTGTAATATTTTAAGAATCTCATCTAAATGTGCATTTGTACCAGTAGCATAATATGACTAGGAATTTTATTTAAGTTGTTATATTTCCTATATTGCACTTTTCTAGAATCATATTCTTGTCTTGTAATAAATAATGAATCTTTTAACTGTATAATTTGTCTTGTAATAAACTTTGTTCAGCCTCAAATGTTCCGGAAGATGCGGGCTGATCTAGCTTCCATGTGGAGCGCTAGCAGTAGAGTAGGGTGTCCAAGAAGAATATCTGCAAAAAGCAGCTCACTATCCTTGGATGATACAATTTCTTCTCCTGATGACGAAAGTCTTACAGCATTTGATGAGGATATTCCAAGCATGAAGGTATGGATATCGTTTGTAAACATTGGTTGCTCCCATATACTTGAGATATCTTTAAAGGTTGAGTTACGTTTGAATGTGTTAGAGATTACTGTTGCTAGGTCCTTACATGTCAGCTTAAGCTTTTTAACCAATTGGTAACTTAACATGGTATTTGAGCTCAGTTGACCAAGTGGTCTTATGTTCAGATCTCCGTATTATATAATAAATTGTGTTTATGGTTAGAGCTTTTCTTTCTGGTTCTGGTTTATTCAGTCCATGTACAAGTGCAAGTGCAGGGAAGGTAGAGTTTAAATACTAATATTGGTTCTTACCTGTTAGGTTTAGCTTTTGGATTAATTACTAATTTTACAAATGTTTTACTTGATCTTGAAATGTGATGTCATGGTGCTGGTTCCAAGAACATATCACATGTTTATATTGTTTAGCTAGCCACAGATTCAAACTTCCATGCATGTTTTAAAAGTTTTTGTTTCCTTGAGGGCTGCTTCTGTCTCTGTTCTTGTGGAACCGTGGTCCATTTTTGTTTTTCTTCCCCTCAGTATTATAAATCTTACCATTTCCTATCAATAAAATAGAAGTGATGTTGAGACAAGTGACAAGTTTCATCCTCTTGCTTTTTCAACATCATGCAACTTCTAGAAAATTGAACAAAAAAATTTATAAATTTGGAACGGTAGTGATCAAAGAATCTCACTGAGATGTAACATATTTGTCACATTAAAATGGGTTTTGAGTGGCCTCATGACATAGGCCTTTATGTCATAAACTCTTTTCTCCAATGTAGATATAGTGGTCACTGGGGGTGGTGGAATGATTGTAACTTATTAATGAGAAGCAGTAGTATCTGGCAGTACTTGGATAATATGGATGTTCTTTAGGTCATTTTATCCAGTGACACACTGTTTGCAGGATCTTTTGGAAGCAGTGGTTCCTTTTGATATCTTATCAGATCGGAGGAAACGGACTAAATTTCTGTATGAACTTGGGAAAGGTTCAGACAGTCAAACAAAAGCCAAGGTTGTCCAGGACGCTGGAATTGCTTTGGCTTCCCTGGAAGTTTGTGAGGAAGCTCTTGAGAAGGAGTTACTTATATCAACTTCGTGCGTTTTGCTTCTCTTCTTCCATTAGCATTTCTGCTTGTAAATTCTGAAGAAACATAATTTTTATATATGCATCAATTTTATTTCTATCTAAAAATGTTTATACTGGAGAAGCTGTTATCCATCTAAAATAATTCTCTCTCTTGCTCAGTTGCTTTCTTTGTTTTATGCTTGCAGTTACGTTCCAGGAATGGAGGTTACTTTATCTAGCCGACTCAAAAGTTTGTATAGTATCTTCAGCAAGGTACTAATGAAGTTCGTGGTTAGATTAAAACTATAATATCTAGAGCATTTAAGCTTTGATTTCTTCACCTTAGCCATGAATTCAAAGCCCCATGCTTTAGTTTTAAAATTCTATTGATAACTTGTCCATATATTCTAAAATGGAACAGAATGTAACGTTCCTAGTATGCAGTGTTCATTTAGGAAAAGCTTATGAAAGATTGTGCCATAGTATGAATTTGTTTAGAGGTTCAGTAGTATTTATTATATCTGGTTTCTTTGGAAAATCTATTACAATTAAACATTGACATCGAATTGAATGACATTGATTTCTAGTTAATCTCTGGCCTCATGCCAAAGATTGAATTTTTAACGATACAGTTTATAGTGAGGAGTTCTCTTGTTATCAATAAATCATGGAGCTTGGATTTGTGAGCACTGAATATGTATTATTTTTCTATGATTACAGTGTATTACTGTGTTGCACTTCTTTTAAGAGATTGCTGATTTCAGAAATTCTCATTTTTCTATACCTTTCATTCAGTTGTCTTTGGTACATATTCTATGTCACCTTTAGCTAATTTTCCTTTTTCTTCTCTGATTATCCTATTAATTGAAAAGTGAGCAACATGTCTAATTACTTACCATATATAACAAAAATATATAAAATAGGAAACTTAAGTTGAGGGGCAATGTGGCTGAATGACTAGGCCTTGTTGGATATGAAGTCATACTTGGCTCTTTTCCAATTTACTTTAGTTTGCTAGTTAAGTTATAAAGGCCAAAGTAATCTTCTCTTCATGGGTTAAATTTTGTCCCAAAAAGCCCTCATATTGATTCTTTTTTTTTTTTTTTTTTTGGTTTTTTGATCATGACTAATCGTGTTTCTATCATTGCTTCATGTAGATGAGACGAAAAGATGTTGGCATCCATAAAGTATATGATGCACGTGCTTTGAGGGTGGTTGTTGGAGATAAGAATGGAACTCTTCATGGACCTGCAATTCAGTGCTGCTACAATCTTCTAGACATTATACATAGGTTAATCAGTGTGTTCCTTTTACTATTTTATCATTGCAAGTTGATTTATTCTATTAGAGGTGATTCAAAACTGCTTTCAGTAAACAATGGTATTATCATTTGATGGAAAAATTATTTTGACATGATTCGTTAGAGCCAAAATGGTTTTTTTGACTGAGGAAATTAAATCTGTTTTCTCGATGCTTAGTGTTGTTAACTCTATGGATATTATCATTCATCTTATATTTTAAGTAACTAGGTTGAGTTAGAAATATCTGTATTTCGTATATACTTTCACAAGATCTACTGATTGTGGTGAGATGATGGATTCTTTCTTTGCAGGCTCTGGACCCCCATTGATGGTGAATTTGATGATTACATTGTTAATCCGAAACCTAGTGGTTATCAGGTCATTTTACACCTTCAATGCTTCACTCTAGATACCAATATGCATACTTGCACGACAAACATTTATAAAGATACTTCCACCTAAAGCAAAGAAAGCCTGAGAAAAGCTATTTAGATATTTCTTTAACTCCACATCTTGTGGTGACATGGCCAGATAGAGGGATGACTTGGCCGAATAGGCATATCATGTGTCTCTGTGCTTGGAGAATGATCCAAGTTGCTTTAATTTAATAGAGATGAAGTGTTATTTCTCTATCATGTCTTATGTAGCTTTGATGCATGTTGTTGGAGTAGTTCAAGTCAGTTGGATCAATTGTTTGATATAGGACATCCACCAAACTTACCCATAAATGAAGGTCTGCTACCTCCCTGTTCATGGGTATTCGTCTGTTCACAACCAAACTCTTGAATTGGTATGGGCCTTTTGGTCTCATGCGTGTGGGTTTCCACTTTAATTCATTGTTGCCACACTTGAGGAATACTCCTGATTTTAACCACTAAAGTATCTAATCTCTTTCATGTGTGGGATTGTGTATATTGGTACTCACACACTCTATTCAATAGTAATTTTCTTTTAACCTAATGCGGGTTTGATTCTGGATATTTATAAAATTGCTGTATCTTTTAAACGTGTTCCTACTTTTGTTTGGGTCACATTTTACACCTAAACCCTTCTTTTACTTGCTACTTGCAGTCTCTGCACACTGCTGTCCAAGGTCCTGACAGTTCACCTTTGGAAGTTCAGATAAGAACGCAGGTGCTGCAATTGGTTATAATTTTGTATGATGTCATGTCAGGGATTTTGATTTGGCTTATAATACTAGTCATTCTCCTTTTCAGAAAATGCATGAGTATGCTGAACATGGGCTTGCTGCACACTGGCTATATAAAGAAACTGGAAACAAGTTGCGGTACACAAGCAGCATGGATGAGTCTGATATAGAAGCTTCTTCTTATCTGTCAAAAGAAATGGAGGATAATAGTTCTTTAGATGATGATTTGTTTATGAAATACAGTTCTCTGAAAGCAGGGCATCCAGTCGTCAGGGTGGAAGGAAGCCACATACTTGCTGCTGTAATAGTTCGGTATGTCATAATGTTATGTCTAATGTATCTACTATCCAACATTAACCTTCAGTTACTAACCTTTGCATAAGTGTTGCATTTTCAGAGTAGATAAGGGTGGAAGAGAATTGCTTGTTGCTGTGAGCTTTGGACTGGCAGCTTCTGAAGTGGTAGCTGACAGAAGATCTTCTTTACAGATAAAAAGTTGGGAAGCTTATGCAAGGTTATTCAAAAAGGTTGAGTTGCTTCACTATGTCTCTTAATTACTTGAATCGTTCAAATATTGGCAGAGAATTATGGTTTGATGATTAAAATTTTTAGTAACAATATTTTTGTGGTTTGGTTCATTTCAGTATGGTTAAAAAAATATAAAAATGTAATTAAAATAAGATAGTTGAATTATATTGGATTTGAGGGGAGGGTAGTTCTATTGGGTTTTGATGAACTTTTAACAGTCCTCTCCTATTATTGTTTCAGATACTAGTTCCCATTGGCAAATAACGAGAACTGCAGTCTGGGAAATAAAAACTAATCTCTTAGAAAATTTGGTTCTTAGATTAAGTTAACTTGACGATATTAGCTTGAACCGTGGTATGAACTAGGACATATGGCAGTTAAGAATGCTATAATTTTTTCCCCTAATCCTGCTCTCCTACATTGGAATCTTAATTACCAAGATAGTCTCTCAGATTTGTCTAGGCCCTTAATCGCTCTATATTATCCGTCGAGATCCTTTAAACATCTAATGCAACTTCTTCAACAACAAAGTTGTGATCAATTGCTGAAGCATTTAAGTTGGAAACAATAATCTGTACTGCTTAAAGCTAACTCTAATTTGAGATAGCAGATGAATTAACTTGTAAATTAGCATATATTTAGCAGTATTTGACTATGAGTAGTTATTTATCATAAGTTCAGTAAATATATCAAGGTTTTTATGCAAATTACCTCACTGTCTTTTAATGTTATCAACTTGGCTTTGCAGGTGTCGGATGAGTGGTGGCGTGAACCCGGACATGGGGATTGGTGTACTTGCCTAGAGAAGTATACACTTTGTCGAGATGGCATGTACCACAGGGTATGTTTACTATTTATTGAGATGAAGTAATCATGAGCTTCGCATACTGATGCTATATACATATGAGTCATGATTGTAGTGAATTTTTTTCTGATTATATTAGCATTTAAATGATAAATAATGATGTAAGAACCGACTAAGAATTCTATTGTAAAATTTTCTCCCTATGCAGCAAGACCAGTTTCAGCGCCTACTGCCAACCTTCATCCAGGTCACTCATTTAACAGAACAAGAAGAATCTGAATATTGGGCCGTTGTCTCTGCTGTTTTTGAGGGCAAACCGGTTGATTCTATTACATCTAGGCCAAGCTTAGACTCTGTTGCTTCAACTTCCATGGAAGCTAGCATCAATAACAAGGTTTGTCAACAATTATCTTACTACACTAAAGTTCATCATGTCGATAATTAATTTGTGGAAGTTTGTTTGGAGTACTCTAGATTGTCTTTGTAGTATTTGCGAAATTATCTGCTATGGGAGCATTATAATCGTATTAAGTCAAAATGGTTAGCTGGATTTAAGGTTTATCTTGCCAATATATACTCTTCCTTCCTTAGATTGATTACATCGAAACATTTAACTTTACAAAGATGATTTTATTGATTTTAAATTAGTGAAAACTATTCAGTAGTATCTTAAACTTTCTTCCTTCTACCTCCATGCATGCCCACAGGGAAATCTTTAAGTTCCCATTTTGCTTTAATTTTCTCTGCGCTGACATGGAGTTTGTGATTAACATTTTAAAAGGTCTCTTTACTAGGCCGATAACAATAGTGAACGGAAATATTAGTGTTGTTTTATGAAACTGTTTACCCTACACATGTAAACGATAGTTCGTGTTCATGTTAATTTTAATTTTAATGCATAATCTCAATTTCATGTTTATATTTGCATTAGAGAGCAAGTAGGGGTAAAAATTTTGTGAAAATTTTGTGAATAGATGAACTATAACTAATTTATACCTAAATCTAGGTCCGCTTATTGAGGACAATGCTTCAGTGGGAAGAGCAACTACGATCTGATGCTAGTCTGAGACAGTCAAACCTCAGTGGAAATTCTTATGGTAGTCTGGATTCTGTCGTTCTCGGGGAAGTGGTGATTGTATGCTGGCCCCATGGTGAGATAATGAAAATGAGAACAGGCAGCACTGCAGCAGACGCAGCTAGGAGAGTAGGGCTTGAAGGGAAGCTAGTTTTGGTTAATGGTCAATTGGTTTCACCCAGTACAGAGCTCAAAGATGGTGATGTAGTTGAAGTCAGGGTGTAAGGTAAATATACTCCACAGTTAAATCAGTTAGCGACCTAGTGTAGGCAACAGGATTTCAGAAAGTCATTGATCGCGATTTAAACGAAGTATGATATCCAATTGTTTCAAGGTATATAATATAACTGGATTGAAGCTCGTGAGGCTCCGCTTTCAGATTATGCATGTCAATGGACATCCTATGGATATATCAGTGTAAATATGGCTAACTTTGCAGCAGTCAAGGACAATTTTTAGTAGTAGCTCTATATTCAGATATCATGCAAACGAATTTCACCAGTCTCTCAATTCAGGGATGCGACGCCCCATTGCGTCGGTAGAGGTACTGTATACTGATGCCATGTCTGGCTTCAGAGGAGGCCACATCGGTAGAGAGCAATTTTCCAGTTGCATGGCGTATGCTACTTTGTGCTGCACATTTTATTGTATATGTAGCTGATAAATATCAATGAAAAAGGAGCCTTGCTTTTGTACAAAAGCATGTAAATATATACATATATTTGTTTTCATTATAGTAGAGTATGAACTCTACAATTTGAGTTTGATTAAACAACTACTTGCTCTCTTAGCTCTAAATCAAACTTACCCTAACGCCATTACCTGTCCACTTCAAATATTTCTTCAGTCTTGAAAAAATCCTGTGAGTACGTCTGATTATAATTCATGTGTGGTTGAGATTTATTCCTGTCATTTTTTATTTACCAATAAACTACTGAGAATATCGAAGATAAAGTCTCCTTTTTCAAACCCTAGAATTAAAGGTTTAGTGAATCCCATTGAATCAGCCCTTGACTATGATCCAAGAGTTGATCAAATGTAATCTCATAAACCCTTACTTCTTTGATGTATATAGATATCAATTTAGTCGGGATTTTATATACCATTTAATTTATTCATAAAATATCATTTTAGTTTAATGAAATAAATCACATCAATCTTAATTTCATCAACTCATTTTCTAGAATTTTGGAAAATCTAGTGAACTTGTTCATTATAATTCTTGTATGTGGTTTAGATTTATTTATCCATTATCGTCTTTTTCATCAATCAATTTCCAAATATTTAATCTAACGGAAATTATTCTTAAGAAAAAAAAAAAGATTTTTTTTTGAGTACCTTGATGTATCACAGGGTGTGTCTGATAGAGTATTTTGAATAGTATTATTAAAAAAGTTGAGTTGAGTTATTATTACGAGAATAAGATTTAAAAATTAATAAAACACTTCTTATATTTGTTAATTTAGCTTAATACCCCCTACAATAAATATATTAAAAATTAACAAAAACACCCCAACCCATCCATTAAATGTCGGAAGTTGGCCACCATCGCCGAAGGGTGACTGGAAGTCTCTGAAATGGAGTATGACCAGATGGATCTAGTTGGTCATGCACTGATCTGGTCGAAAAAGGCCAGATCTACGACTAAAGATCTGGCCGTTGATGGCTAGATCTAGCCACATCTAGTCGTCAACGAAGGCCAAAAAAGATCTTGTCATCAACGGCCAAACCTTTGACCATAGATCTGGTTGTCAACAGCTAGGCCTTTGGTCGTAGATCTGACTTTTTTTCGGCCAGATCCATGGTGGATTTGGCCAGAAAAGCGAGATCAGTGCGTGATTGCCACATCTAGCCGATCTTGCACCATTCCGATAAATTCTGGCCACCTTCCGACGGTGGTGGCTGGCTGTTGAGAATATGTGGATGGATAGGGGTATTTTTATCAATTTATAAACTTTTATTGTTAGGGATGTTTAAGTAAATTAATAAATATAGGGGTTAAAAAAGTTAAAATATTTTGAATTGAATAGAATAAGAATTGATTTTGATTGAAATAAATATGTATTTTAGGTGGGATAGAAATGATAGAGTAGTCAAACACACAAACACGCAAATCTATTTTATACCATTTATAACAAATTTACTATATCATCATCTATCTTTATATTAAATATCGTTAATAATTATAAATATTTGATCAGAATGAATTGATTTAACAATATTTTTGTGATATCATACCCTCGACGAATTAGGAATTAACCTTTGAATATTATGAATGAATAAATAATTTCTTTATACATGGCTCTTGACACCTTATCCTCAGCAAGAACAACACAAAGTTCCACTGTCCCTATTTTCTTCTTCACTTTTCAACCATGGAAACCTGGTTCCTCATCCTCATCTCCCTCTCCATTTCTGCCATCATCACACTCTTCTTCAACCATTTCACAAAAAAACCCTCCCACAACCTCCCTCCCGGCCCTCCCACCATTCCCATCATCGGAAACTTCCTATTGATTATCAAAACTTTCTCCGAACTCGAGTCTGTCCTCCGAAACCTCCGCTTGAGATATGGCCCCGTCGTCACTCTTAAAATTGGCTCCAAGCCTGCAATCTTCATTGCAGATCGCTCTCTTGCTCATCAGGCTTTGGTTCAAAATAGCTCCATCTTTGCTGACCGTCCACCGCCTCTCCCCTCGGACAAAATCGTCTCCTGCAATCAGCACAACATCAGCTCCGCCTTCTACGGCCCCACGTGGCGGCTCCTCCGCCGCAACCTCACCTCTGAAATCCTCCACCCCACGCGTGTCAAGGCGTACTCTCATGCACGCAATTGGGTATTGGGAATTCTCGTAAACAGACTTAAGTCTCACTCAAAATCTGGTGTTGTTTGTGTGGTTGATCATGTTCGATACGCCATGTTTTCCTTATTAGCACTCATGTGCTTCGGTGATAAGCTTGAAGAAGAACAAATCAAAGAGATTGAACGTGTGCAGAGAAATCTGCTTTTGAGCTTCTCGCGGTTTCAGATTCTCAACTTCTGGCCGAGCGTCGGAAAGATTTTGTTTCGAAAGCGTTGGGAGGAGCTGTATCAGATTACTCATGACAAAGAAAACGTATTGATCCCGCTCATAAGGGCAAGAAAGAAGATGAAACAAGAGAAGTTTAGCACAGAATCCGAGCCTAAACAAACAGAAATCCAATCTTATGTTGATACATTATTGGACTTGGAGCTCCCGGAAGAGAAGAGAAAACTTGAAGAAAGTGAATTAGTAGCTTTATGCTCAGAGTTTCTCGATGGTGGAACTGACACCACATCCACAGCTCTTCAATGGATCCTGGCAAACTTAGTGAAGTATCCTGAAATCCAGGAGAAGCTCTACATGGAGATGAAACAAAATCTAAGTGAAAAATATTCAAACCCTCAAGACCAAGAGGCCATAAAAGAAGAAGATTTGCAGAAGTTGCCATATCTAAAAGCAGTGGTCTTGGAAGGCTTAAGGCGTCACCCTCCTGGCCATTTTGTCCTGCCACATGCGGTGACAGAAGACACAGTTTTGAACGGCTGTTTAGTGCCCAAAAATGGTGTGGTGAATATCATGGTGGCCCAGATGGGTTGGGATCCTGAAGTTTGGGAAGATCCGATGGCGTTCAAGCCAGAGAGGTTTTTGAGGAGTAATGGAGAAGAGATTGAGTTTGATATTACAGGGAGTAGGGAGATAAAGATGATGCCTTTTGGAGTAGGAAGAAGGATTTGTCCGGGGTGGAGTTTGGCGATGCTTCATTTGGCGTATTTTGTGGGAAATTTGGTGTGGAATTTTGAGTGGTCAGCTGGAGAAGAGGATGTAGACTTGAGTGAGAAACAAGAGTTTACTGTTGTGATGAAAAAACCATTGCAGGCTCACTTGTCTCCAAGACATACACCAACACAAAATGATTAAAGGGTTGATAATACAGTATTTACACATTAGTTTTGCGATACAAATAAAGTCTAGGAAAGTATATCAAAGTAATAGTATAATCGTGTTACATGATTTTTCTTTTAATAATAACACATCTTTCCTTTACAATTATAAACTTATATTACATGTTTTCCGCATGCACTTCAAGCATTTCATATCTAAAATATCAAAATATTACTATGTAAGTATGTTTATTAAAGTGAGTATTTATTTATCAATCTATTTTATTATGTTAAAAGGGCAGTGGGTAGGTTGGGTCTAGACCTCTTGGGCCCAGAAGATATTTCCATTTTTGTTGTCTGCTAGTTTGTAAAAGTCGGTGATTTTTTAGCTGAAGTAACATGAAATTCAGTTGAAGGAACCCAGATTTGGTCCCATCTTTATCTTTTGAAAGATGACTATGCAGCACATTAATACTGTATATTTGCAGGCTCTTTGTGAACATAAAACTTCTGTTGGGAACAATAGTGAACATCGTGCTCGACAATGTCATGAACTGCTGTTATAAATTACTGTACAAGGCTCTTATTGATAGGCCATGAAATAGACATCTTGTTGTTTTAATCAATTTTCTTCTCAGTGAGATGACAGCACTAATTACTGACAACTTGCCAACGAGCCGTACCACCATACCATCCCTATTACTTTCTATTTGTCAAGCTGATGATATCTCATATCTACTAGAGACGCTCAAGCCAATGAATTTATAAGAGTGGATAATTTTCTTAGTCAATAAGGTTTTTTTGAGTGAGGAGTTAGACCTAACTTTAACAAGTGATATCAGAGCTAGCCTCATTTGAGTTGAGTGATTGACCAGTGATAGGCTGTCAAACTATCTCCATTTATAGGCAAGTAGACTATATGGGCTTGACCGTGAGGGGGAGTGTTGGAAATCCCATATCGACTAGGCACACTCAAATCAATGAGTTTATAAGAGTGGACATTCCTCCCCCTCAATAAAACCTTTTGAGTGAGGAGTTGGACTTAACTCCAACAAGACAAGCGCCTGTTAAAACATTTTAATTGTGGATGCTTTTCTCTCTTTAATCTTATACAAAAGTCTGATAGATCTAGTTAACTTAAGCCAAACTTAATTGATGAAAAAACACAAACTAATAACCTGTTCATCATGTCGCACAAAGAGAGGACTCTCTTCATTTTGTATGTCTTGCTTTGTTACATCAAAAGCTTCATCTCCTATCTGTAGCTGAAAACTTCCATCAGACCACCTTATAAATCGGGCATTACTTTCTCTCTAAAAAATAAATTATAGTTAATTAATTAAGAGCATATTTCGATTATAGATTATGAATGTAACTAAGCCAATAATAGAAATATGATGCAAATGTCAATAAAATATTATAAAAGACAAGAAAAGTCTTCAGTAAGATGAACACATACACCCAATTCAACTAGAGCATGTGGGTAAGCAATTTACGTTAAACATCACAATAATATACATTGTGATTAAACGAATACACATATTTTCATTTCACAGAAAAGTTTCCGTATAATCAGATGCTGATAAAAGATTATATATATGCACTTCTTCAAAACAAACTTTGCAATCTTATTCTCTCAATTCAGTGTGTATCATCAAGCAACCAATTAGTGAATATGCAGGAACCAATGTTGGTAATGCAAGAACAATTAAAGATAAACATTGCATATAGTTTCAAGCAATTCCCTCAATTGTATGAGTCTGATTCTCTAGAGTAGCTAGGTTCTCTTAGTTACTAATTTTCCCACATTTTCTCCTACTTTCTCTCTATCCAAACATATGATATAAGACAATATAAAATCTCCATCATACTATGAAATTTAGGCTACACCAACAAGCACCTAGAAATTTTGCAAAACTAAACTGGTATATGCATGGAAAATTGTTAGTGTTTTTGTCTCCTTATGATCCTGTTTTTGAGTCCTACACTATTTTTTATCTTCTGCCAACAATTACTAAAGGTGAACACCTTCACAAGTGTGAGCACTAGGTGTTCACTTTAACATGTGTGTGTTCACAATACCTTTGGTAGATATATTTTTTCTCAAATCAAACTTCACGCACTTGTTTTCCCTTTTGGACAGTATTATTCCTCGTAGAAATTTTGTTTTATTTTTTTACACTTGTCCACTGTTTATTTGCTATATAAGAAAAAGAATGTTGCTTTTGTTTATGGTCCCAAAATTTCTTGTGCAAAAAGAAAAACACAAAAGTTAATATTTAACTTTTTTGTTCCCCAACCCTTGACGCATTGATCTCTTTATATTCACTCATTTCTGGTTTTTCTCTTTAAGGAACCTGATTACATTTGTTTCCTCTCTTTGAATATTCTCTAAGGTTCTTATTTTGTTAAGGTTTTCAACTATGCTTTGGTAGACTTAGAATTACCCTCTTCACTTATCATTGTGTGAGATATTTGGATACTGTTTCCATTGTGATGAGAGCTTGTGTGTAAGTTACTGTCCTATCTTCATTGTTGAATCCTAAGAGGAGTTCTACTTTAACATGATGTTGCTGTATTCGTGAAGTTTGTTGTGATGACTTGAAGTTTAACAAAAAAAGATAGAGTTGTTATGCAGAAAACAATGAGTGTTTTACAACTTTGGTTATCTTGCTTTGTATTTGAACTCATAAGTATTTCATAGTGATTTTGCTTTCTCTAAATGTGGTCCCATGGATGTAGACTTGATGCCAAACTATGTAAAAATGAGTGTGTTCTTTACTTGATTTGATGTATGTTTTAATTAAGTTTTTCACAATTCATTTGCATTAAATTGAATAAGCAACCCATTCCTCATAAGTTTTAAACACTTGGTAACCCTTTAAAATTTTCAAAAATAATGTTTTCAATAGAAGGAATTATGAGAATAATTGAGTATAAAGAAAATTTGACTAACAGTGGTTGTGCCATCTTGATTCTCGACTTCCCTCCAACGAATAACATTCTTTGGTAAATGAAATGTTTCTTTGGATCAGCAGCAACATCCATATTTTCATCTTGTTCTTCAACATATGTCTCAGGATCAAATGGTCTCGGCTGAATACCGAATACGTCTGAGACTTTCCTCAACATCATCTATCATACATATTTGAACATTATATGAGAATTTAAATTCTTTAGAATAAGAAGATGCCAATGAAATATAATTGAACATCAAGTTATGAGAATACTTTATATATATCAATGCATGTACTATTATATATATGTAAAAGATATTCTTGTATTGAAAATTCTTTCCCATTGAGGTCTACATTTTTACAAAGTACAAGATTTAGAAACTCTAAGCATATAAAATAACTGAAAGACAAAATGTAACTTTCATATATAATTTTTTCCCATGAGTAGGTAATCACTAATCAGAATAATTGTGACAAATATGTAAAATAACAAGAATTATTGAACAGAAATTTAAGAAAAAAAAAAAAAATACCTTGCTTAGGTCCGAGGGAGGTTGCCGAATTGGAATCTCTAGTTCTAATGGTGAACTAGTGCACTTGTCTCCAGAAGATAATATCTCAATGAACTAGTGCACATATATACTGATAGTTATATATACATAGAGGTTTTAAGTTTACTCAGCTTTCATGTTGTTCATCACTCATGATATTTTTTCCTTTGGGATCAACATGTTCTTCAATATTGTCATTTTCTATGTTTTCGAGATCCACAACTTCCTCTTCCTCTCTTCCTGTATTTTAAAAAATGATGGTTAACTAATATATTATACAAAGAAAAAGAGAACATAAGGGAAAAGAAAAAAAAAATACGGATAATATCAATTAGCTTTGGTGCGTAATATAACTTTTGAAGTGCTTTATAATAACTAAGCTAGTTATAACTTCTAGCTTACCAAGATAATTAATCCAATATCTTCTGACTTAACAAAGCGTTGAACAAATAAATTGAAAATACCAATACTATCACAAACAAAAGAAAGAAACAATTTAAAAAAAAAAAAGTACCTTGCTTGGATCCAATGGAGGTCGCCAAATTGGGATCTCTCTAGTTCTAATGGTGAACTAATGCACTTTTCTCCAAAAGATAATAGCTCAATAAACTTTTTCTTCTCTTCTTCAAACCTGTCATATTTATGTGATATATATTTAAACTTCTTAGAGCATCTTCAAATGACTCTTTATATGACCCAAACTCTTTATTATAAAGAGTTTATCTATAAAAATAAGAGTCCAACAGACTCTTTATCTTTAAAATATAAATTGGAGAGTGAGTTTGACTCTCTATATTTAGAGAGTCAAATTTCACTCTCTATCTTAATTTTAATTAATAAACTACAAGTTCCTATGTATTTTATTTATAATTATCTCTCTCATTAAGTCTCTTTTAAAAAAATAAAAAGCATCTTCATTAACTTTAAAGAGTCTATTATATTTGAATAAAAATTGCGTTCTTTATATTTTAAAATTAATGAAGATACTCTTTATTTATATGAAAGATGCTTTTCAAAATAAAGAGCACCATTAGAGATGCTCTTATAATGCTAAATTAAAGAGTTTCATTGATTGCATTACACAAGATTAGTTGATATTAATAGATTATTTTAATAAATAAACATATAATTTGTTTGTAGTTCAATTATAAGTGGATATTTGGCTTTAGAGATGAAGGGTAACAAGCTACAAATCTTGCTTAAATCTAATGCTAGGAGTCACATGAGAGTGAAACAAACAATCAGATAATAAGTTAGTTGTAGACAACCAAATACAAATCGATTAATTTGAAACTCTCAAAATTTAAAAGGATAAAAGCTCATATACAATTGCCGATGATTTTTGTTTTTTTTTTTTTTTTGACGCACAAGTAGCGATAAAATGGTGATAAATTTTGCTTTGTTGCCCTTGATATTTGCTTACCAAAAAATCTGTCAACAAAAACCTTGTGTCGGCAGGTGGGGTGATAGAGACTCTTAGATTTATTATTCAAGAGATTTTGAATTCTATTTCCTTGGGTTGTTAATAGGGTTGGTCACTGGAAGGTTTATCTGATTGTTAATTTTAGGGTCCCAAGAGATTAGTCGAGGTGTGCACAAATTAACTCAAACACCCCTAGTTACAAAAAAAAAAAAAAAAAAAGTTGTTTTTCCAACACAGTTCACTGTTAATTATTCTTGTCACTCATACTAAACAGCAATAAGCCATATGGATCTCAAAACTTTTAATTACATAAAAAGTTTCTAAACAAACATTATTTTTTTTTCTTCATTCATTTAGCTCTCAAAATAAATTACTTCAACTAATGTTTATAAAAGTTCATAAAACATTCATCAGCTGGTGTCTTCAGTCAAATTAGAAGCTCAAAAAGATGAAGGTATATTTTATTTGGATCCGTGTATCTTGTTAAGGATGATAGCACATATATACTTAATGTATTCTATATAGGCACACAAGTTTATACATTAAGGTTTTAAGTTTACTCACTGTTCATATTGTTCTGTCGCTCATGATCATTTTTCCTTTGGAATTAGGATGTTCTTTAGTATTGTCCTTTTCTGGGTTTTCGAGCTCTACAGCATCCCCTTCTTCTTCCTGTATATTACATGCCTATTAAAATATAAATGATCCTATTAGAAGAATGAAATTACAAAGGATCTCAATGAATTTGGATATCCTATTTCTTGATGTTCACCCTTTTTTTGATAAAGAGTTCCAACATATTAAAGTCTTACCAAATACAGAATTACTATTGTTTGGTTTTATTTTTGGGCGAATAAAGATATAGAAAATTACAAGATATAAAAGCATAAAATGAATAAATAAATCATGCTAAATAAAATATCAACATTTCAAGGAAAATGGTAATAAAAGATTAGAAAATCTAGTGAACATACTTGCATATATACATATTAAAAGGGAGAGTGAATATATTGAGTGTAATTTTAGAGGTGGGAAAAGATAGAAAAATCTCACAGAGTTAAAATTTTTTACAATCAGGTCTGGAATGAATGGATTTTTTTATATTTCCTCATCGCATTCTTCAATATGTAGACTCTTCTTCTCCCGTTGTTTCCCTTCATCTTCCATTTTCCTCTTTCTGAAGCTTTGATGACCATTATTTTTCATTTTTACACTTCTTTATAATATAAACTCTTGAAGATGACACATAAGAAATTAATTTCAAAGATTTTTTTTTTTTTTTTCCTTTATAAGACATTTGGAAGCATGTACTCAATGAAGAACTTCACTTGCTTCATTTTCTCTTTCATTGCATGCCAACCATGATAGGCCATTGGCCTCTAAAATAAGTAGGATATCTGTTACTAAAAGGAGTGAGAATGCCTATATTTCCTCCCTAGTTCAGCTTGAGGGAAGACGTTAGTAAAGGAGGGAAAAGTTTAACTCCCCTCCGTTAATCAGTTGCTGTTTCTATTAACATTCAGTTAACTACTGTGTAACTGAGAAAGATCAAGAAATACAATACACCAAGTTTCTAGAAATTTCTCTTTTTGGTTTCTCTCTCAATTTTCCTCTGTTTTTCTTCTTGCTTTACTCAAAGTCTCACATGGCATCAGAGTCATTGACTAACGTAAAAAATGGTTGATCTGATACATCTTTCTTCTAATTTAGCTAATTCAGCTCACAAATTACCCATTGGTTCAATCGATTGTGCAAGCTCCTCATTAATGTCTTACTCAATTCTTCCCGTCTTACTCAATTCTTCCCGTAATCTCTCCTAAGCTAAGTGATATAATTATATCAAAATAGTCCTAATTAGGGAACAACTATCTATTATTTGGGCTTAAAGTTTGGGCTATTTAATATAATCTTTCAGTTAAATAAAAAATACAAGAGAATCATATATAAATACGGTATTCCATGTTGTCTGCCTCAAACAAAGGCCCCGCATGCCAGGTTCCATGGTTAAGTTTAAGAAACCTAGGGCCTGCAATTCTGAAAACGTGCACATCTACTTCAACAGTAGGAGGAACATAGAAATGAGTCAAATGACCACAGTGAGACTGCACAATGCCTGTCCCACCCTTAGTTTCCTTTGAATCAACAATGGAGGAGCTTCGCGACTCCAGATACCAAACAAACATGACCCCAAAATCCAATTGATCCACTGCACTGAGTCACACTTGCATGGTTGGTGCGTAATTGTTGAAAACTTCAATGGTCGATCTTCCAGGTGCATAATGTAGAACCTGTTGAAAAGCATGATTACACCATCAAAATCTATCAGAAATTCTCAATACTCTCTCTTGGCTGATTAGACTAATTAGACCAAAACCCAGAAAGCTTAGCTGTTTTGAATTTGTGCAAATTCCGCAAAGCTTCTTCTTTCGGCTTTTGTTTCACTTTCACCACCTCTTCTTGCTTCTTTATTTTCCCTGAATCCTCCATTTTCTTGGGAAATATAAGCCAAACAGAATCCAGTTCCAAACATAGCTTACCACAAATCAACTGATAGAATAACCATTACGTTAAACTATGTCGTCTTAGCTTATTGAAATTTGAAAGATGAATGATTACGTTTACATTGATTTAACAAAAATAACCAACACAGCAAAATTGGTCTCTTTCTTTCCAAAAGATAACCACATTCATATTTCTCTGACACTCTGCGCGGGGAGGTCCGTATAATTAAATAAAATATCAAGGGAAATGAAAATAATTGTCATATTATGAGGGTACTTTAAAGATCGGGGAAGGTCAGTGAAATTAATCCTCTTAAAATTTTAAACAATTCTCAGAGTTTTGCGCTCCATCTTCTCTCTCCCTCCATTTCCAGATAAACCCCAAAACGCCTAAACAATTGCCACGAGCAAAACTCCACCACCACCACTACCATCAATCCCAAACCAGGAATCAACTGAACCACAACTCTTAAGAACCGTAACTGAGATTCTAGCGAAAGATACAACTCCACTTGAGTCACTCACTCCACACATTCGACACCTCAATCAGCCACTCCTCCTCTCTCTTCTCTCTTCCAAATCCCTATCCCAGAGATCCAACACTCTCCTCTCCTTCTTCAAATGGGCCCAGTCCCGTTTATTTCCCTCTCTCACACAATCCCCTCTCCCTCTTCTTTCTCTCCTCCCATCACTCTTTCAATATCACAGTACTTGGACGCCAAATCTTTACTCGTTTCTTTCATCAACTCTGATCGCCAACACGTTCTTCATAGCTACATTTTTAACCCCAGTATCTGGAACCCCAAGATATATGGTATTAAGCTGTCGAAACCGCTATTCGACACGTGTATTAGTGCTATGTTGAGTCCGAGAACCCCCCCTTGGCTGCTCAGATTTTCAGTAAAATTAAGAGGTTGAAAGTTTAGCCTAGATTGTTGACTTGCAATGCGCTTATTAATGGACTGGTAAGAAACTCTTCTTCGCAATCAATTTTGCTTTCTAATAGAGTTTTTAAAGATATGACTAGTGTTCTTGGAGTTAAACCTAATACTAGTACTATTAATGTGTTGATATATGGATGTTGCTTGGAGAATAAGTTTGTGGATGCACTTGAGTGGCTGAAAAAAATGGAGGGTTTTGGTTGTTTACCTGATAATGTAACGTATAATTCGATATTGGATGCTTTGTGTAAGAAAGGTAGGTTGAGTGAGGCTAGGAATTTGTTGTTAGATATGAAGAATAAAGGATTGTTACCCAATCGGAGCATATATAATATTTTGATATGTGGGTATTGTAAGTTGGGGTGGTTGAAGGAGGCAGTGAAGGTGATGGAATTGATGACATTGAATAATTTGTTGCCAGATGTTCGGACATATAATATGTTGATTGATGGGATGTGTAATGACGGAAAGTTGGAGGATGCTTTTAGGTGGGGGAATGAGATGAAGAATTTGAAGTTGTTACCTAATGTGGTTATTGATGATACTATGATTAATGGGTGTTTTGAATCGGGTAATAGTTTTGAGGCATTTAAGTTGATTGATGAAATGGGTGAGAAAGGAGTGAAGCAGGATGCAGTTACTCATAATATTATAATTAAGTGGTATTTGAAAGAAGGCAGAACAGAAGAAGCGAGTAATACTATGAGGGAAATGGAAGAAAGTGGGTTTCCACCAGATACTGTTACTTACAATACTTTGATAAATGGATATTGTAAAGCAGGGAAGATGGATGAAGCTTTTAGAACAATGGATGAGATGGGTAGGAAAGGTTTGAAGATGAATAGTTTTACACTCAATACTATTCTTCATACTCTTTGTGGAGAGAAGAAGCTTGATGAGGTGTACGACTTGCTTAATATAGCCAGCAATAGGGGTTATTATCTTGATGAGGTGAGCTATGGTACTCTTATCACGGGATACTTTAAGGACGAAAAGGTGGACCGAGCTTTGAAGCTTTGGGATGAGATGAAGGAGAAAAAGATTGTTCCTAGTATTGTTACCTATAACATTATAATTGCCGCGCTATGTCATTCAGAAAAGACTGAGCAAGCCATTGACAAGTTGAATGAGCTTCTTGAGAATGGTTTAATCCTGAATGAAACCACATACAATACAATTATTCATGGGTACTACAGGAAGGGACAAGTTGAAAAAGCATTTCAGTTTCACAACAAAATGTTTGAGAACTCATTCAAACCTGACATATTTACCTGTAATATTATTCTTAGAGGGCTTTGTAGAGAAGGTATGCTAGAAAAGGCTCTTAAACTCTTCAACACATGGATTTCAAAAGGGAGGACAATTGATGCAGTTACTTACAACACGATGATATCAAGTCTATGCAAGGAAGTGAGATTCAAGGATGCATTTGATCTTCTATCTGAAATGAAAGAAAAGAAATTAGGGCCTGATCATTATACATTTACTATCATTCATGGGGCACTAACTGATGCCGGTAGGCTTCAAGAAGCAGAGGATTTCAAGTCTAAAATGGTCGAAGAAGGAAAGTTAAAGGATCTGCGAATTCAACTGGTACAGGGGCAGACTGTGGTGACTACTGAGACTTCTGAGGGATTTGATTCAAGTTCCATTGCTTACTGACAGCAGATCAATGAGCTCTGTAGTCAAGGAAAATACAAGGATGCAATGCGCATTTTTAAGGAAACAACACAAAAGGGTATCACTATAAACAAATCGACCTACATGAATTTAATGAATGGATTAATCAAAAAGCGAAAAAGCATTTCAAAAGCTGACCATAGTAGCTAATCCCTCTTGGGCACTTCACAACATCATCAAATGAGCGCAATTTGACATAGATTCAGCTGCTATTGAACACAGAAGGTAAGTTTTTTTTTTTTTTTTTTTCCAGAAGTTGTTTTATTTACTGAAGATCCTGCTAGCTTGCAATTCCCTTTTTGTGTGATGCTGTTTGTGGCATTTCATTGTATTAATAGTTTTTTGATAATTGGAATTAATTGATGAAGGTAGATGCATTGTCTGAATGCTGGTACACCTTGTATAAGACGTGCCATAGATTGATATACATAAGTAGCAGTGTATTGTGTACGTGTATACATGTATTAAAAGTTTGAAAATAAGTTGTTGATATTAGTGAAGTGTGTGTCTAAACCTTATCTTTCTGATTATATTTCATAGCAAGGAAATGAGAAACCAACAACATTCAAGCATGGATACTGCAAGTCTGTGGCATTTATAACAAACATACGCACATCTATTTTATACCATTTATAACAAATTTATTATATTATCATCTATCTTTAAATTAAATATTGTTAATAATTATAACTATTTGATAAGCATGAATTGATTTAACAATATTTTCGTGATATCATACACTCGCCGAATTAGGAATTAACCTTTGAATAATGATCCTGTCATTAAAAGGAATGAATAAATAATTTCTTTATATATGGCTCTTGACACCTTATCCTCAGGAAGAACAACACAAATTATGGAGGATCTTTATTTATGTTCGGCAGGATGCCTGATTCAATTATTACATGCCCCTTGTATCTCTTGCTCCTTTTGGTTGATGTTGCTGCTGCCCCCCTCATGGCCTTTGGATGTATCTTTATTTGGACATGCTGTCGCCCATTTTCGGGTTTTATTACGCTTTTGCGGGTGTCAGGAATTTATGTGGGCTGTTGAGTGGCTCTCGGTTGGCTATCAAAGTGGTTTCCAGTAGGAGGCCAGATACTACTTAGTATGGCCTTGGGACGGTTGGCTGATTGTTTGGTTTGAGGTCTGTATTGAGGCTGCTGCTGTTATATGGGTTTGGACCTTTTTTTGGATGTGGCTTTCAGAGGGAGACTTGCTTTTAGTTGCCATAATCTTCCCTGTGACAGGTGTGCATGTTGTTGCTGATATGTGGACTGATTACAAGGTTTGGGGCTACACTCTGACATGCAGGGAGTATGTTTTGTTAGCTGTGTTCATATGTAAATTTGTACAGGCTGTTTTCTGTTTTTGACGCAAGTCCTGCCTTTTTTTGTGCTACTGGTCTGCTGTTTTAAGCCTCCGTGAGGTTAGCTCGCTGGTTTTCAGGATTGTAAATGCTGATTTTTTGGTTTTTGCTGTGTTTTTTTGGTTCCTGGAAATGTCCAGGACGCTTAAACTCTTGCAGAGACTCTTTGGGGTCTCATTCTTTTATTCTTTATACTATTTCCATTTACCAAAAAATAAAATAAAAAGTTCCACTTTCCCTACTTTCTTCTTCACTTTTCAACCATGGAAACCTGGTTCCTCATCCTCATCTCCCTCTCCATTTCTGCAATCATCACACTCTTCTTCAACCATTTCACCAAAAAACCCTCCCACAACCTCCCTCCCGGCCCTCCCACCATTCCCATCATCGGAAACTTCCTATTGATTATCAAAACTTTATCCGAACTTGAGCCCGTCCTCAGAAAACTCCGCTTGAAATATGGCCCCGTCGTCACTCTTAAAATTGGCTCCAAACCTGCAATCTTCATTGCTGATCACTCTCTTGCTCATCAGGCTTTGATTCAAAATAGCTCCATCTTTGCTGACCGTCCACCGGCTCTCCCCTCGGACAAAATCGTCTCCTGCAATCAGCACAACATCAGCTCCGCCTTTTACGGCCCCACGTGGCGGCTTCTCCGCCGCAACCTCACCTCCGAAATCCTCCACCCCACCCGTGTCAAGTCGTACTCTCATGCGCGCAAGTGGGTATTGGGAATTCTCGTAAACAGACTTAAGTCTCACTCAAAATCTGGTGTTGTTTGTGTGGTTGATCATGTTCGATACGCCATGTTTTCCTTATTAGCACTCATGTGCTTCGGTGATAAGCTTGAAGAAGAACAAATCAAAGAGATTGAACGTGTGCAGAGAAATCTGCTTTTGAGCTTCTCGCGGTTTCAGATTCTCAACTTCTGGCCGAGCGTCGGAAAGATTTTGTTTCGAAAGCGTTGGGAGGAGCTGTATCAGATAACTCAAGACAAAGAAAACGTATTGATCCCGCTCATAAGAGCAAGAAAGAAGATGCAACAAGAGAAGTTTAACACAGAATCCGAGCCTGAACAAACAGAAATCCAATCTTATGTTGATACATTATTGGACTTGGAGCTCCCGGAAGAGAAGAGAAAGCTTGAAGAAAGTGAATTAGTGGCTTTATGCTCAGAGTTTTTCGATGCGGGAACTGACACCACATCCACAGCTCTTCAATGGATCCTGGCAAACTTAGTGAAGAATCCTGAAATCCAGGAGAAGCTCTACATGGAGATGAAACAAAATCTAAGTGAAAAATATTCAAACCCTCAAGACCAAGAGGCCATAAAAGAAGAAGAATTGCAGAAGTTGCCGTATCTGAAAGCAGTGGTTTTGGAAGGCCTAAGGCGCCACCCTCCGGCCCATTTTGTGCTGCCACATGCGGTGACAGAAGACACAGTTTTGAACGGCCGTTTAGTGCCCAAAAATGGTGTGGTGAATGTCATGGTGGCCCAGATGGGTTGGGATCCTGAAGTTTGGGAAGATCCGATGGCGTTCAAGCCAGAGAGGTTTTTGAGGAGTAACGGAGAAGAGATTGAGTTTGATATTACCGGGAGTAGGGAGATAAAGATGATGCCATTTGGAGTAGGAAGAAGGATTTGTCCAGGGTGGAGTTTGGCGATGCTTCATTTGGCGTATTTTGTGGGAAATTTGGTGTGGAATTTTGAGTGGTCAGCTGGAGAAGAGGATGTAGACTTGAGTGAGAAACAAGAGTTTACTGTTGTGATGAAAAAACCATTGCAGGCTCACTTGTCTCCAAGACATACACCAACACAAAATGATTGAAGGGTTGATAATACAGTATTTACACATTAGTTTTGCGATACAAATAAAGTCTAGGAAAGCATATCAAAGTTATAGTATAATCGTGTTACATGTTTTTTCTTTTAATAATAACACATATTTTCTTTACAATTATAAACTTATATTACATGTTTTCCGCATGCACTACAAACATTTCACATATAAAATATCAAAATATTACTATGTAAGTATGTTTATTAAAGTGAGTATTTTTATTATGTTAAAAGGGCGGTGGGCAGGTCGGGTCTAAACCTATCATCACCCAAAACAAGAAAATTAGGATAAAACTCATTTTCAAAAGTTAGCTTAAGGGGGAAGAGTGTCCAATCACACACATATATATATATAAACTTGACAAATATGAGACAAATTCAACTTCTAACAATATTAAGTATAATATTACACCCAAAATTTACATCCCAAATTCATCTTATTGTCATTGTCAAATCATTCATCACTTCATGATTTTACATCTAAACCGCATATATAATTACACATCGCTTGAGAAATAGATTTTAGGATAACTTCTAAGATGTACAGTATTATTGTTATATGGATTAAGGTTATCTCATTCACGGGCGGACTACTTTTTGGAAAAGTCCTAAAATTTAAAAATTCAGTTTTGAAATCCCTCATATTCTAACCTCCTTACAAGGTATATTATTTGTATGTTATTTTCTTTTTAGGCAATATATTAAGTTATTTATGTGTTTTAATTATAAAATTTTATACATGCCTTTCACATTTATTTATTTTTTGATATTTCTATTCATGTGAACTTTGAATATGCATGAACCTCTAAAAAAGGATTGACATTAGAGGATAAATTATTATTTTAGATGTCAAAATGGGGGAATTGTTATTTGATGAAACTTCATAGTTTAAATTCATTAAACCCAAAATATAATTAACTGAAGGAACAAAAATCTAGAAATAAGCAGAATTTCTTCCCCAAGTTTGCACTAATAACTGGACTTGAAGTATATATATACGCAACATGCATTTCATGTTACAAAAATATATAATAATTATATTGAGTTTTCATCCCATGAAGATGTTATTAATCCAATTATTAAATACGGTTTATACTTCTCTTAACCTTAACGAATTATCGGCTTAAGACAATTCATTTTGAGGTCCTTAATTGGAAAGAACAATGATAAATCATGTATTCTCTTTACTTTTCTGTTTTTTTATATTGTGTGTTTTTGGCTTTGGTTTCAACAATTAATCTCTAACTTAGTTGCAGAAGATAGTAAATCAAATCTAGAGAATTAAACTTGATATTAACATTTCAGATTTCTGAATTAATGCCTATATCATGGATGTTACTGTTACTAATATGAATCATAGTCAGAAAATACTAATATCAAAATATCTTTATATTTTTATTTAACAATCCGCCCTGGTATTAATTAAGTTATATCCAAGGATTATTAATAAACTTTAAATAAAAGTTGAGCAGATTATATAATTAGTGCTATTAGTACCAAAAGTTATAATTAATCCAAGCTAGAAATAAACTAGTTGGAGCTTGGAACCTCTTCATTTTTTTCTTGTGAAGTTGTTGCACTTGCTTTGGTTTTCTTCTTCTTTTTTGTACGCTCTTCATTTTCTTGGACTCTCTTCTCCCCAGCCTACAAATTTTATCATGGTATGATATTAATTAAATAATAACACTAGATAATGATGCTAATTATAATAAGATCTATTTATTGGAGAAAAACATGTCAAGTATTCTCATATATATATATATATATATATATAAATTAATTCATAGTATATTGTGTGAGTCAAAAAGGCTAAAACTGTAATTGACTTAACCTAGTCAATTGTTTGATAGCCAAAACTCCACCGTTTTGGACTTAACTGATTGTAGTCTTCTTCCTCAAACATAAAAATAACTTTACTCTTTGTAAAGGGGGAAGTTTATTAAAAGGCCATCTGAAGTTTGAATTTAATTAAAAGGCTATCAAGTTTTAAAGTGTTAACTAAATAGCTATATTATTGATTAAGGGTAATTAAACTTGATTAGTGCTTAATTAGGATTAATGAAGTATTATGTAATCTTTTAAAAATTATACTATATTCCCAAAAACCTGAAATTCTTGCAAACAAACCGAAACACCTTCTTCTTCCTCCCGCCATTAACGCATCTCTACCTTGGTTGCTGTTTCTTCTTAGCTTCGTCTCCATCTTCTTCTTCCTCTGCATCTTCTTCTTCTTCCTCCTTCCTCTACATCTTCTTGTTCCTCCTTCCTCTATATCTTCTTGTTCCTTCGCCATTAACACTTTCTTCTTCCTCCACCATTAATATCTTCTCCGCCAAAGATCCCCCTCCTCCTCCTCCTCCTCCTCCTCCTGGCATTTCGTCTAAGTATGTGTATCTCCTTTTTGCATTTTATATTTAGATTTACAAAGATTCAATAATGGATGGGGTTTGGGTTATGATTTTGATTTAGTTGTTTAGGTTGTTGGGTTGTGTTTGATGTAATGCAAGTTGAAAGGAGTGAAATTTGTTGAAAATTTGTTCTAGGTATGATGGATCGATTGTAGGTGGAGATGACTGAAAATGTGTTTTGGGTATGATGGATCGCTTAAGTGATCTGGTTGTTCTGGTAATGTAGCAGATAGATCGCTTAACCGATCAGGTATATGGCATAAGATCGCTTAAGCGATCTGGTAAAAGTCTGGTGTATAGGAGCAGATCGCTAAAGCGATCAGTAAATGGCATAAGATCACTTAACCGATCATGGTTATTTATACAGGATCGGTTAAGCGATCAACTTAAGCGATACAACAGACCATATAAGTGACTGTGCAGATTCTTTTTAAAATATTTGAACCACAACATTTAAGAATATATTTTTTTTCTTGCATTACAGGTAGTTGGCTATTATTACACATGAGACAAGTTGTTTTGGGTGTTGAATATTTTGGTGAGTGGGTGGAGGAAGAAAGTAGTTGGAAGTGGATTGGGAAGAGCAAAGAAGTTATACCAATTCTGTGAGCACAGAGGTTAGTTTTGATGAGTTGATTGATGAAATAATTAGAAGAGGTAATTTGAGTTGCTCGCGTAGTGATATAGTTGTGAAATATGTTTTAAGCAGAGTTCCTGAACATTATAAGGTACCTCCTACTATATTAAAGTTGGATGAAAGTGTGAAGTTATCTATGATTGATGTGGCCGATAATGGTTCGAGGTTTATTTTAAGGGTTTCTTTTGTAGAAAAACCTTAGATGTTGGTTCAAAGGAAAGGGATAACGAGGAAGTAGGCAGAGATTTGCCTGGTTTTAATTTGAACTATGGGGCCATTGATTTGTTAGTTGAAAAATCAAGAGTAGACAGTGAATTGGGTGGTGAGGAGGACACTGTAGAAGAGGTTGGTGATGGGAAGCATAATGAAAATGTTGAGGAGGAGGACCCCGTAGATGTTCCCACAGATGTAGAGATTCCTTTAAATACAGATTATGCAGAAGGCGTAGATTGTGAGGAAGAGAACATTATGGTCATTTATGCAGGTTCAGAGGGGGCAATTGGAGGTAGTAGTGAATCGGCTCATGTTTTTACGGATGGATCGGAGTTACGCATAGGGTATTTATTTGACAACAAAGAGGAAGTGGTGAGGAAGCTAAAACTTGTTGCCGTGAGAGGTAATTTTGAGTTCATCACCAAAAAGTCAAATTCATTGGCTGTGACGGTTGCATGTTGTGACCGAAAGTGCATTTGACAGGTTTATTGTACAAGGTTAGCGGAGTCGAAAAAATTTATTCTTAGCACATATACCCGTGAGCACACTTGTGGTTTGGGACATATTTCAGGTGAGCATCGGCAAGCATCTACTGATGTTATTGGACAATTTGTCAAAAGTCAGTTCGTTAAAGGGAAATGTCCATCTCCTAAAGCCATTCAGAGACTTGTGCGTACAGAGTTGGGATGTCTGTTAGTTACTGGAAATGCTGGAAAGGGAGACAACATGCACAAGATTTTGTGAGGGGCACGCTGGAGCATAGATACGCAGTATTAGAAGCGTACCATTATATACTTGAGTTGACAAACCAAGGTAGCAAGACGGCTTTGAAGTGGGACAAGAATATGATGTTTAAATATTTTTTTGCTGCATATGGTTCTGCTATAAGGGGTTTTGTAAACATGAGAAAGGTGTTGGCTGTTGATGGTTGCTTTCGGACGAGAAAGTATGGAGGTACATTGTTGGTGGCCACTACACAAGACAACGAGAATCACACATATCCTATTGCATGTTGTGTGGTTGACTCTGAGAATGATGAGTCATGGACTTAGTTTTTTCAACAACTACATACGATAGTGCCTGACAGTGACGAGTTGTGCATAATATCCTATAGGCACAATTCTATAAAGAAGGGGATTGCCACTATTTACCATTAAACACATCACAGATTCTGTATGAGGCACCTTGGTGAGAACATAAAACAAAAGTTTAAGTGTGCTGGCCTCCTTCAGACATACTACATGGTAGCAAAAGCTTATCGGGTTGATGAGTTCGAGGAGCACTTCCAACAAATCCGAATCAAGGATGATAGAGTTGCTAAGTATCTTGAGCATGATATTGGTTTCGAGTGATGGAGTCGAGCTTACTTTCCTGGAAGAAGGTTTGATGTCATGACCACGAATATAGCAGAGTCCATAAATTCAAAGTTGTTAATAGAAAGAGAGTTTCCAATAGTTGCACTTTTTGATGCAATACAGAGGACATTGTCATGGTGGTTCCATGAGCGTCGTACGGAGTCAGATAATTTTACTACAATCCTTGTTCCGTCAGCTGAAAAATTATTCCGAGAATGTATGGAACTGTCAAATACACTATTTGCCTATCCTCTTAATGCTCAAGAGTTTACTATGCGCGGCTATGGTCTAGATGCCCTAGTTAACCTTGTTAGTAAAACTTGCAGCTGTAAAGTGCTTGACATTCAATGTTTACCTTGTCCTCATGCACTAGCAACACTGAAACACCAACGGAAGCCAGATTTTGGTTCAAGAATTCACATGGAACTTTGCTCCCCTCTCTATATGGCAGATCAATACATTGATAGCTTATTCAGAAACAATATATCCAGTGGCTCCAGAAGAGCAGTGGGTAGTGTCGCCAGAATTGGCTGACATTATCATCCATCCGCCATTTAAGAAGATAGTAAAGGGGAGAAAAAGAGTTAAGCGTATTCCATCAGCCTTTGAGGTTCCCGAGAAGATGAATAAGTGCTCAATTTGCAAGCAACCTGGCCACAAGAGAAGCAGTTGCCAGAAGTAATCACATGCAGATCTAGAAAATTAGGTTCAAAGAATGATGAAATTCAGGGAGTTGCGAAGGCCAACCGTTGATGAGTTATTGTTTTCAATTATTGATGTTATAAATTTTATTGTTACCTTTAATAAATCATTCTTTATATTTCTTGTTACATGGCCTAAATATTTGTTGGTGATTTTAGTTTGGAATTAGGTTGTCAAATTGAGGAGAAAGTATGGAATTAATACGTGTTGGTAATTTTAGTTTGTCAAAATTCAGGAGAAAAGCTGGAAAAGTATATATTGCCTATGATCGCTTAAGCGACTAAGTATATCGCTTAAGCGACAAAAGGTTTTTCAAACAGGATCGCTTAAGCGATATCACGGATCGTTTAAGCAATCGTGCACGTGGGCATATATGATTCTGCCTAGGTGCATGATCGCTTAAGCGATCCATGATCGCTTAATCGACCAAGACAAAAAGACAACAATCGCTTAAGCGATATCTTGGATCGCTTAAACGATCATGCACCTGGGCAGATTTGATTCTGCCAATCACATGATCGCTTAATCGACCAAGTGAAAAAGAAAAGAATCGCTTAAGCGATATATACGATCGCTTAAGTGATCCCGTGTAAACGAAGTTCCTTTTAGTACGATTGCTTAATCAACCAATGAAAAATTTTAAAATTTAACAAATACACCCCCACCTACCCAACTTCCCAGATTCCAGCCACCATCGTCGGAATCCCACCGGGAAAGGGTGTTATGACGCATAGAAGTCGGATCAGGCTGATAGGGCATCGATATGGCCTTTTCCGGCCAGATCGACCATGGATGTGGCCGAAAAAGGCTAGATCATGGCCAGATCTGGTCGTCGACAGACGAAAAAGTTGACATCTGGCCGTCAACGATGGCCAAATGTATGGCAGTCATTTTCGGTCAATGATGCCCAAGATTTGGCCGCCGTTAACCGTCAACATCGGCCATTTCTTTGAAAGTCGATGATGGCCAAATGTGGTCTTTTCCGGCCAGATCCACAGTGGATCTAGCCGAAAAATGTCACATCTGTGAATTGTTAGCCATTTTTGGTCGTTTATAGCCGTCGGTGGTGCCGGAATCTGGGAAGTTGGGTGGGTGGGGGTGTTTTTGTTACTTTTTAAACTTTTTCAGGCGGTATTAATGAAATTAATTCAATTTATGGGTCTAAAAATTATTTAAAAAATATTAATATTTCCTAAATAATTAAACAAAGAAATATTATGGGAATAGGATTTGTAATATTTATAGGAATATTCAACCAAACGCACCCCTTATGTTCTGAACAAAGAAGAAGAATATATGTTCACTAAGATTCCATGGTTACCTTTGAAATATAATTACAGGTCATGGTCCTTTGAGCAGATAAGTAAACGTAAACCCTATATGTTTAGCATAGATGTAAACATTCTACACCTTATATGTTTCATGTTTCATGCGTAAAAGGACTATATGTTTAATATAAATATAATAACGGTCATAGTCCAAGCGAATCGTAAACCCTATATGTTTAGCATAGCGTAAACATTCTACACCTTATATGTTTCATACTGACGTAAAAGGACTATATGTTTAATATAAATATAATAACGGTCATAGTCCACTGAACGAATCGCAAACCCTATATGTTTAGCATAGACGTAAACATTCTACACCTTACATGTTTCATGTTGACATAAAAGAACTATATGTTTAATATAAATATGATAACGGTCATAGTCCACTGAACGAATCGTAAACCCTATATGTTTAGCATAGACATAAACATTCTACACCTTATATGTTTCATACTGATGTAAAAAAATTATATGTTTAATATAAATATAATAACGGTCATAGTCCACTGAACGAATTGTAAACCCTATATGTTTAGCATAGACGTAAACATTTTACACCTTATATGTTTTATACAGATGTAAAAAAACTATATGTTTAATATAAATATAATAACGGTCATAGTCCACTGAATGAATCGTAAATCCTATATGTTTAGCATAGCGTTAATAGTTAAACCGATGCTCTAAAATACAATAAATAATATCCAAATACATAGGATCACTTAAGCAATCATCTGTATTTACACAGTCGGTTAAAAGATTCGTTTGTATCGCTTAAGTGATTCTTTGCTTTTACTCCTGGTCGCTTAAGCGATCGATAATCACTTAAGCGATCTAGCTCGCGGCAGATGCCCAGATCGAAAATCGCTTAAGCTATCCATTTGTATCGCTTAAGCGATTGTCGTAAAAGACTCTTGATCGCTTAAGCGATCTTGGCCAAGGCAGAATGAATCTACCTAGATCTATGATCGCTTAAGCGATCTTATGTGTCGCTTAAGCGATTCTTCCTAAACGAGTCTCTGTCGCTTAAGCGATCTTTGTCAAGGCAGAATGAACATCTGTCCAGATGGGTAATCGCTTAAGCGATCTTATGTATCGCTTAAGCGATGCTTCGTAATAGACTCTTGGTCGCTTAAGCGATATGAGATCGTTTAAGCGATCATATCTAGAAAAGTCTTGGTCATTTGGGAAACATTTGTACATCACTCATTTCCCTCCCAAATCCGAACAGAATTTGTATCACAAAATTAAGTAATTTATATCAATCTAATTCATCACAAATCAAAATATAAGAGACATCAATGTAACTTGTTTATCGAAACACAAAATAAAAAATAGGCATGGGATGTGGCAAATATCAAAATATATGGACAAGCTAACCATTAGCCCCAACTGTGGTGAATCAAATAATCACACCAGTACATCACACGTTGTAGTGATACACAAAATGAAACAAAACGCTAAAAAACCATTATCCAACTTGGGTGAAGCAAATGATCACACCATACATAGTAAATTCAAACTGCTAATGAGATATCTTATATGGACAAAAAAAAAAAAAAAATATCTCCAAAATGTCAGATCCAATTCTTTACAATGATTCTGCAGGCACAAGGCTTTTGGCTGCCGCAAGAAGAGCCGCAGCACAAGAATTTCCTATACACTGCCTTTAATATACTTTTTGATGCCTAAGAGTTTAATGTCACTAACACCTTTGCACAATCCCTTTATTGCAGATGCCTCCTCCTGCCAACCAGCCTTTGAGAAGTTTTCGAATTCTGTTTGCCAGCAACCTCTTTGAGATCATTGTTTTGTACCATGCCTTCCCAGCAGCCTTTATGGCAGATGCCTCCTCTTGCCAACCAGCCTTTGAGAAGTTTCCTCTCATTGTTTTCCAGGAACCTACAGACACGTCAACTTTTGTAAATAAAAAAGAACACGTAAAAAAGTTACAGAGTGGGTAGATGAGAAGTTCACTTAGTCCGTGTCTTTCGGTAAAGCTCCATATAAGTATGACACCTGCAACATCAGCACTATAACCTAAGTATCAACATCAACTACAAAATTCAAAGTCCAACTTTTATAGCTTTTTATTGGGTTCTGCTCACTCAAAATGGATCCATTTGCTCATGGAAGCAGTCGACAACCTAGCCCTCCCGATAGTCTCTCATTGTTTCGTCATTCAACCTATCTATCGGGGTGTTGGTCATGTCAAACTCAATAAATTTCAGGACATATGCCCCACATTCAGCACTACAATAGGAAGAAGACATTAGCATTAAAATAAACTTATAGAACAATTATATTATGTAAGTTAGTTTTATACAAAAGTTACCTTGACTCATTTATTGGGCCGATAGAGCACTTAATTGGCCACTTTTCGTTAGTACTTGATCATCCAAGTGCCCAAACATCCCGCTATCATGCAACAGCCATGGGAACAACTTGGAGAGTGGCTCCAACTCGACCTCCAACTGCTTGTCTTGACAAATAGTGGGGTTGCAGTCAAGGATCTTTAACAACCCCTCCTCTAGCTACACAACGACTGTTATCCAGTGCATCTGTTTGATGAGGATGATGCAGTACGCTCTTTTAACAAAGGTCCAACCGTGGCCATATTTGGGCTGATCCCCTCGTATATACTGCATGATTCTGTCATCAAAATGAAAATCATCAGGGATGCAGTCCAACTGTACTGGGGCCAATCTTTTTTGCTTCAGTTCTTTTGCTATACCACTAGCAACGGCATTTTTAATTAAAGTGCGATATGTCGAAACAAGCGTTTGGCCAAACGCCACATTGGTGATAGCACAGTCGAGATGTAACAGATCACCATCAGTAGTCTGTCATAGCCTCATCAATGCCAATATCTCATTGATGTGTTGCATCAAATAAAGACAACAAGATAAGTATGGAAAACATAGGCAAAAATAAGCGAAAATAACTCACTGAGTCCTCAAGCCACGTGCCCATCGTCAACAACTTCTCAAACCATTCCCGAGGATAATCCCCTGTCTTACACTTTATATGGCCATTACTTCCTGATCCATTGTAATAGGCATAGAAGAATTTTTTCTTTTCCTCTATTGGCCTATGCAAATCGATATTTGAGTCCAATTTCCCTTCCCTACTTCCTCCCCTTCCTCCATTTTTACATCCTCGCTTCCTTTGCCTCCCACCTCGCCCTCCTCCATTATCACCACCCTACTTCCTCCATCAACCTCCTTAACCTACTCTATTTCTGGTTCTTCCTCCATTTGTTTCTTAATTTTCTTCTTCTTTACCTGTGTCACTACCATGTAAGGCGATTTCACAAACTTGCTCTTTTGGCTCTCTCTTTTCAAGCCAGATTGCACTTCAACCACCTTTAATTCTCCACCCACTTTCTCTTCCATTGTACCAACTTCCTCCTCCACTGTACCAACTTTCTCTCCCAGTTTATCCACTTTCTCCTCCACCCTTTTCATACAGTTTTCCATCTTGTCAAACCTTGCATAAACGGCTGTTGTAAAAATCTCAAACAGGCCATTTATGAGGTCATCAACCTTATTCTCCCGACACTAATGTCTTGATAAAGCGGTACTTGTTGTACCAGTTTGTTGAGGCATACAAACCTCTTCCTCCTTCTTCTCTTCCTCATCCTTGGGCCTCCCACCCATTGGAGCTTCATAATCCTCGGCATCAACGACGTTATCAAGCAATGGCCCTGCAACTGCCGTCACATGCATGACCTCTTTTAGGTACCGCATCAAGCAGTCTATCCGTTCATCCTTTTCATCCTCCATTGCTTTGAAAGATGTGACATAGTCCTCTTTCGCTTTATCCCCAGTAGTGGTAAGAAAGGGACGGACAACTCCCTACAATAAGAGACAAAATCAATCAGATTGAAGCAAAATAAAAAAGCAACTGCATATTCAAAAGCTTAATCCTTTAATCTTACCCTAGCTGCTTGAATCTCAATCTCTATTTGGTCGTAATCTGAATGGTTACACTTTCCGACATGCCACCACAACATCCTAGGAAATTGCTGTTGCATATCCAAACTATTGCTCCTCCCCATCGCCTTAGCGAAGACAGGGATGACCTCGTACATCCAAGCCTACATTATAAAAAAACAGTCCATATCATAATTCAAACACATATATTATAAAAAATATAACAAAGAGCTATTAATATTTATCTGCATTGCCCATGGGAAGCCAAACAAATTATACATGCTTGGTTTAGCCTTCTCGCCCCATTCGACATGCTTTAACGCTATGTCTGGTTTTTTCAGGCTCCTGATGGTTCGCTCAAATGATATACATCCCCATGGATAAGAATTAAAGAACTCCAAGTCGCTTGCAAATAACAACCAATTTTTCTCAACAGCTTTTGTTGAGTCACCAGCCAATAAGATAGAATGTAAAAACAATAGGAAGCACACTTTTAACTTCTCTCCATCATTAAACCGAACTGTTTCTAGCCTCTCCTCTAAAACGTGTCCTGTAATAGACTTTGCCCCTGCAAAACCTTATTACGAAACCTTATGGCTCCCAGACTCGTCCTTATTGCGTCTGCCTTCGCCTTATTTGGCACTTACCCGCATCCTAAGCCCGTCACCAAGGCATACTCCATCATCCCAAACCGTACTGGCTTTCCGTCCTCCACGAACCATATTTCATTTTTTTTTTTGTTGCATTTTACTAAATGCAGCAACATGTAATGCACTCCCTGCCCCCAAAATGCCTTTTTCCAATTTGTTCTGATTCTTAAAAACTGACCGAAACAAGTGCGATTGAAATCTCTTTCACCATGCCTTATTCCAGCTAAAATGACCCTTATTCTGTCAAAAACATCCCAACTCGATCTCACCATCACCCTTATAGGGAAGTAGGGTACCTTCTCATTTATAGGCTCTAACTCGTAGTCTCTACAATTTACGGTCCGCACAATCTGCACAATCGATATAAACAAAATGTCAGTAACAAAAATAAACCAAAACAACTAATAAACAAAATATCAGCAACAAAAAATTACCACTGTAGTCACTTAAGTGATTTCGGATCGCTTAAGAGATCTTGACTCTGCCTCGTGCAAGATCGTTTAAGCGATCTGAAATCGCTTAAGCGACCAAGAGTAAACTGAGAATCTCTTAAGCGATACAAAAGATCGCTTATTATATTGGTGATTCTGCCTCGACAAGATCGCTTAAGCGAACACTGAATCAATCGCTTAAGTGATCATGAGTAAAACAGATTAATCGCTTAAGTGATACGAATGATTGCTTAAGCGACAGTACAAGCAATATTCCCAAACAACGTACCATTTCTTTTTCGGCCTCCTCCTCATCGTCTGAATCCTCGAACGACTCCTCCTGGGTTGAATTCTCTCCAGAATCCTCCTCCTACCCTAAATCCTTTCATGACTCCTCGTCTTCAGAACCATTTGGTGGTTCTTCCCTCTGTTCTTGTGCTGCCGACGTCTCCTCTATGTGTGGACCACTTTCACTGATCGGATGATCCACCGGAGCAGCCATTGAACTGCTTGTGCCACCGGAATCTAGGATTCGAAGTGGAGCGGGGTTTTCCTCCTCATTGTGAGTGTCAGCCATGGTTTTGGATTGAATTTGGTGTCAAAGTTTGCAGTTTCGATCGAAAATGTGGACTGTATCGCTGGAAATCGCATAGATTCCATTTAGGGTTAAGGAAATCGATTTTAGGGTTCAACAAATCGATCGGAAATCGCGACTTTATTCTGTTTAAGGTTTAAGAAATTGATTTAGGGTGCAAATTTGTAAGTGTTCGATCGAAAAAAATCGCGTCTTCCTTTGGTTCAAGATATCGCTTTTTGCCCTAATGAATTTCGATTAAGCGAGGTGAATAGTGGGGCTTGTTTTGAGAAATTTCTAATTTTTAAAACTTTCATTATTTCTTATTCGACCCACATATGTTTTAATCCTTTCATTTTAACTCATTTTACGTGTTTAATTAATCCTAACTATGCCACGTCATCTTCTCTAAATTAAAAAAAATGAAAAACAGTTTCAAGGCCATTTTCTTAAATCGAAACTTGGGATGGCCGGGCAGCTAAATTTTCTCCTTTGTAAAGTGCATCAGTTCAGTTAATAAAATTTTCCTGATTCTTCTTCTCTTCAACTGCTTTTCATCTTGTTTCTTGTATGTTCACATGGTATCAGAGCCTTGACTAGCGTCTATGACAAAAGATTCTGGTGAAGATTTCCGTACTTCTTCATTGCTTAACAGCTTTGAGGAATTGTTGAGAGAGTCAGTTAATCGCTCCACCTCACAGATTCTTAATGAATCAGCAAATCGTTCTACCTCAGCTCAAGCATCAAGCTTGCAGGTTATCAACCTGCAGCTCACACACAATAACTATCGATTCTAGAGCTCCCAGATTCTGTCTACTGTGGGTTCACATGAGCTTGAGGATCAATTACTTGGTAAAATTTAGTGTCCTTCTCCTCTCTTGGTATCTAATTCTGAAATTGATAAGGATTTAGGTCAAATTAGAGGAAATCCTAAGTCTAGCACTAATTCTATGGAAGATAGGTTGAATCCTGATTATGTGATGTGGAAGCGTACTAACAAATTTCTTGTCAGTTGGTTATTAGCATTTATATCTGAAAGCATGTTTGGAGTTGTATCAAAATGTTTATGTTCTATAGATATCTGGTGTGCTCTTGCACATGAGTTTGCTAGTGGTTCAAAAGCAAGAGCGTTACACCTTAAGAACTTGTTACAGACCACTCACAAATGCAATTTGAGTACTGGTGATTATATAAAGAAGATGAAAGAAATAGCTGAGAGTTTGTCAACTAGTGGACTGGTTATCTTTGATGAAGATCCGCTACAACATATTTTAGAAGGTCTAGGGCCTAAATATGATGCTGAAGTGGTGAATTTGACTTCTAGGCTTGAATCAAAGGTTGACGCGGTTATGCTACAAGAAGCTCAGTTTTTATTGTAGAAATATGAAATTAGATTGGAGAAATTTAAGTCTACTAATTTGTACAATAGCTCTGCCAATATTGCCTTTGTTAATAACTCTAGAGTGTTGCGTGATATTATAAATGGGGTTTCTGTGACCAATTCTTCCTTTGCTATTAAAACCTCCCCTGTTGCTCCCACGACTGTAATTCCTTCACTAAATTCATTGGGTAATCCTCACTATCAGCAACAATATGTGATTCTAGCTCCTGAAAACTATAATTCCGATTTATCACAGCAGCCATTTACTCCCGAGCCTCTTGGTTACCAACAGTTTGGAAGAGATAGAGGAAGAGGTTTTAGTAAAAACAAATTAATTTGCCAAGTATTTAACAAGGTAGGGCACTCTGCATTTCAATGTTACCACCAGTTTAACTCAGCTTATAATTGTGCTTACAATGGAAGTTTTCCTAGCTCACAAATGCAACAAGCCTATAATCAACAATAGCCTATGAATGTTTATAGTTCACATCCACAAGTACCCACTGCTCAGCATCTTCAGCATCCTTAATTTCCTACTACCTCACACTCTCATACTATCCAGCATTCACTAATTCCCAATGCTCAACATCCCTTCATTGTTTATACCACCAACACGTATAACCCTCCTTTCCAAATGCTCTCTTTTCAATAGCCTTTGCCTAATACTCATGTTACTACTAACCAAAATTTTGATGTTTTTAGACCACAACAGCAGCCACTTACCTCTTATCAGCATCCTTTGCCTAGTTCCTTTTCTAACTTCACCAACAACTCACAAAATACAGCCTTTTCACAATCTTCACCTGAGAGCTTCTCACCAACTTCAACTCCTCATGGTGCTTCTAGTAAACCACTGTCAGGATCCAGTCAAGCTTTTCTTGCTGCTACTCATCAAAACAACAATGGACATACTAGTCCATGCTCATAACCTCAGTTATCACCAGTACACACTGCCCTTGCTACTTCCTTTACTCCTTCGGATCCTGTGTGGTACATGGATTCAGGAGCCACTGAGCATATTAATGTAGACTTGAATCATATGAGTATTAGTAAGAATTATGATGGTGTTAGTCAGCTTCAAGTAGGTAATGGTGCATCTCTTCCTATTTCACACACTGGCCATACTTCTTTACCTAGTCTTTTTCAATACAAGAGCCTTTATCTCAAAAATATCTTGTGTGTACCTGCAATTACCAAAAGTCTTTTGAGCATCTCTAAATTTACTGCTGATAATGATGTTATTGTTGAATTCAATGCTAATTGTTGTCTTGTTAAGGACATGTTGACTAGAAAAACATTACTGCAAGGGGAGCTCAGAGGAGGCCTTTATCAGTTGAATATTCCATACTCCAACTCTGCTTATTCATCGTCATCTTCTTCCAGTTATCCTGGTGTGTCTAAACCCTGTCTACCTATGTCTCGTATCTGTAATAATAACTCTGGTTCTTGTGGAAATATGTCTAGTCCTTATCCTAATATGTCAACTGCTAGTACTCTGGAAAATAAAAGCTTGAGTTGTAACTTTGCACAGTCTATGCTTGACAATGCTATTAAGTGTAAAGATCTTTCTATCAATAATAATAAAAGTTGTTCCTCTGATCAGTTTTTGCTTGATATAAATTTTGATATTTTTTGTTTTAATGCTGATACAATTGATATTGATTACGTTATATGACACAAACGCTTAAGACATCCTCATTCTCTTATTTTACAAAAAATTGTTGCTAGTTTGCCTAAGAACACTGTCTCTAAGAGCAAGTCATCATCCACTCATTCACTCTCATTTTGTGATGCATGCCAACTTGGCAAATTACATCTCACTAGTTTTCCTTCATCCACATCTCAAGCTACTGCACCCCTAGAACTTATACATAGTAATGTTTGGGGTCCTGCCCCATTACCTTTATAAGGTTTTCGATATTATGTACAATTTTTGGATGACTATAGTTGATATACTTGGCTCTTTCCTCTTAGAACTAAAGTGAAAGTTAAATCGGTTTTTATTAAATTTCATAAACTTGCTGAAAGGCAATTTAGTCACAAAGTCAAGTGTCTTCAGTCAGACCAAGGAGGAGAATACATTGCACTACATTCTTATCTCACTGATTTAGGAATTAGATTTAGACATTCTTGCTCACATATACATCAACAAAATGGTAGATGTGAGCGCAAGCACAAATATATCATTGAAACTGGTCTAACCCTTTTTGCTCATGCATCGATGCCTTTATAGTTTTGGTGGCTAGCATTCAAAACTGGAGTATTTCTCATAAATAGGATGCCTACGACTACTTTGGCTTACTTGTCTCCTTACCAAAAATTATTTCAAACCCCACCTGTTTATGAGTCATTGAAAGTTTTTGGATGTTCTTGCTTTCCATTTCTTCGACCTTTTAACAAGCATAAATTTGACTTTCATTCTACCAAGTGTGTGTTTATTGGCTATAGTCTAGTTCAGAAGGAGTATAAATATTTGAAACCAGATGGAAAAATTGTTGTCACTCCATGTGTCAGGTTTAATGTATCAAAATTTCCTTTTTCTCATATACATTTTGCTTCTTCTTCCTCTCCTAAGCTGTCATCTGAATCAAATACTCCTTTGGTCAAATTCAATCTCTTCCATTTCCTGTCATCACTACACACAGTCCTCATTCGTCAACGGAACAGGCCCCTGTTCTTTTTTACAGTAACAAGATCATCAAAACTGTCTTAAAATGGCACTTCAGCACTAGGTACTTCTTCTTTTTTCCTTCAAACTTGCAATTGCATATTTCTCCTTCAATACCTGTTGCACCTCATGATTCCCGTAGCCCTTCATTAAAAGTGAACATTATTCCTCACATACTCATGTTACACAACCTACTCCTTCTCCACAATACTCACCTGATCACTATTCAACTAAGATATCATCCATTCCTGTTATACCACCTGATACTAACCTACCATCCATTCCACTTGAAGTTGATCTTACACTATCACAGTTCTCTAATACTCTTCAACCCATACACTTTACACAACTAGCTTCCACACATCCTACACAATTGAGTTCTCTTAACCTTCACCTTATGTTAACCTGAGCAAAAGCAACAGCCATGTCTTCTTTTTCTAGTCTTGCAGTAGATCCCTCTACTATTTTTTTGTCGGAACACGATGTTGTTGAATCAGAACCTAGTTCTGTTGTTGAAGCTTTGGCTAATCCTAAGTGGAAAGAGGCAATGCAATCTGAATTTACTGCTCTGCTAAAAAATCAGCCCTAGACACTGGTTCCTCTTTCCTCCAATGTGAATGTAGTAGGGAACAAGTGGGCATTTAGAACCAATTATAATGTAGATGGTTCTTTGCAAAAATACAAGGGTAGGTTGGTTGTAAAGGGTTTTCAACAAACCCTTGGACTTGATTACTTTGAAACAACGTCATTTCACTACAACAATATACACATATAGCTATGAAAATTAGCTACGAAAAGAAAAACTATAGCAAATACATATTTACAGCTATAAAAGTCAATATTTATAGCTAATTGAAATAATTTTAGTCATAAGAATTTCTCCCTCGAAGCTAATATTCATTTATTGCTTTAACTTATTAAAATTGTGGCAATAACTATTCATTTAGCTACAATGTATTAGCTATGGTAAAACATTGTAGCTAATTAATGTATTTAGCTATAAATATTTCATTTACATGGCATATAGTATCATTATTTGCTATGAGTTTTAACTATATAGCTATTATTTGTGCATTAGCTATAAAATATTGAGATTTGTAGCTAATTAATATATTTAGCTATAAACATTTTATGTACGTGGCATATAGTATCATTATTAGCTACAATTTTACTTATATAGCTATTATTTATACATTAGCTATAAAATATTAAAATTTGTAGCTCATTAAGGTATTTAGCTATACAAATTTTATTTTCATGGTAGTGACAACATTTTAGTATCATTGTTAGCTACTAGTCTCAATATATATTTAATATGTGTGTATTAGCTATAAATTATTTGAATTTGTAACAAATAAAGAATGTGAAAATTAATTTGCTACAATCCTTATAGTATGCAGCTATAGATATTCTAATTTATCTTGTAAGTAATTATATCTTTATTACTTATGAATTAAATGGTTATAGTCAAATATAGTGATAACCACACCACTAAGATCAATAGTAAATGGAACCTTAAACCAATAGCTAACTTAAAAGAACTCTTCAGCGAGCTAAGAGTGTGAGCTTTTGTAAAATAAAAATTGTATTTTAAAGGATCTCTAAGGTTTTTGTCTTTTCTATGATGATTTAAAACTAACACTTTATAAAATGTAAGTGATTTTAGATATGAGATATGAGATATTATAAAAATTGATAATGTTACATATTTTTATATATGAACTTGTATGTATATTTTAGATGACGATGATGACAAATAGTTAATGAAACTATTTAAATTATTTATACATTTAATAAAAAGAATATTTGGTTGTATGGAAGATAAGTTTTATATAAAACTTGGTGTATATATCAAAATAACCAAAACCACCATTAATATATTTATCAAAACCTGTCTCACTTCACAAAGTATTAATATGAAAAGCAAATTAATTGAATTGTATAACCATAAAACTTTATAAAATTGAAAACATAATTTGTAAAATAAAGGGATTGAACTCAAATCGTACAATCATTTAAACAATAAAAACTGTATCAAAAATCTCGAAGCTTTCAAACAAATATAATATGAAGGATTAGAAAAAAAAATGTAACAAACAATCTAATAATCTATATGAGCAAATCCTCATCATCAATGTCACTATCATCAATGTCTTCAGATCTCTCTTCATCAACACTATGATCATCATCAACAATCGCACTACTAGAAGCAGATATCTCATGTCTCTTCTAATTGATTAAGTCACCATCATCTTCAAACATATTTGTAATTTGATGATCTATTTCAGAGCTATCTTGTTGGAAAGCTTCTTCATCAATAGATGATTTTTCACCACATGGTAGGTCATAAAAGCTATCCGGACGACCTTTTAAAACAACAAGCCAATTAGGATTGGAACCATCATTAACCTAGAATATTTGTTGTGCTTGAGATGCAAGCACAAATGGTTCATCTGTATATAATTTTCGAGCTGTATTAACACTAACAAAACCATACTTATCGTTCTTCACACCTCTTCCAATCACATGAACATCCCACCAATCACATTTAAATAACACAATCCGTTTTTCATTCAAATATTGAAGTTCAATTATTTCATTAAGAACTCCATAATAATCTATATTTTTATCCTCCACCATTCCTTTTACCAAAACACCACTATTTTGCTTTACCCTTTTTCCTTCAAGTTGCTTAGTGTGAAACCTAAAACCATTTATGATATAGCCTGAAAACCTTTGTATACCAGAAAAAGGACCACGAGACAAAGATAATAGATCTTCATTTACACATGCACTATCTTCTTTATACAATTGTACAACCTATTAAAAAGAAGACAAGAAGAAATAGTAAGAATTAAATGTCAAAATGCGCAGAAATAAAATTTCACAAAAGGAAACCTTACTCGATGATGAAACCATTCAAGAAAATCCTCTTGATACATGCCTTGCTCATGTTCACTGCAAACAATTTGAAAAAATAAAGTAAGAACCAACAATGAAAAAACAGTACATTAAAAAAAGAAAAAAAAACTAAGCACCAAATAAAAAAATGAACAAGGAAACTATCATACCGTAAAAAAGGTTGTACTTCTTCACAATTTTTCAACACATAAAGATGGGCTTGTTTCCATTCATTATTTTCAATCGACCTACACTTATCCCTTGTTAAAGGATATTCACACTGATGAAATATAGATAACCCTTTGCCTGAATCAACATTACTACCTTCAAAATTTCTTCCCAACTTATCAAGCTTAGTTTCAATACAATTTAAATATCTCGAGCAAAATATTAGACTTTCTTCCACAATGTACCCTTCTGCAATAGAACCTTCTGGTCGACTTTTATTACGAACATAACGCTTCAATTTTCCTAAGAACCTATACAAATGTTTCTTCAGCTAATTAATAACTTATTATAACCACACACATATAATCATAAAATAGATATATGAAATAATTAAAACAAAATATTACCTCTCAATAAGATACATCCATCGATATTGTATGTCCCGCAATTTTTGCTTCATTGCAAGGTGAATAGCTTAATGCACCATAACATCAAAAAATGCTGGTGGAAAGATTCTTTCTAATTTGCACAAGGTTATTACAATTTGAGATTCAAGGCACTCCAATGCTTCTTTTTTCAACACTTTTGAGCATAACTCTCTAAAAAACAGCTCAACTCGGCTTATAGCATCATACACATTATTAGGTACAATTCCACGCATTGCCATAGGAAGAAGTTGTTCTAAAAGAATATGGGAATCATGGCTCTTGAGACCATTTATCTTGTACTCCTTAACACTCACACATCGTGAGATGTTAGATGAATATCCATCAGGAACCTTTACGCTTTTTAAAAACTTGCATATTTTAGTCTTTTCCTCTGAAGATAAAGTGTAACATGCTGCTGAATAAAACCACTTCCCATCCTTTTGAGTTGGATGCAAATCCTTCCTTATACCCATTTCCTTCAAATCACGACGAGCATTCAAGTTGTCTTTGGTTTTCCCCTCAATATCTAACAATGTACCTATGATATTGTCACATATATTTTTTTCAATGTGCATGACATCCAAATTGTGACGTAATAAGTTTTTTTTCCAATATGGCAATTTAAAAAAAAATGCTTTTCTTCCTCCAATTTAGCCTGTTTTGATTTTTATCATTTATCTGCTTCTTTTTAGCCTTACCAAATGTAACAGGTTGAAGCATTTGTAATTGGTTCAACACATCATCTCCAGACATCTTCTTGGGAGCAGACCTTTTCTCTAATTTTCCATCAAAGGAAGACTTGTTCTCTCGCCATTTATGATTCATAGGTAAAAATCGACGAGCCCCCATGTAAGAAAACTTACGACCATATTTAAGTCGAGTAGATGGGGTCTCCTCATTGCATGAAGGACAAGCCATTGCTCCTTTAGTACTCCACCCTGACAAATTAGCATATGCAGGAAAATCATTAATTGTCCATAAAAGTGCAAAGACGCATGCAAAAATTTTCCTTCTTTGAAGCATCAAAAGTCTCAACTCCATAATGCCATAATTCCCGTAATTCCCTGTATTAAAGGTTGCAAGTACACATCAATGTCATTCCCTGGAGCTTTAGGCCCTGTATTAACAATGATAGCAAACAATAGGGTTGCTTCATACATATCCAAGGAGGTAAATTATATATATTAACAATTCGGCCAAGTGCTATACGAAACACTCATATTACCAAAAGGGTTGATTCCATCAGATGCTAGCCCAAGTCTAACATTACGAGGCTCTCTAGAAAATCCTGGATGTAAAATATCGAAAGATTTCCATGCATCAGAGTCATCTGGATGTCTTAGAATGCCATCTTGTGGACGCTCCTCATGATGCCATCTCATATCTGAAGCTGTTTTTGATGACATAAATAGTCTTTGTAATCTTTGTTTTAGTGGAAAATAACGTAACACTTTCCTAGGAATCTTCTTGCCACTCTTGTTAGGATTAATCGCATTCTTCTCAACGATTTCCATCTAGATTCACCACAAATCAAACAATTTTCATCATTTGCATTGTCCTTCCGTAAAAGAACACAATCATTCTCACAAGCATCTATTTTTTCATAGTGAAGACCCAGATCTCTTATAAGCTTTCTTGCGTCACAAAAAGATTTTGGTAAATTTTCACCACGCGGAAGTGCCTTTTTAAGCAATTGCATTATGCAGTCAACTGCTTTATCACTTATTCCATAAAGACATTTAATCTGAAATAATTCCACAATAAATGACAACTTTGAGAACTCATCACAACCAGGATAAAGTTGTTGTTGGGCATCTTCTAATAGCTTAAGAAATTTAAGGGCTTCTTTATTTGGAACCAATGGTGAAGCATCAGGTTCAACATTATTAGGATTGTTAGGCTCGATAGTGTCTTGCACACAAACATCTTGCATTATAGCATCCATTAGGTTAGGTCCATCTGCATCATGAATCATCCCAATTATATCATCTTTTTCTTTTGTTTTTAAGTCATTAGGGACATGTTTCTTTTTAGCGATGAATTCACCATGATATAACCAACGAGTATATCCTTTGACTATTCCATGCATTAACAAGTGACCATGTACTTCATCTTTTGTTTTGTGCAAAACATTATTACACTTCATACAAGGGCATGGGATAACACCACCTAAGTTTGTGTGACTAAAAGCAAAGTCAAGAAAATTCTGAACTCCTGTCCTATACTCATTACACAATCTATCTGTACATTGCATCCATTGTTTGTCCATTGCAATCCTGTTTAAGTATTAATATATAATAATTAAAAAATGAAATAACTACTTGATCCAAATAAACTAAATGAAGAATAACTAATGTAAAAAATAGACAGTAATTTAGACTGCACCTTTTGGTCACGCATAGGCTGCAGATGGAACAAGTTCCAAAACTTCTTGCCTAGATTTAATGCAAAAGGCAAATAATTAACTCCAAGGCGAATGAAAATTAAACATTGTATTCTCTAATTATAACAAATTAACTCTCATTCTGAAGTATAATTTAGTAACTCAAAAGAATAGCAACCGTGAACATACCACTCTTGGTGTAGTTAATGAGCTGCACAGTAACTTCAGTCTGGTTATCAATTGCGTTTCTTATCTTCCTCACAGTGGCGGGATCAGTTTCAGGGCCTTGGAGAAACCTGTGATAATTGTAAATTACAGTAATCTTATAAACCGTATCTGTGTGGAATGTTATAAAAGACGTTAAGAAAAAAGTCATAAAAAAGTCATGGCAATAATTACTTTGATTACATGTTTAATATCCTGTACAGCACCTCTGCTTTTTATTAACTTGATACTTGCTACTTTAGCTTTCAAGGCTTTTCATGTCTACATATATATATATGGTGTCATCAGAGTTTGCTAATATATATATATATATATATATATATATATATATATATATATATATATATATTTTTTTTGACATTATTGATCTTACATTATTTAATTAGCATTTTGCAACCAAGAAACCAATCTTAAGATAGATTCTCCGAGGCACTCACTCTGCTTAAAATACCATTACATAAATATATTCACAATGTATTCTTTTCATGACCCACTTTACTTTTTTATGTGCAGTTTGTCTTCATTCATAACTTAAGATTTTGGAAAATGGATGAATGATTAATTGACATTGCGGTTTAAGGAAATTTTCCGTTTTATGGTCATAGCTCAATAATGTTTTTTTCTTTCATTTATTTATTTATAATTTGATGATTTATTTTATTGTAAATAATACTTTTTTTAGAATACCAACAACATGAGTAGGCGTGGAGGTTTAGTTAAAGGCAAAAGAAAAACTAAGCCCACTGATAAAAAGAGTGATCTTGCGGATAGTATCTCTCAAGATATACAAAAAACTCATCATGAAGCACAACTCAATAAGGTGCAATCTACTACAAATAGCATTGAAAAGTCATGTCTTAATCACCATTCTCGTATACAGCCAGAAAAAGCAACTCATTCTATTGGTAAACATCATTTTGTCATTTATTTTTTTAATATTTTCTTGATCACCAAGTCAATTCATTGTTATGTCTATCATGTACACTCATTATTAATATTGTTTGTTAGTTTATTTAATATTCATCTAACTTGAATCTACTTTTTTTATAATAGGAAGAATGGGCATACCGGACATGAGAACAATAAGATTTCATTATGGAGGATATTTTGTCTTTTCACCTACACGAACATATGTCAATGGTAGAGTGAGTGAGAAGTACTATGATTTTGATTTGGAGTTTGAGTTTCTCACATACTTTGCTTTGTTGGATTACATAAAGAAGAACTGTGACTTTGATATACTTCGCGGAGACAAATTGTTTTACCTGAAGCCAACGAGTATCCTCAGTGATCTTGATGGGCTAGTCCAAATTGTTGATGATGATGACGTGAGAAACATGCTTGCAAGTTACAGAAATACTAAGGGAATGCATGTTAACATGTTTACTCTCTTAGAAAAGGATGATATAGTGTCTTGCTATCCTGAAGAACATAATCTTGGAAATGTTTCGAGAGAAATCAACCAGACATTTTTGGAGGAACACACATCAAATGTTGGAATTGAGGCATGGACATCAGGTTTTAATTTTAATTTTTTCCGTTTTACTTTCATGCATTTTCATTTTCTAAATGTCAGTTCTTAATTTGCTAATTGATAATTATTCATATGATTTTTAGGTCTAAACACGAAAAAAAGGAAAACAAGAGGTCCTACGCGCTGCATAAAAATCATTACATTAGAAAAAGGAGAAAAATTGCCCATAGAATTTGATGAGGATCATCAGGCTGTTGATGAAAACTCAACAGATTTTGTTTGGTTTTTAGGACAAACAGTTCGGAATAAGTCATGTTGTCCTTTACAAATAAAGGAGTGGAAAGAACTTAAAGAACATGAAATTGACCATATGTGGACCATTATCAAGGTAAGATGGATAAGAAATAAATATTTATAATATTTTGTATTTTGTTTAATATATTAAAGTGTAGAATTTGAAACTTATTTATCTTATATGCTTTTCAGGAGAAGTTTGTATTTGAAGAAGTAGAAGGAAGGAAAGAAGCCATTTTTGGTCACATGAATGCCTTATATAGGGATTACAGATACAAAATGAAGAAAAAATATTTTGATTCGAAACCAACTTACCAAAGTCGTTTGAAAAACAAGCCCAAACTTGTTCATATGGACGATTGGAAGTATTTGGTTAATTATTGGAGTGAGGCAACCTTTCAAGTAAGCATAGCTATTTAAGTTACATTTTAGCATAATTACTATGTAATTATAAGATATAAACATTACTGTTTATTTTATCATTATACAGGAAAGGAGTAACAAGAATAAGACAAATAGATCAAAGCGGTCTATGCCTCCTTACACAGGAACTAAAAGTTATGCTCGACTCAGACGTCAAATGGTATGAATTTGCTTTCAAATATTCGATTAAGTTTAATAATTCACATTCATCATTTTTAATCAATATGTTCATAACTTTTATTATGACAGCAAAAGAAAAATGGATATGCTCCTTCTCGTGTTGAAGTTTGGATAGAATCTCGCAAAAGAAAGAAAGATAAGCAAGTTGAATCCATTACAGAAGACATTATTGTAATAGTTTTGTATTCTCTTTAACTACTTATTGATTTTTTATTACGCACACACATCCAAGCTAATACCATAAATTTGTTTTGTAGTCACAGTTTGATCAATTAAAAAAGCAACAAGTAGAAAGACAAATCTTATTGAATGATGATGAAATATTTGAAGAGGTCCTTGGTCCAGAGAAGAATGGCTATTTGCGTGCTTATGGTCCAGGAAAAAGTATTACCGAATATTTTGGAAGTAGACCAACTAAAGCACAACTTATGAAACAAGTACAAACAACTAGGAAGGAAGCAAATGAAAGGGTGGAGGAGGCAAAGAGGGAAGCAAATGAGAAATTAGAAGATGTGAAAAAGCAAATGGAGGAGATGAATAGACGATGGGAAGAGAAGTTCATGACGATGCTTACAACTCAAGGTCAACAATCTTCAATAAATAACCAAATCTCTTTGGATGAAATTGTAAGTTATTTTGAAAATTGCATATATACTATGAAAACCATTTTGCTTTTTACATTAATCATAAAGTGATATGCAATGATTATATTAAACTATATAATTAATCTAAGTTCTTTTTCAAATTTGATATTGCAGGTTGGTGGAAATTCTTAAATGGTCAGGAAAGATTGCTATGACATTGAAGATTCATATTTTGTAAAAGAAAATTAGTTGATAACATTTTAAATGACTAGGATGAAGGATTTTATGAGTAGACAATTATTGGTTGGAAATGACTTTGCTAATGTATAACTTTTTATGTTAGAAATTTTCGTATGACGTCATATTATCTATTTAATATAAAAGAATTCCTATAAATTTGTAATTATTATTAAATTTGTTAATTATAGCAATATTTGTACAATTAATTTTAATTGAAGCAATAAATTATAAATTTTTTATATAAATTATTTGTTCCATAGCAAATAATTATAATATTTAGCTACAAATTAAAAGTATTTATAGTAAGTTATTTCAATATTTAGCTATGAACAAACTATGTCCATAGCAACTGAATTTCACATATAGATATGACTTCAATATGTCCATAGCAAATAATTATAATATTTAGCTACAAATCGAAAATATTCATAGCAAGTAATTTCAATATTTAGCTATTAACACACTATGTCTATAGCAATATTTTTTCATATATAGATATGACTTTCATATGTTTGTAGCAAAAAAATTAAAATTTAGCTATAAATTCACTATATATGTGGCAAATGATATTTTTATTTAGTTACGATTTTAGCTGTCACGTAGCCAAAAAGTTAATATATTTGCTATGGATATTATTTTTGTAGCAAAAATTTTCAAGATTTAGGTATAAATTTATATTTTTGTAGCTAAAATGCTAACATAGCTACACAGACTATTTTCCGTGGCTATAAAGGCAAAGTTTTTGCTACAAGCTTATTATTGTTATGGCAAAAACATTTAAGTTTTTAGTTACATATTAATCTCATTTATAGCAAAAAATATAAATTGTTAGCTACGTAAGCAAAAAGTTACATGGCTAAATCTTAGCTACGCCACTTCTAGCTACGATAAGCTACAAAAGATTGCATTTGTAGCTAAACCATTTAGCTACGTAAATTCATACTTTTAGCTACAATGAATGTCATGGCTAGAAATGCGTAATGTTGTAGTGTTTACAATCTTGACTACCAGTGATCTAACCTCAAGGAGATCTAAAACGGTAGACCAGCAGCACCAAAAAAGGCAGGCCTTGTATAAAAAAATAGAGAACAACCTATACAAAATTACATATTAACACAGCTAACAAAACACACTCCCTGCATGTCAAAATGTAGCCTCAAACACATATCAACAACAACATGCACACCTATCATCAGGGAGATAATGGCCACAAATAGAAAGTCTGTCTTTGAAAGCTAGATCCATAAAAAGTTCCAAACCCATATACTAGCAGCAACCTCACTATAGACCATAAACCAAAGAATCAACCAACTATCATGAGGCCAAACTAAGTAATATTTGGTCTCTCTTTGGAAATCCCTATGAAAGCTAACTGAGTGCCACTCATCAGCCCACAAACAATTCCTGACAGCAGCAAAAAGTATAATAGAACTCGAACATGGGCAATAGCATGTCCGAATAAAGATTGATCCAAAGTCCATGATGGGTGGCAGCAACAACATCAACCAAAAGAAACAAGAGATACAAGGAGCATACATAAAAATGAATAAGGCATCTTGCTGAGCATAAACAAAAATCTTTCTTTCATCCAAAACATAAACCAAAGTTCTAGATTCCTTAGCCAAGAAGGGCAACACTAATAAAAATCCAGACTCCTCACACTCCCATAAAAAGGCCTCATAAATAGCAATGGTAAAACAAGCTAGGGTGTGCCAGTTTTTATGTAATCCTTAGGAAGATTCCATTCTTCCACAACTTTACGGACTCTTTTGTTATCTTTGAACTTCAAAGAATGAAGATTGAGTCTAACCTCCCCAAACAACATAATTTCCAGCATATATGTATTTCTCCATGTGTTTTTGATTAATCAAAAGTTCCGCTTCTGCCATACAAAATACACCACAGCACTAATAACAATTTACAAACAACACTTTGAATCTTTTTAGCTCTAAATTTAGTTATACACTAGTTTACAATGTCAATCTATTCCCCTGGTGGTGGTCAAAACTGCCCCTTAATTTGAACAGCCTTCCACACTTTTTGGGAGTAAGGGCAATAAAAAAATAGGTGTTCATGTGAATCCATGGGGCCATTGTAGAGTCTGCAACAAAGTTCTACTAAATTCATCCTTCTTTGCACTATATCCCGTGTTAGAAGTTTTTGGTTAATGGTAAGCCAGGTAATAAAAGAATGGTGGGGTATACAAGTGCCATTCCAAATTAAAGAACACCAACGGCCAGACCCATTTTCCATATAAAGGTTTTGTTAAAGGTGAAGTCAGAACGATGCCGTTTTGCTTGCACCTTTAGTGACCTTTGATTAAAGAATGATCCAATGGCTCTCAATGTGCCAAATGACCAGGTGTATAAAAAAGGACCTCTCCCTCACGAAAAAAGTCTGACTCTTTCTCATTTTTTGCGTTTTTCTTCTCTATAAAGGATCTTTGTCTTGTGCCCAACATTCTCCTTGATTGCTGTATTCTGAGTTGTGATCAAGTGATCACATATTGGGAGTTTTAGTTTACTCTCTGTGAAGAAGTGTCAGGTTGAGTATTTCTTTGTGAGTAGTCTACAGTTGTGTATCAAGAGAGTGTTATGAGATCTATTGAAAGGAGTTGAATGTTGTTTGTATAAACTGAACAAAGATTAAATTTAGTACAAAGAGCCCCTCAATTGTGGAGCTCAATGTGGATGTAGACTATCCCTTAAAGGATAGTTGAACCACGGTAAAATTCTTGCTTTGTGGTTTGTTTTGTGATTGATTGTGTGTTTAGATTGTTGTTGATGAGTAGATTGATTTAGGCTGCGTTTCTAACAGGTATTAAAGCCAGATAGTTGATTTTATTGAATCTTGGAAGTCTAGGGTTTCACGATCTTGAAAGAGTTATTTCGTACGTAGCTTAGCAATTGTTAAAGAGTTCTTGATCCATCCTTTCCTAACAACCTAGGGCATTTTCAACCTCTAGGGATTAGCAATCAGAAAGGTTCTTGAATTCTTAGGGTTTGTCAAATTTAGGGCTTTCTTGATCTATTATAGTTTTTGGCATTCTAGATTAGTTACGTTTCCTAGCCAGGTAGTCAATTGTTAGAATATCAAACAATCTTGGGTAGAACACTAGGGTTTCTTGAAATCTTTCAAAACCAGTACCAAACAAAATTTCTCCATGTCTACTACACACATGGAGATTATCCAATATGATGGGAAAATAGACTTCAATAGTTGGAAGAAGAAAATGAAGGTGTTACTCTCACATAATAAGGTTGTCATTGCATTGGAGAAGGATGCAACGAAGTGGCTAGAAGAGAAGCTGAAGAAGAAGGCAGAGATTGACGAGGAAGCACACAACCTCATTGTGATGAACCTATCAGACAACGTCCTCAGAAAGGTAGACGGTATAGATACACCATTGACGTTATGGGGTAAACTTGAATCTCTCTATGCTTTATAGTCTGCTCCAAACTTAGCTTTCTTGAAGGGTGCTTTATTTGTATATAAAATGGAGAGTTCTAAGTCAATAGAGGATAACCTGGATGAATTTTAAAATATGACCATAATATTGAAAGGGACTGACCAAGAACTACGAGATACTAGTCTAGCCATGATTTTGCTTAATTCTTTGACTAAGGATTATCAGGTAGTTAAAAATGCCCTGCAATATAGTGGAACTGTTCCCAGTCTTAATTTAATCATTGTTAGGTTAAAAGCTAGGGAGTTAGAACTGAAAGTCTAGAAACGTAATAGGAGTAATCTGTTTGTGAAGGGTAGATCAGATTCAGGTCAATTAGGAAATAGTGCTCAAAAAGTTACTAATGCTAAGAATAGAAAGAAAGGGAAGGGTTTAATAAGAACAAGTCTGAAACTAGGAAGTGTTTTCACTGTAACAAGCCAGGACACCTAAAGAAGAACTGTTATGATTTGTTTAGAAAATAGAAGTAAGTTAACACTGAAAGTAACCTAGCTTCTAATAGTGGTAGGATAAATGAAACTGAAGTTCTCACTGTATCCAAAACTGATCAGGTTCATGAGTGGGTTCTAGACTCAAGATGTTCATTCCATATGAGCCCTAATAAAGAGTGGTTCCAAAATTTTGAAATTGATGAACGTAAAACAGTATATATGGGGAATAATATTGCATGTAGAGTTCAAGGGGTGGGCAATATAACTGTAAAATTGAATGATGGTAGGTTGGTAATGCTAACTAGGGTTGGATACATCCCTGAACTCAAACGAAACCTAATCTCCCTAGGTACCCTAGATGAATTTGGCTGTTGCTATAGGGCTGAAAATGGTTGTTTGAATGTTTATAGAAATAACAGTATAGTCTTAAAGGGTATAAAAAGGAATGGCCTGTATATACTATGTGGATAGCATTGCACTGAGAACCCTAACACTGCACTTGTTTCTACAAAACCTAATGTAACTAAAAAGTGGCATCTAAGGATGGGCCACATGAGCCAAAAGGGAATGAACATCTTCTGGCAACAGGGGTTGTTTGGTAAAGATAACATAACCAGCCTTGACTTTTGTGAAAACTGTGTTCTGGGTAAACAACATAGGGTGAACTTCACCAAAGGGACTCACCTAGCTACCAGTTGCTTAGAATATCTACACGCTGATTTGTGGGGACCTGAAAAGGTCAAATCACATGGGGGAAATAGCTATTTTCTTTTAATTGTAGATGATTACAGTAGAAAGGTTTGGGTTTATCTACTTAAAACCAAGGACGAGGCCCTAGTTAAGTTCAAGAGCTGGAAATTGTTAGTAGAAAACCAAACAGATAGGAAGGTCAAAGCCCTTAGGACTGACAATGGCCTGGAATTCTGTAACATTGGGTTTGATAAATTTTGCACTGATCAAGGTATTTTGAGGCACAGAACTGTAAAAAAAAAAACCTCTCAACAAAATGGAGTTACTAAGAAGATGAATAGAACTTTACTAGAGAAGGTGAGCTGCCTTTTGTTCACTTTAGGGTTACCAAAAACATTTTAAGGAGAAGCTTTAGCCACAACAGCTTATCTAGTAAATAGAAGCCCTTCTAGTGCCATATAGTTCATGTGTCCTGAGGAGAAATGGTCAAGAAAGAAGCCAAACTTGGATCACTTAAGAATATTTGGGTGTGTAGCATATGCACACATAGTTGAAGGGAAGTTAGCACCTAGATCAATTAGGTGTGTCTTCCTAGGATACCAAGAGGGGACAAAGGGCTATAAGTTGTGGGATAGAGAATCCCTAGGGGTAAAAGTAATTGTGAGCAGGGATATGGTGTTCAATGAAATGGTATTCCCTTGTAGATCCACTAATACTGATGTAGGTACAATGAGCAATATCAATCAGCATCCCACTCAACCAGGGACTACACAGATTAAGGTGGAGTCATCAAGACATTACCCTAAGCTGTTCCACCCTGATGAAAAACCTGATCAAGCCACTGCCCAACTTGCCCAGCCTATTCAACTTGATCAAGCAACTGAAGAAGAAGAAGGGGAGGCAGAAGAACCCCAACCCGGAGACCTGTCCCAATATCAGTTGGCAAGGGATAGGACTAGGAGAAAGGTAAGGCCACCTGCTAGGTACTCTTATGCAGATTTAATTTACACTGCTCTTCTTATAGGTACAGAAATGCAGAGGATAGAACCAGAGACTTATGAAGAAGCAATGAGGTCTAGAGAGAAAGAAAAGTGGCTGGCAGCAATGAATGAGGAAATGGAATCCTTAAAGGTGAATGGCACGTGGTCCTTGGTCCCCAAACCCAAAGATCAAAAAATTAGTAGAGTGCAAATGGCTCTTTAAAGTGAAAGAAGGTATGACTCCCTCTGAACCCTTAAGATATAAGGCCCGTTTAGTTGCTAATGGGTATACACAAAGGGAATGGGTAGATTTGAATGAGTTTTTTTCACCCGTGGTTAAGTTTAAAACCATCAGGATAATGTTATTCATAGTAGCTCACCAAGACCTAGAATTAGAATAACTAGATGTGAAAACTGCATTCTTACATGGTGAGTTAGAAGAAAAAATATTTATGAGACAGCCCACTGGTTTAATAGATAAACAACTGCCTAATCATGTTTGTATGTTGCATAAGTCTTTGTATGGCCTCAACAATCACCTAGGCAGTGGTACAAGAGGTTTGACTCATTTGTGTTGAGTATTGGGTTCTCTAGGAGCAAATACGATTGTTGTTTTTATTTTGCCTCCATTGATAAAATGCCTATATACCTGCTGCTATATGTGGATGATATGTTTTTAATAAGTAAATCTGCATCAAAAATATCTGAGTTGAAATCAAAACTAAATTTAGAATTTGCTATGAAAGATTTAGGGTGTGCTAGGAAGATCCTAGGGATGGTTATTGAAAGGAATAGAAAAAACCATGAATTAAGGATCCAACAGTGTTCTTACCTACAAAAACTAGTCCTGAAATTTGGAATGTCAAATTCTAAACTTGTGAACCTACCACTAGCAAGCCACTTCACCCTAAGCAAGTTACAATGTCCCAAATCTGATCTGAAATGAAAGAAAAGAAATTAGGGCCTGATCATTATACATTTACTATCATTAATGGGGCACTAACTGATGCCGGTAGGCTTCAAGAAGCAGAGGATTTCAAGTCTAAAATGGTTGAAGAAGGAAAGTTGAAGGATCTGCCAATTCAACTGGTACAAGGGCAGACTATGGTGACTACTGAGACTTCTGAGGGATTTGATTCAAGTTCCATTGCTTACTAAGAGCAGATCAATGAGCTCTGTAGTCAAGGGAAATACAAGGATGCAATGCGCATTTTTGAGGAAACAAAACAAAAGGGTATCACTATAAACATATCGACCTACATGCATTTAATGGATGGACTAATCAAAAAGCGAAAAAGCATTTCAAAAGCTGACCATAGTAGCTATCTCTCTTGAGCATTTCACAACAACATCAAATGAGAGCAGTTTGACATAGATTCAGCTGCTATTGAGCACAATAGGTAAGTTTTTTTTTTTTTTTTCCAGAAGTTGTTTTATTTACTGAAGATCCTGCTAGCATGCAGTTCCCTTTTGTGTGATGCTGCATTGTCTGAACGCTGGTACACCTTGTATAGCACGTGCCATAGATCGATATATATACATAGCAGTGTATTGTTTATGTGTATACGTGTCCTAAGAGTTAGAAAATAAGTTGTCGATATTAATGAAGTGGGCAAGATAATGAATGTGTGCCTAAACCTTATCTTACTGATTATATTTCATAGCAAGGAAATGAGAAACCAACAACATTCAAGCACGGATATTGCTAGTCTGCGGCTTGTGTATTCTTATCCTTGTTTTCGAATCAATTTTTTATAAATTGTGCATTCTCCCACTCTAGAAGATAAATGGATTGGATTTTAAGAGATGCAATTGATAAGGTTCATTCCCTCAAATTTTGAGCAATATGCAAACCGAAGAAGCTAATGTAATTGAAGCTGCAACGAAATATGTATTGCTGCGAAGCCTTCGTAATGGGTAAGATTTGTCCTGTCGTAGTGATTCAACTGTTGGTTTGCTGGAAACCCTTCCAGTGAAGTTGGGTTGATCGGGATTGTACATATTGGATGAACTTTCTCTCCATCCTTTTTCAGTTCTCTGTATCATCTGTAAATAAGAATGTGTGTCGGTTCTGCTGAATTGATTCATTTGTGCATCGGTATATTAATTAAATTTATAAGTTGCATTAACTTAAGAAGAATCAGCTGGATTTTAACAACTATGGCTCCAATCTCAAGGTGACTTGTTATAAAATGCTGAAACTATTTGCCACACATTGGTCTGTGCATGATAAACAAGCAGTAATTCTGATGCGCCAATGGAACGCATACAACGATAAATTTTAACTTATTGAGCGGATCTTTGGCTATGAAACAAATGCATACTACATTTGGGTTTGGTGAGCAGAAGCATCTAACAAACCATTAAACAACCCAATTCATACATTTAAGAAACAGAACTGGCGGTCGAGGGAATAGGCCAGAACTATATATGAGCATTACATGCAACCATGGCCATAATGCTTCTAAACAATCTGGATTGGAGGTAATAAACTAATAATATAACAGTATCTTCCAGACATAAGAAAAATCTGGACAAAATTCACCACCTAAGCTCAGAATTTAACGGTTGAGATAACAATAAAGCATTTGTGATCGGTCCATACAATTCACAGTTAGCTTCAGTTACCAACGTTTCATGGTAATTACCGTTGACCCCCAGTAAAAAAATTTCTGCCCCCATCCCTGATTATAGGGTACAGTGGTGAAGTCTGAAAGATTGCCATAAGGATATATATAATATGGTATCAGTCAAAATCAGTCAACTCACATATTTAGTCAGAGAAACTAAGGGTGAACTTCGCAGTTTCTGAAATCTCAAAGAGATATTTGTTTTTCGATTAAACCTCAAATGGGTCCAGAATCATTAACTGAATATAAAATTCTAGATTGAGTGAAATCTAACATACAATAAACTATCTTTGGGTGATCGAGTAATTCGATAGGGACTCTTAGGTGTATTACTCAAGTAGTCCTGAGTCAAGTGTTTAGTTAAATCTCTCATCGATTACTAATAAGGGTAACTACTAAAGTTTTTATTCGATCGATAGTTTTAAGATCCTGAAGAATTTATTGAGTACAGTGACTATTAGACCCTCAAGATAAACAATTCAAAATAATGTGTGCTAAAATTTGGACATGTATTCCGATTTAACTAAATCTTAAGATAATAAGGCCTTCATGTTCCCACGCTAGCCCAATTTTGATCTAACAAATCAGTCATCTAGTTTAAATTTCTCTGGTACATCTCCATAAAAATAAAATTAAAAATTAAAAAAAAAAATCAAACCAAACCGTTTTAGCATTCATAGATTTACCAAACCCATAATGTTTTATACTAATGAATTGTAATAAACTAGATACCGAACCAAAAATTGGACTATAAAATTGTGAGTACCCAATTGCCGAAAGCATTCTTCAAAAACTATCAAATACAAAAATCCGTTAAGGCGTTAAAAATTTTAAAAATTTGATTGGTATAATTCAATCCATAGGAAAAACATTATTTTATCAGCTACCGAATATCAAAAACTACAATCAATTTTCCAAAATTATAAAAGCTCAAACACATACTTAATCTCTACTCTCCAAACGCAATGCCAGTCAAAAAAATTGTACAATATCACATAAACCACAGATTGACATGTAATATTTACATCAAATTGTTATTTTTAAATTTTTTATTCTTTATTACCTTAATTATTTATTAAACATTAAATTAAATACTATCATAAATGTTTTATAATCTATTAGTACCATTTATATTGTATAATTTCTTAATTATATGTAACTAACATAATTAAGAGATTTAATGGATCATTTTCAACATATATAATGTTTGTACTCCTATAGTAGATGTTAACAAATTAAAACATCCAATTATTTAAAAAAACATAATATTGAAACAATTTTATAAACAATCCGTACAACACGCGGACCTTTCTCTTACTTTTATTTATATATATATACACACTTGCGGGACAGCCCCTGTGAAAGTCGGTGAATCCCCGCCCCGATGCGGGGTGGGGCGGGTCTCCATAAAAACGGAGACTTTTGCTACCTCTATGGCAGAAGTGATGGACTTAATGATTGGAAGTTGGCACTGGAATGATAGCAATTATCAACCATACCCTCTTCTCTCTGCAATTATCGAAAGTTGTCATGTGTGGTTAAGATTCATTCCTGACAATTTTTTTTTTTTTTTTTCAATTTATCAATAAACTATTGAGAAATTGCTACAATATCAGAGATAAAGGTTCCCTTTTTCAAACCCTAGAATGGAAGGTTTAGTGAATCTCATTGAATCAACCATTCGACTGTAATCGAATTTATTTGTAAAATATTATTTCAATTTAATAAAATAAAGCTAATAATATTTAAACCTTTTATTTAAAGAATTACTATAATGGCTTAATAACACTTTTTCACCCAAAGACTTTTAAAATACAATTTTACTATATAAATTTGTATTTCGATGGCGAACAGAGAGTAAACTCAGTTCAAACTATTGAAACTTTTAAAGAGAAGAGGCCGATGAATCTTTTGATGGTAGAATGTTGGATTTATATAATTGAGATTGATTGGAATTTGACTTGGAAAGGGCAGCTACGTGACCGCTCGATTACCAATAATTGGTGGGGTTGGCAAGAGTATAGTTGAGGGGTTTTGGCGATTGATGATCAGAAAAGAGAATGATGGCGGTGTGGGGTCACAACGATACCCAAATTGAAAACGGAATATATATTTGAATAGTAAAGTGATATTTTAAAAGTCTGTAGGTGGAAAAGTGTTAATAAACCATTATTTGGGTGGGAAAAAAATCGTTTACTCCTAAAAAAATAAGGGAAAAAAAAAAAAGGAAAATTTTGTAATACAACAATGTCAGGAATTTATTATATCATCTCATAATTTTTTTTCCTATTTATCTTTATAGTCTCTACAAAAGTTTATGGGGCCTGGACATTCCTAGGAACCAAAAAATATAGCATATACAAAAAAAGAAACAACGTCATTTACAATCCTGACTACCAGTGATCTAACGCCAAGGTCTAAAACAGTAGACCGGCAGCACCAAAAAAGGCAGGCCTTGTATAAAAAAACAGAGAACAGCCTGCACAAAATTACAGATTAACACAGCTAACAAAACATACTCCCTGCATGTCAAAATGTAGCCCTAAACCTTGTAAACAGTCCACATATCAACAACAACATGCACACTTGTCATCGGGGAGATAATGGCCACAAATAGAAGGCCTCTCTCTGAAAGCCACATCCAATAAAGGTCCAAACCCATCTACTAGCAGCAACCTTACTACAGACCACAAACCAAAGAATCAGCCAACTGTCCCGAGGCCAAACTAAGTAATATTTGGTCTCTCTGTGGAAATCCCTATGAAAGCTAACCGAGAGCCACTCATCAGCCCACAAACAATTCCTGACACCGGCAAAAAGTATAATAGACCTCGAACATGGCAACAGCAAGTCCGAATAAATATTGATCCAAAGGCCATGATGGGTGGCAGCAGCAACATCAACCAAAAGAAACAAGAGATACACGGGGCGTACAAAAAAATGAATGGGGCATCCTGCCGAGCATAAACAAAAATCTTCCTTTCATCCAAAACATAAACTAAAGTTCTAGAATCCTTAACCGAGGAGGGCAACACTAACAAAAATCCAGAATCCTCACACTCCCATAAAAAGGCCTCAAAAAGAGGAATGGTAAAACAAGCTAGGGTGTGCCAGTTTTTATGCAATCCTTAGGAAGATTCCATTCTTCCACAACTTTACGGACTCTTCTGTTATCTTTGAACTTCAAAGAATGAAGACTGATTCTGACCTCCCAAAACAACAGAATTTCCAGCATATCGTACTTCTCCATGTGTTTTTGAATAATCGAAAGTTCCGCTCCTGCCATACGAATACACCATAGCACTAAATAACAATTTACAAACAACACTTGAATCTTTTTACCTCTAAATTTAGCTGTACACCAGTTTACAATGTCAATCCATTCTCCTGGTGGTGGTCGAAACTGCCCCTTAATTTGAGCAGCCTTCCACACTTTTTGGGAGTAAGGGCAATAAAAAAATAGGCGTTCATGTGAATCCATGGGGCCATTGCAGAGTCTACAACAAAGTTCTGCTGTTAATGGCAAGCCAGGTAATAAAAGAATGTGGGGGTATACAAGTGCCATTCCAAATTAAAGAACACAAAGGGGCAGACCCATTTTCCATAAAAATCCAAACCTGTCTAGTGGAGAATTGGACCCCCTTACCACTTTTATCCTGCCAATAAAGAGTGTCCCTTGTGCCAACCATGGGGTGTGTGATTGGTTACCACTAGATATTCTTCCCAAGAATTTCAGGCCACTCCCATAACCCATTTCTAAAAATGTCACTCACTCGGGCATTATGCCCCAAGCCTGAAAACAATCATGTCAAGGGGTCCCTGCAGGTGCCAATTATCAAAACACAAAAAAGTATCCTGTCCATTACCAAGAGTAGTCCGAATATGCTTTCTGACTTGTTCCCTCATTTTCAATAATTTACGCCAGCTAGCATCCCATGCAACATTGACATTCCAAAAACTCCTCCCCTTACTACCATTGATAATTATTAAATCAAATAATTACTTGAAATACATGAATTGATTTAACAATATTTTTCGTGATATTACTGGTGGAATTAATCATGGAATTATGATTCCGTCATCAAAAGGTAAACCAGGAATGAATAAATAATTTCTTCATAAAAAATTGATATGTTATATATATGGTGGCTCTTGACACCTTCTCCTCATTAAGAAATACACAAAGTTCCATTTTCCCTACTTTCCTCTTCACTTTTCAACCATGGAAACCTGGCTCCTCATCCTCATCTCCCTCTCCATTTCTGCACTCATCACACTCTTCTTAGACCCTGTCACCAAAAAACTCTCCCACAGCCTCCCTCCCGGCCCTCCCACCATTCCCTTCATCGGAAACTTCTTACAGATTATCAAAACTCGCTCCGAACTCGAGTCCATCCTCCGAAACCTCCATTTAAAATATGGCCCCGTCGTCAGTCTCAAAATTGGCTCCAAACCTGCAATCTTCATTGCAGATCGCTCTCTTGCTCATCAAGCGTTAATTCAAAATAGCTCCATCTTTGCTGACCGTCCACCGGCTCTCCCCTCGGACAAAATCGCATCCTGCAATCAGCACAACATCAGCTCCGCCTTCTACGGCCCCACGTGGCGGCTTCTCCGCCGCAACCTCACCTCCGAAATCCTCCACCCCACGCGTGTCAAGTCGTACTCTCATGCACGCAAGTGGGTATTGGAAATTCTCGTAACCAGACTTAAGTCTCACTCAAAATCTGGTGTTGTTTGTGTGGTTGATCATGTTCGATACGCCATGTTTTCCTTATTAGCATTCATGTGCTTCGGTAATAAGCTTGAAGAAGAACAAATCAAGGAGATTGAACGTGTGCAGAGAAATGTGCTTTTGAGCTTACCACGGTTTCAGATTCTCAACTTCTGGCCGAGCGTCGGAAAGATTTTGTTTCGAAAACGTTGGGAGGAGCTGTATCAGATGACTCAAGACAAAGAAAACGTATTGATCCCGCTCATAACTGCAAGAAAGAATATGAAACAAGAGAAGTTTAACAAACAATTCGAGCCTGAACAAACACAAATCCAATCTTATGTTGATACATTATTGGACTTAGAGCTCGCGGAAGAGAAGAGAAAGCTTGAAGAAAGTGAATTAGTAGCCTTATGCTCAGAGTTTTTCGATGCTGGAACTGACACTACATCCACAGCTCTTCAATGGATCCTGGCAAACTTAGTGAAGAATCCTGAAATCCAGGAGAAGCTCTACATGGAGATGAAGCAAAATCTAAGTGAAAATTATTCAAACCCTCATGACCAAGTGGCCATAAAAGAAGAAGATTTGCAGAAGTTGCCATATCTAAAAGCAGTGGTTTTGGAAGGCTTAAGGCGTCACCCTCCGGGCCATTTTGTGCTGCTACATGCAGTGACAGAAGACACAGTTTTGAACGGCTGTTTATTTCCCAAAAATGGTGTGGTGAATTTCATGGTGGCCGAAATGGGTTGGGATCCTGAAGTTTGGAAAGACCCCATGGCTTTCAAGCCAGAGAGGTTTTTGAGGAGTAATGGAGAAGAGTTTGAGTTTGATATTACAGGGAGTAGGGAGATAAAGATGATGCCATTTGGAGTAGGAAGAAGGATGTGTCCAGGGTGGAGTTTGGCGATGCTTCATTTGGTGTATTTTGTTGGGAATTTGGTGTGGAATTTTGAGTGGTCAGCTGGAGAAGAAGATGTAGACTTGAGTGAGAAGGAAGAGTTTACTGTTGCGATGCAAAAGCCATTGCAGGCTCACTTGTCTCCAAGACATACTCCAACACAAAATGATTGAAGAATTGATAATATTTACGCATTAGCACCACAGAAAAATTTCCCGACGAATTTCATCCCAAGATATTAGGTTTTGGCAGTGATTACATAGGGTAAATGTATTGACTTGCCGTAATATTAGTTTTCTTGTAAGTTTATTTAAGTGAGTATTTATTTATCAATCTCTTTTATTATGATTTTATTTAATAATCCACCCTGATATTAATTAAGTTCTATCCAAGGATTATTAATATACTTAAATAAAAGTTGAGCACATTATAATTAGTGCTATTAGTACCAAAATTTATTATTAATCCAAGCTAGAAATAAACTAGTTGGAGCTTGGAACCTCTTCATTTTTTTCTTCTTTTGAAGTTGTTGCACTTGGTTTGGTTTTCTTCTTCTTTTTTGGACGCTCTTCATTTTCTTGTACTCTCTTCTCCTCAGCCTGCAAATTTTATCATGGTATGATATTCATTAAATTATAACACTAAATAATGATGCTAATTATAGTAAGATATATTGTTGGAGAAAAACTTGCCAAGTATTCTCATATTATATATATAAAATATATAAATTAAGTCATAGTATATTGAACCCATGAAAACTCTTTGAACTTGATACTTTTGGATAAACCTAGTGGTTACTCCCGTGACTCGAAGACAAGGACCCCTGGGTATAGCTAACCCCAATGATTAAACAACTTTAACTTAATACTTTGTCTCTTAGTTAAAAGAGCTTATTTAAAGTTATAAGCACTTTTGAAATTTCTTTAAATGTTCGTTACAACTCAAAAGTACATATAAGATTTTAAGTAAATTATTTTATAGCTTATCAGAGAAGCTGATCAGATCCCATACACTCTGTTTGAGCTTACATGAAGTGTTAAAATTTTCAAATGTCTCTATCGTATTTTATAATTTGACAGAAATCCATTCTTGTATATTAAAAAAGTTTTGATATATTATTACCAGAAAACTTTTTACATCTTCTTAACCAAACAATTAACAAGTTCAGACTCTAATAAAACCCCTACTTCAATATATAAACTCTATTCAGATTATTGGTATCAAACGAAGCCTTAATTAAAAAAAAAAAAAAATTAATTTGTGATCAATAGATTAGCGCCTTTCTAGCTTCTTGCATCATCAACCATTCTGGATCAATTTCTGTCGGGCAGCTCTTAACCTTGGGATTCTTCCGTCGTTGAGAGTCAATCTGAGCAGTCAATGAATTATGAGAAGAAGAAGATAAAGATGATGGCATTACAATTAGCTTCTTTTGAACTTTTCCTTGTGCTTCCATGATTCCCTGCATAATTAACATATTACAGTAAAACATAAAAATATATGGGAATTAACAGCTTTACATAACAATGTTAATCTAATAGCAATTACAAATTAATTAAGACACTATTCTCAAACTTGATAAAGTTACGATTTCATCCCTGAGGTTTTGACCTATGGGATCATAACGTTATTAAAAAACTGCTAGATCTAGTTATTAAAAAACTAATAACCTGTTCATCATGTCGCACAAATAGATGATTCTCTTCATTTTGTATGTCTTGCTTTGTTACATCAAAAGCTTCATCCCCTATCTGTAGCTGAAAACTTCCAGCAGACCACCTTATAAATTGTGCATTACTTTCTCTCTGCAAAATTAATTATAGTTAATTAAATTAAGAGCATATTTCAATTATAGATTATGAATGTAACCAAGCCAAGAAGATAAATGATAACAATAATAATAAACAAATATTGTAACAAATGTCAATAAAATATTAGAAAAGACAAAAAATTCTTTAGTAGGATAAATCAGGGGTGTTCGGTTTCGAGTATCCTGCATTTTTTGAAGGAACCAAAATCGGAACTGGAACCGGAACCGACGGGTCCTTGAAATTTGAAACCAGAACCAAAACCTAGGTACCCATAATCGAAACCTGTAACAATGGTTCCGGTTCCGGTTCTGGTTACCTTGTAAAATTCAATGACCCCCAAAAGTTTTTAAAATGACAAAAAAAACCCTTAAAAACTTACAAATACCCCTCACCTGGCACTTGTTAACAAAAATAAAATTACAAATTATAAATTTAAAATTACAAACTCTATTACTTTGTAAAGGTAGATTCTCAAAAGTCAAACCAACTTACTTTAAATGTTATGAAATATAAATATAAAGGGATTCACATTATTTTTTCTACAAAAGTTTTTATTAACCCCATACTCTTTAATTTTATTTTATATTAGTCTCGGTTCCTAGTTTCGGTTCCGGTTCTATAATAATTTTATTTTATATTAGTCTCGATTCCCAGTTTCGGTTCCGGTTCTATAGTAACAATTCCAAAAATTTGAAACCAGAACCTATCCCATTGACAGTTGGTTCTAGGTAAGAACCAGAACCAAACCTCGAGTACCCGTCGGTTTCCCAATCAGTTCTTTTGAACACCCTTACCTGTAGAAGTGTTTTTTAAAGAAATTGCAAGCATTTCGACACCTATCCCGAAGCTCATAGCAGCAGTGTCTTCTGCTAGTTTCAGCTTCATCTTCGTCAAGAAAGGTTGTCCAGAGGGAGTACAAGAGATGTTGCAGGTTATTTCAAACCGTTCATTGAAGAAGCAGCCTGCTCCAATTCCAAAGGGATAGCTTATTTGGACTTTACCACAACTCGTTTGACATGAAGCTTCTGATGCTTTGAATTTGATTGTCCAGAGTAACAGGATTATGATCTGCAATAACAACAAATGAAGATGATTAAGAACAATAATTAATTAATATTTATGGTTCTGTGAGCCCCTCGCTCCTTTTCTTTGAGCATTAGTTTCATGGAAATTCATCATAAACGTTAGCTATATATATAGAAATAGAAGAATATCTAGACGGCCATCAAGGTTTTTCATTTATCATTTGGATAATAAATTCAGCACTATTTATCTAATGAAACCTTAAAGTTTGAAAAATGTAACTCTGATACTCGTTTGCCTTGTTAAATGGACCCTTAAAATTTTGAAAACTTTATCATTGATACAGTGATACCCCTTTGGCCTTTGCCCTAATTTCCTTACATTATAATTCAGTTTACAAAACACTTTCTATCTAATAAGCTCAAATTATTATTTTACCCCAACACTTTGTTGTAAAATCAAAGTTATTATTTTATCCATCTAACACTATCGGCAACATAATGAAGTTAGAGTAAAGAGGTATCAGTGATATAGTTTTCAAAATTAAACTTTGACGGTCCATGTGATAAAAAATACAAAAATTATATCATCCAATAATAAATTCAAAAACCTTAAAGGGTAGTCTTTTATGTTCTCTCTATAGAAATAAGTATTCTTAATATTTGCTCAAATAACATTGCAGCTTTCACGATCTAGGGTATGTGGGTCTTTGGAATACAATAATCATAAGGTCTATTATTAACTCGTTCACATGGTGAGTCTCCTCCATTGTAAACCAATTATTCTCAGTAATGGTCTTCAGGTCCCATGAATAGAAACTAAAGAGATGTTGATGGAGCATAATGTTGCAGATAGAACAATTATACAAGAACAAACCATGAAACACGTTTTGGATAAATTTATAAGAATCTGCTTTTACAAAATTATAGTCCACTAAAAGCACATCTTGGTGTGTCCAAAGACGTCTTGTCAAAGCACTCTTGGTATACGTTTCGTTTCTGAGTGCTTTGATGTGTCCGAGGGACGACTTGTCAAAGTCTCTTCTTGCTCGAACTGGAAGGCAGCGTCTTCTTCCTCCTTTTAATCTACAGACTTTTAATTTTACTTTCATCGATATTCACGTGATAGGTCTCTGTACTTGATCTCTCAATCTTTCATAAACCATCAATATAAAAAATACTTCCACTAGAAACCTCTCTCACCCTTTAATACCCGCGAAAAAAAAATTTAACTTCTTTTTATTTCGACAATATTTTATTATAAAAACAGAATATTAATAAACACAACATTAATAGATTCTAAGACTTTTTCAAAACGTATATTATAAATCCTGAATGCACGACTATTAGATGAATAACCAATGGAAACTCCTTCATCACTCATAGAATCAAACTCACCTAAATTCTTTCTATCATTCAAAATATAGCATTTACATTCAAACACATGAAAATAAGAGAGATCGGGTTTCTTACAATTCCACAACTCATAGAGAGTTTGAACAGTACCTTTTCTAAGATAAACCTTGTCGGAAGTATGACATGTTGTGTTTATAGTTTCGGCCCAAAGTCTTGTATGAAACTTTTTGGCATTAAGCATCACCCTAGCCCTCGCTTGAAACACTATGTTTTTCCTTTCCACAACACCATTTTGTTGAGGTGTTTTTGGTGCTTAAAATTCATGGAATGTGCCCTGGAATTCACAAAAGTTAGCAAAATCAGTATTCTCAAATTCATTTCCATGGTAATTCCTTTCGATGATCACTCTTTATACTCATTATCCTTGTAGCTTTAGAACTCTTCTCAACAAGCAACCTTTTGACCAATTTCTGAAATGCATTAAATGAATCAAATTTCTGACATAAAAAATCAACCCAAGCATACCTTGAAAAATCATCAACACAAACAAACACATACCTCTTACCTCCCAAACTCCAGTTTGTATAGACCACATTAGATCCATATGGAGCAATTCCTAAACACATGAGGTATTGAGATTTGATAAAGCTTTATGAGATATTCTAATTTGCTTACCTTGTTGACATGGACCACACACATTACCTTTTAGAAGTTCAAGTTTTGGTAGTTCTTTAACTGCTTTCTTTCTTTAGAGTCTTACCAAGTCCTTGAAGTTCATGTGACCAAGTTTCTCATGCCACAAGTTTGTTAAATCTATTTTAGAACTAAAATAAGACACATGGTTAGAGAGCAAGTAACAATTGTCATTTGACATTTTTCCCTCAAGTAGAGAAACACCTTTAACATTCAAAATTTGACACTTGTCCTTTGAGAATTAAACCATAAAATCTTTGTCACAAATTTGACTAATACTAATCAAAATAGTTTTCAAACTATCAATAAGTAAGATATCTTTCAAAATAGGAAAATCAGGTAGCACAATTGACTATTTGCCAAGAATTTTACCTTTCTTTCCATCTCCATAAGTGACAAGTTCACTATTAACTGATTCAAGTTCAGTCAAAAGAGATTATTACCTGTCATATGCCTTGAATAACCACTGTCTAGATACCAAAGATCATTTTGAAATGCAAGCAAAGAAGTATGAGACACAAAATAGTTCACATCAACCTTAGGTTTCCAAACACTTTTGGAAGAAAAATCATCGTTAGCATTATGATTTACATTAGCAACAAAACTATGGTTTTTAAAAAATTTCTTCAAATAAGCATTGAACCTGAAGCATTTAGGTCTGATGTGACATTTCCTATTACAAAAATGGCAAATAGGAATGAATTTTGATACCTTCATAGCCTATCTCACAGTTGTACCTTTAGCAGAAGTTTTGGTGTCCTTCACAAATATGCTTGCACTAGCTTTCGATGTGCTAGCACTAGGACTGAAGCCCAAACCATATCAATCTCTTAATGATTTCCCTTAACCAAGTACTTCATCCAGCTTAAGGGAATCAACATTTAACTTATCAATGATGGTCTTAGCGTCAATTAGTTTAGTAGTAAGAACAACAATCTTTTTGGATAAGGTTTTCTTTTGTTTCAACAAAGTAGCATTCTCAATACCAAGAGATTGCAACTTTTTTACAACCTTTAGCCATTGGTCATACATTTTATCATATACCTCTTCTTGCTCAACATAAATATCAACAGTGTCATTCAAAACCTCACTCTTACCATCTTCTTGATTCACGGTGAATGCAAGAACATTTTCATCATCTCCCGAATCATCATCATCACTCTCATCATGCTCACTCTCACTTAAAGTGGTAGCCATAGCTTTACCTTTCTTCTTTTTCAGTGTTTTAGCACACTCAGATTGTATGTGCCCAAAACCCTCACATTCAAAACCCTTGATACATTTATTTTTCTTTTCTTTATCTTTTGAAAACTTCTTTGTAAAGGTACCAATGGTTTGATGGTCATAGGACTTTTTCACAAAAGGTTTTCGGTCATAACCACTATTATGAGGCTTTTTCATGTTTTTCTTAAGAAAATTAGCAAAATTCTTTGTAAGTAAAGCATGATTTTCATCATCCAATAAACTTAAATTACAATCATCAAAAGGATCAGACTCAACCTCACGTTTGCGAGCTAAACCTTTACTCGATTTCTGTTTTTTCCAGCGTTGCATATTCAACTCATAGGTTTGGAGAGAGCTAATGAGTTCATCAATGTCCATAGCATCCATATCTTGACATTCTTCAATTGTGGTGACCTTTGACATAAACCTCCGAGGTAAAGAGCAAAGTACTTTCCTAATAAGTTCAGCATTAGTAAATGCTCTTCCCAAAGTAAAATACTTATTAGAAATATCACAATAGGTAAAGAGCAAAGTACTTTCCTAATAAGTTCAACATTAGTATATGTTCTTCCCAAAGCAAAATACTTATTAGAAATATCACAAATTCTATCATAAAAATCAGTTATAGTCCCATCATCTTTCATGTTCAAATTTTCAAAATCAGTGACAAGTCTTCTAAGCCTATCCTTTTTAATGGTACTAGTGCCTTCATTTTTTACTTGAAGCCTATCCCAAGCATATTTAGCAAGCTCACAATTGGCTACAACTTTCATTTATTCACATTAACAGCAATAAAGAGATCAAGAAGGGCTTTAGAGTTATAGTTTGCTAGAGTTATCTCATCAACAGTCCAACTAGCAATAGATTTTAGTCTAGACACTTCATTTTCAACAATAACTGGGGATGTCCAACCATTCACAATTGTGGACCATACTCTTTCAGCTATAGACTTAAGGAAGGCACACATCCTAGGTCTCCATGTATTGTAGTTAGGTTCTTCTAATAGAGGTGGTCTACAAGCAAATCCTCCTTCAGTGAAGAAACTCATGACGAAAAACAATCAGACAGATGCTAACATAACAAACGGAAGTGCACACACAGACACACAATAAATTTGAAATGAAAACGTGACACAGATCAGATTTCATCCAACAATCAGACACTTAGATGCACACAAAACAATCAAAATGAGTAAAGATCAATTGAAGCAATTAGGACACGCTCTGATACCACTTGCTGGGGAGAGAGTTGGAGATTTAACTCACGTTAGAGTGTGGTTACCTATTTTAAGTGCAACGGAATAATTACCATGTAGATTAAACATTTTCAATTTAAACACATCAATCACAAGTGAGGAAATTAAAGAACGCAGCCATGTACATGGTTCAACTAAATCCACTTTTAGCCTATATCCATAGGACCTTGTACAGATCAAAGCAATCCACTAAGTTAAAAACACATTACAAGATATAGTTCAAAGTTGATCTAAGTTACAATAAAAAAAAAATCTATGTTCAACTTTACACTTAGCACCACACTCTGAATCCTTAACGTGTTGCAACTCCTTAGATCTTCTTCATGTGGAAACACACCCATGAACAGCTTGTGAAACACTAAGCTTCAAGCACCAACGCCACACACTAGCATCAGCTAAGGAACCATGTTCTAAGAGCCATCAATAACGTGTTTGATATGGTGAGGTTTTGACACAAATATGGAAATAAAGCTTAAACTTTAAGAGAGGAAAATACTTTAAGAAATTCAGAGTATAATGAAACAAAATATCAAAAGGTTAGATTCATACACGCAAGAAAGGGTATTATATAATGAAGGATTTCTTGCTTAACAAAATAGTGTCATGTCAGCCAACAAGGAACTGACGCATGTTTGTGCAAATAAGGAAAGTATTCATTCTTTTGGTTTGGACCATAGAACAAATCGAAAAAGAAACTTTATTCCCTAGGACCATTTGAGGATATTATGACTCATGTAAAAAGGTCCTACAAAATGATAGACAAAGATAAACAATATTTTTTTTCACTTTATCAATTATGCAACTTGTGCTAGGTTGCAAATATCTGAATCGAGAGTGAAAACACAAACAGTTATGCATACACACTCTATAGGAAACAAGCCAAGACTCAAGTTTAGCAACCAGTGTGCATGCAGAACTTATGTGCACATACAACTCATAAGTTTGACAAGGATGAGTTTTTCACATAAATGAATGACCACAGTGAGCTGCATAATACCTGTCCCACCCTTAGTTTCATTTGAATCAACAATGGAGGGCTTCACGGCTCTAAGATACCGAACAAACATGACCCCTAATTGATCCAAAGCACTACTGAGTCACACTTGCATGGTGCGTAATTGTTGAAAACTTCAATGGTCGATCTTCTGGATGCATAATGTAGAACCTATTGAAAAGCATGATTAAACCATCAAAATCTATGAGAAAATCTCAATACTCTCTCATGGATATGAGTTTCTTCTCCAACTGAAAGTACAGAGTAATATAAAGCCAAAATTAATTAGACCAAAACCTAGAAAGTTAGCTGATTTGAATTTGTGCTAATTCCACCAAGCTTGCCCAGTCTCGTTTACCTCCCTCTCTCACACAATCCCCTCTCTCGCTTCTTTCACCGCCTCTTCTGGTTTCTTTGTTTTCCCAAAATCCTCCATTTTCTCGAGAAATATAAGCTTCTTTCTCCTTTCTCCTCTCTCTTCCAAAACCCTATCCTAGAGACCTAACAGTCTCCTCTCCTTCTTCAAATGGGCCCAGTCTCGTTTACCTCCCTCTCTCACACAATCCCTTCTCCCGCTTCTTTCTCTCCTCCCTTCACTCTTTAAATATCACAAGTACTCGGATGCCAAATCTTTACTTGTTTCTTTCATCAACTCTGATTGCCAACACGTTCTTCATGGCTACATTTTTAACCCCAAGAAAATATGGCATTAAGCTATCGAAATCGCTATTCGACACATGTATTAGTGCCTATGTTGAGTCTGAGAAACCCCACTCGACTACTCAGATTTTTCAATAAAATGAAGAGGTTAAAAGTTCTGCCTAGATTGTTGACTTGCAATGCGCTTATAAATGGACTGGTAAGACACCCTTCTTCGCAATCGATTTTGCTTGCTAATAGAGTTTTTAAAGATATGACTAGTGTTCTTGGAGTTAAAACCTAATACTAGTACTATTAATGTGGTTATATATGGATTTTGCTCGGAGAATAAGTTTGTGGATGCACTTGAGTGGCTAAAAAAAATGGAGGGTTTTGGTTGTTTACCTAATAATGTAACGTATAATACGATATTGGATGCTTTGTGTAAGAAAGGTAGGGTTGAGTGAGGCTAGGGAATTATTGTTAGATATAAAGAATAAAGGGTTGTTACCTAGTCGGAGCACATATGATATTTTGATATGTGGGTATTGTAAGTTGGGGTGGTTGAAGGAGGCGGTGAAGGTGATGGAGTTGATGAAATTAAATAATTTGTTTCCCGATGTTTGGGCATATAATATGTTGACTAATGGAATGTGTGCTGATGGAAAAGTTGGAGGAGGCTTTTAGGTTGAGGAATGAGATGGAGGATTTGAAGTTGTTGCCTAATGTGGTTACTTATAATACTATGATTAATGGATGTTTTGAATCGGGTAGTAGTTTAGAGGCATTTAAGTTGATTGATGAAATGGGTGAGAAAGGAGTTATGTCGAATGCAGTTACTCATAATATTATAATTAAGTGGTATTTGAAAGAAGGCAGAACACAAGAAACAAGTAATACTATGAGGGAAATGGAAGAAAGTGGGTTTCCACTAGACATTGTTACTTACAATACTTTGATAAATGGATATTGTAAAGCAGGGAAAGATGGCTGAAGCTTTTAGAACAATGGATGAGATGGGTAGGAAGGTTTGAAGATGAATAGTTTTACACTCGATATCATTCTTCATACTCTTTGTGGGGAGAAGAAGCTTGATGAGGCTTATGACTTGCTTAATAGAGCCAGCAAAAGGGGTTATTATCTTGATGAGGTGAGCTATGGAACTCTTATCACGGGATATTACAAGGACGAAAAGGTGGACCTAGCTTTGAAGCTCTGGGATGAGATGAAGGAGAAAAAGATTGTTCTTAGTATTGTTAGCTATAACATTATAATTGTCGGGCTATGTCATTTAGAAAAGACTGAGCAAGCCATTGACAAGTTGAATGAGCTTCTTGAGAGTGGTTTAATCCCGAATGAAACCACATACAATACAATTATTCATGAGTACTGCAGGGAGGGACAATTTGAAAAAGCATTTCAGTTTCACAATAAAATGGTTGAGAACTCATTCAAACCTTACATGTTTATCTGTAATATTCTTCTTAGATGGGCTTTGTGGAGAGGTATGCTGGAAAAGGCTCTTAAACTCTTCAACACATGGATTTCTAAAGGGAGGACAATTGATGCAGTTACTTACAATACAATGATATCAAGTCTATGCAAGGAAGGGAGATTCAAGGATGCATTTGATCTTTTATCTGAAATGGGAAGAAAAGAAATTAGGGCCTGATCACTTATGCATTTAATATCATTCATGGGGCACTAACTGATGCCAGTGGGCTTCAAGAAGCAGAGGATTTCAAGTCTAAAATGGTTGAAGAAGGAAAATTAAAGGATCTGCCAATTCAACTGGTACAAGGGCAAAGTGTGGTGACTGCTAAGACTTCTGAGGGATTTGATTCAAGTTCCATCGCTTACTCCAAGCAAATCAATGAGCTGTGTAGTCAAGGGAAATACAAGGGGATGCAATGCGCATTTTTGAGGAAACAAAACAAAAGGGTATCCCTATAAACAAATTGACCTATATGAATTTAATGGATGGACTAATCAAAAAGCAAAAAAGCATTTCAAAAGCTAACGATAGTAGCTAATCTCTCTTGGCATCAAATGACAGCAGTTTGATATAGATTCAGCTGCTATTGAACACAGAAGGTAAGTTTTTTTTTTCCCCAGAAGTTGTTTTATTTACTGAAGATCTTGCCAGCTTGCAATTCCCCTTTTGTGTGATGTTGTTTGTGGCATTTCGTTGTATTTATAATTTTTTTATATTTGGAATTAATTGATGGAGGTACATGCATTGTCTGAACATTGGTACACCTTCTGTAGTACATGCCATAGATCGATATACATATGTAGCAGTGTGTATGTGTATACATGTATTAAAAGTTTGAATATAAGTTGCCGATATTAGTGAAGTGGGCAAGATAACGAATGTGTGCCTACACCTTATCTTACTGATTATATTTCATAGCAAAGAAATGAGAAATCAACAACATTCAAGCACAGATTCTGCAAGTCTGTGGCTTGTTTCCATATCATGTATTCTTATCCTTGTTTTTGAATCAAATTTGTATAAATTGTGCATTCTCCCACTTTAGAAGATAAATGGATTGAATTTTAAGAGATGCAATTGATTAGGTTAATTCCCTCAAATTTTGAGCAATATGCAAATCGAAGAAGCTAATGTAATTGAAGCTGCAACGAAATATGTATTGCTGCGAAGCCTTCGAGATGGGTAAGATTTGCCCTGTTGTAGTGATTCAACCGTTGGTTTGCTGAAAATCCTTCCAGTGAAGTTGGGTTGGGTTGATCTGGATTGTACAGGGACCCTAAGATCTGAAGATATTGGATGAACTCTCTCTTCAACCTTTTTCAGTTCTCTATATCGTTAATTCATTTGTAAATGAGAATGTGTGTTGGTTCTGTTGAGTCGATTCATTTGTGCATCGGTATATTAATTAAATTTATAAGTTGCATTAATTTAAGAAGAATTAGCGTGGAGGTCTTCTTTTTATGCGATCGTTACTCGCCATTCGTATACTGATGAATTATCCTAGTACATGGTGCACTAGTTTGGTATGCCATTTATGTGCCCATCTTCCTTGTGATAAAATAGAAGCAGAATTGTGAGGTGCAATTTTTTATGTTGCTGCTCGTCAACTGGTTTTGAACTACTATGGCTCCAATCTCAAGGTTGACTTGTTATAAAAACCATAAAAAGTAAAATGAAATGTAAGAATTTTAACAGGAAAAAGTATGGCTTCGAAGCCAAATAATCTGTACTCCGTAAATAACTTCTTGTTTAACTAAAATGCCTTATCGAAGCATCTAACACTGATACAGTAGTGCTCACACTATAAACTGCTGAATATTTGCCACATTGGTCCATCTGTGCATGAACAAGCAGTAATACCGATGCGCCAATGGAACTCATAGAACGATAAATTTTAACTCAATGGGCAGATTGCTTTAGGGTTTAAGGTTTAAGTTTTTGGTGAACACAACCCAATTCATACATTTAAGAAGCAAAATTGGCGGTCGAGGGAATATGCCAGAACTATGAGCCTTACATGTAACCATGGCCATAAAGCTTCTAAACGATCTGGATTGGAAGTAATATTATAACATTAATCTCCCAGGCATAAGAAAAATCTGGACAAAATTCACCACCTAAGCTCAGAATTTAAGGGGTGAGATAACAATACAGCATATGTGATCAGTCCATACAATTCTAATCAGAACACTTCATGCCTCATAAACAGTACTCCTTTTTCAATTTTTTTTTTTTTTTTTTTGATTGGAGGTACTAGGCAAAATTGTAGCTAAGCCCACCTAATCCTCAGAGTCACATAACACCGTACAAGCTCAATAGAGTAAGATAATTACATAAATGTAATAAGTATATACCCTGCAACTCAAACACAAAATCCTTATAACTAACCCGGTAACTAAAAGGCTTGTCATCCAGCCACAAGGAGAGAGATTAATTTCATTTTTCTGTTTGATGGGGATTAGAGGTTTCATAATGGTTTTTAGTATGTTGATATTGAACTTTAAATCAGAGTAGGTTTTCCATTATGTCTCCCCAATTGTCTTCGGTTGCTAACGTTTCATACTAATTACTTTTGACCCCTGATAAAAAAATTTCTACCTCCATTCCTGATTATTGGGTACAATGGTCAAGTCTGAAAGATAAGTATAAATATAATATTGTATCAGTCAACTCGCATATTTAGTCAGAGAAAGTGAGAAACTAAGGGTGAACCTCGTAGTTTCTAAAATCTCAAAGAGATATTTGTTTTTCAATTAAACTTCAAATTGGTGGAGAATCATTAACCAAAAATAAAAATTCTAGATTAAGTGAAATCTAACATGCGTTGAACCATTTTTAGGTGGTTGGGTAGTTTGATAAGAACTCTTGAATATATTTCTCAAGTAATCATGAGTCGAATCCCTCCTTAGGTTACTAATAGAAGTAACTATTAAAACTCTTATTCGATCGGTAATTCTAAACCCGAAGAATTAATTGAGCATGGTAATAAATACAGCCTCAATATAAACAATCCCAAATAATGTGTGCTAAAATTTGGACAAATATCCCGACCGAGCTAAATCTGAAGAACTAAATCTTTAAGATAAAAAGGCCTTCATGTTTCCACATTAGCCCAACTTTGATCTAACAAAACAATCATCCGGTTTAAATTTCTCCACTACATCTCCATAAAAAAATAAAAATAAAAAAATAAATCAAATCAAACCGTTTTAGCAAACCCATCATTGTATATAAGTTAAAGAAATATGAACCTGGGCCATTGCCTCTCTGTAAGAGACGATATATTGGAACCATTACCTCTCTGTAAGAGACGATATATTGGAACCATGAAATCCGTAAAGACGGATTTGAAATTGACTGGAAAGACATACTACAGACCTAGGAATTCGTTGTCGGTCTGGCATTTGTCCCTGATGATCCGACCATCTCCTCTAAAGTTTCCGTATCGATGGCCATTTCATCATCGAAATCACCCTGCTCTACCTCTGCCATTACCTCGTCCCTGTCTTCAATGATAGGTTCAACCCCATTCTGTACTGAATTTGATTGCAACTGGATTTCTTCACTTGGATTTTCTGCTTCATTAGGAGTTTGCATAGTTGTTTCTGGATATGGATGGGCACAAACAGTCAAAGTGGATGCCATTGACGTTTTCTGCAAATTAAACCAGCCAAAGTCAAAATAATAAAACCCTTATATATATACATATAGGAAAAAATATATTTAATAATTGAATGTATTGAGTTTTCATCCCATCAAGATATGTTAATCCCTAACTTAAGTGCATGTGTTCAAGAGGATAATAAATAAAATATGGAGAAATTAACCTGAGATTAATATGATTTCAGATTTCTTAATTATTTATAGCATGCACTTTACTAAGATTAAACGACTTATTCCCACCCAAGGTTTGCCTTAATAACCTTTTCCAACCAAAAAAGTTTCAAAATACCATTTTCCAACTCAAAGTTTATATTCTAACCAATCGTTGGTTAATTCTAATATTTTTGCAACCCCACACTACCACCATTCTCTTTCCTGATCATCACTTACCAAAACCCCTCAAACTTTGCTTTTGCTAATCCCATCAATCGCCAGCAATCAAGCGATTTATGAAACACACAACTGCCCCTCCCAAGTCAGATTTCGACCAATCTCGACCACCCAAATCTAACCTGTCACCACCAAAAAACTCACCCGCATGCCCTTTTTAAAAACTTCAACAACCTGGACCAAGTTTGCTCTCCGTTGGCTGCCAAATCGAAAAGTGTATTGTGGGTACTAAACGGAATATAAACTTTGGGTGGGGGAGTGGTATTTTGAAACGTTTTGGGTAGGAAAAAACATTGAGGTAAACCTTGGGTGGGAAAAAGTCATTTACTCCTTCACTAAATATGAATCACAATCAGAAAACCAAATAACTATGTAATTACTTAGTAATATAAAAATATCGGTTAATAACATTGACACCCCCTAAGGTTTCAATGCTTTTTAGGCGTATAGACAAGAGCATTAGATCAACACTACACCCCAAACTGTGAGTGATGCTAGGGCAAACTTAACTAGAAAAGGTTAATTTAGTAATAGCAATTGAAAGTAATAGAGAAACAGAAGAAACGAGTTAAAAACTCATACAACATGACTCATATCTAAAGGTTATATCTTTATCTTGGGGGTGGGGTGAGCACTGGGTAGAGGGTAGAACCTAACCGGGTAAGAAGCCGGAAGGCCGAACCGGAACCTACCGGTAACTCACTGCACTGTGCGGGTAGGTTCCTTGGCCTTCCAATTTTTGGAAGCATTGCTCTGTGCAGGTTCCGGCCTTCGGCTTACCCCTTACCCCGGAGGAACCAACCGAACCAGAACAGTATGCTGTAAAAGGGTACCTGCTTTGGAACCCTCGTAGGGGGTACCTGCTTTGGAACCTCTTTTGGAACTGTTTGGAACCCGCTTTGGAACCTGTTTTGGAACCTCTTTGTTTGGCCAAGCGATTTTGGAACTGTTTCCCGGAACTTTGGAACCTGCTTTTGGAACCTCGTTTTGGAACCCGTTTGGAACTGTTTTGGAACTGTTTGGAACCTGTTTTGGAACCTATATTGGAACTGTTTAGAACCTATTTTGGAACTGGACTATAATGAAATATTTGTGAAATGTAAATAATGGGGGAGTTTCTATTATTTTACATATAAAAAAATTTAAAATAGAAAAAGTTGAATTTTTAGAATAACCTAATTAAATAAATATACGAATACAATTATACTTATTACATATAAATTACACCATATTAAAAGCTTTAATATATTATAATACATTAATATTAAAGTTTTGATCAATTAAGTGAATAATTGGAATTATGATCCAATTAAAAGTGTTTTACATTTTTAATGTTATTAAAAGAATTATTTTTGAATAAAATAGTATATTTGATTGAGTAATAATATATTTAGTTATTTACTTCAATTATCAAGTTCTAAGTATATCTATAATAAATTAGTAATTAATTAATTATATATGATAAATTGATAAACATTAATAAATTTAATTACTAGTTAAATATCATACTTAATCAATTATAACATTACATTATAGTTAAATGATTACTTAATTAATTATAATTTTATAACATTACTTAATTGATTTATAGTATAATTAATTATAGCATTACATTAATTGATTACTACTTAATTAATTGACTTTATTATAAACATTAGTACAAACTTAATTAAATGATTAAAAATTTAATTAATTATAATATTACATTAAAAATTTATAGTATGATTATTTAATAGTTAATTCACTATAACATTACATTATAGTATGATTATATAATTAATTATAACATTACATAATTAAATAATTACTTAATTGATTATGAGTTATGATATTATGTTTTAAACATTAGTAATTACTAATTTGCTACATAAACATTAGCACAATACTTAATTAAATGATAAGAAATTTAATTAATTATAACATTACCTTATAAACATTTCATTATAAACATTAATTAAACATTACATTATAGTTAAATAATTACTTAATTAAATTATAATATTATTATATTACATTATATATTATGATCACTTACTTAATTATAGCATTACATAGTTAAATGATTATATAATTACATAATTAGTTATGAATTTATAACATTACATTATAAACATTAGTAATTTACTAATTTACTATATTATTACATTACTTAATTAAACGATTAAAAATTTAATTAATTATAACATTACCTTATATATTTATAATATAATTATTTAATCAATTATAACATTCTATTATAAACATTAGTATATTAATCAAATGATTTGAAATTTAATTAATTATAATATTAAATTATAGATTTATAGTATGATTATTTAATTCATTATAACATTACATTATACTATTATAGTATGATCATATAATTAATATAACATTACATAATTAAATAATTACTTAATTGATTATGAGTTATGATATTATATTTTAAACATTAGTAATTACTAATTTATTATATAAACATTAGCACAATACTTAATTGAATGATAAGAAATTTAATTAATTATAACATTATCTTATAAACATTTCATTATAAACATTAATTAAGCATTACATTATAGTTAAATAATTACTCAATTAAATTATAATATTATAATATTACATTATATTATGATTACTTACTTAATTATAGCATTATATAGTTAAATGATTACATAATTACTTAATTAGTTATGAATTTATAACATTACATTATAAACATTAGTAATTTACTATACTATTACATTACTTAATTAAACGATTAAAAAATTTAATTAATTATAACATTACTTTATATATTTGTAATATGATTACTTAATCAATTATAACATTCCATTATAAACATTAGTATATTAATTAAATGATTTGAAATTTAATTAATTATAATATTAAATTATAGATTTGTAGTATGATTACTTAATTCATTATAACATTACATTATACTATTTATAGTATGATCATATAATTAATATAACATTACATAATTAAATAATTACTTAATTGATTATGAGTTATGATATTATATTTTAAACATTAGTAATTACTAATTTACTACATAAACATTAGCACAATACTTAATTAAATGATAAGAAATTTAATTAATTATAACATTACCTTATAAACATTAATTAAGCATTACATTATAGTTAAATAATTACTCAATTAAATTATAATATTATTATATTACATTATATTATGATCACTTACTTAATTATAGCATTATATAGTTAAATGATTACATAATTACTTAATTAGTTATGAATTTATAACATTACATTATAAACATTAGTAATCTACTATACTATTACATTACTTAATTAAACGATTAAAAATTTAATTAATTATAACATTACTTTATATATTTGTAATATGATTACTTAATAAATTATAACATTCCATTATAAACATTAGTATATTAATTAAATGATTTGAAATTTAATTAATTATAATATTAAATTATATATTTGTAGTATGATTACTTAATTCATTATAACATTACATTATACTATTATAGTATGATCATATAATTAATATAACATTACATAATTAAATTATTACTTAATTGATTATGAGTTATGATATTATATTTTGGACATTAGTAATTACTAATTTACTACATAAACATTAGCACAATACTTAATTAAATGATAAGAAATTTAATTAATTATAACATTACCTTATAAACATTAATTAAGCATTACATTATAGTTAAATAATTACTCAATTAAATTATAATATTATTATATTACATTATATTATAATCACTTACTTAATTATAACATTATATAGTTAAATGATTGCATAATTACTTAATTAGTTATGAATTTATAACATTACATTATAAACATTAGTAATTTACTATACTATTACATTACTTAATTAAACGATTAAAAAATTTAATTAATTATAAAATTACTTTATATATTTGTAATATGATTACTTAATCAATTATAACATTCCATTATAAACATTAGTATATTAATTAAATGGTTTGAAATTTAATTAATTATAATATTAAATTATAGATTTGTAGTATGATTACTTAATTCATTATAACATTACATTATACTATTATAGTATGATCATATAATTAATATAACATTACATAATTAAATTATTACTTAATTGATTATGACATTATATTATAAACATTAGTAATTTACTAATTTGCACAATATTTAATCGAATTATTATAATTTTATTAATTATAACATTATATTATAAATTTATGGTATGATTATTTAATTAATTATAACATTCTATTATAAACAATATTATAATACTTAATTAAATGATTAACAATTTAATTAATTATAATATTACATTATAATTAAATAATATATTACTTAATTAATTATAACATTACAATTTACATTGTAATATGATCACTTAATTAATTATAACATTACAATTTACATTGTAGTATGATCACTTATTTAATTATAACATTACTTGTTTCTAATATTAAATTTACTAAATTATATTTGGTATATTATAAATACCCAATTAACCAATTATAACATTAAATTAATAAATTTATAAACATTAATAATTTATTAACTTATCAAATAGACCCCTGGCAAATGGCAATGTTAGTAATTATTATTAAGAATTGTTGTTTGTTTAAATGATTTTGGTGAAGTTATTTTATGTGAATTGTGATGAATAATTGTTTATGTTTTGGTTTTGATTGACGAATTTTATGTGAATTGTGATGAATTGATTGAATTCAAGCGTTGCTTAGAGATTACAGGTTATGAGTTACATTGGACACAAATGAATGAATAACGAAAATTTGTTAGGGGTGCATTTGTAAACTTATAAGGTGTTTTTGTTATTTTTTAAACTAATAGGGGGGTAATTGATTTTTTACAGGGTACCCTGGAAAGGAACTGGAACCTGCATTTTAGGTTCCGGTTCCTTGAATTGAAGAACCTGTACTGTGCGGTTCCGGTTCCGGTTCCTTTTTTGGGAACTCGCATCTTTGTGCGGATTCCTTGGCCTTCCGGCCTCCCGAAAAAGTGCAGGGTACCCGGAACCGCTCACCCCTACTTTATCTTTTAAAAAAAAAAATTAAATTAAATTAAAAAGATTATTTTCTTTATTTTAATAAAGTATAACCATCGTCATTTCAACCCAGAGCCAAAAAAAAATCATATATCTTCACTTATCTTTTATCTTTAGCCAACAAACAAATCCACACAACCCAAGCCAAACCACAACTAGCAACTATGGATTAAAAGGTTATGTGTTTTGGTTTCCAGCTAATTTTGACAACCTAATTTGTGGATTTTGTACTGGATTTTCTAACTTGCAAAAGAGACTAGAAATTTGCCGAAAAAAATTTCTGTTAATTATTCCCTAACTTCACTCACAATTTTGGGCGTAAGTGTTGACCTAATGTTCTTCCCTACCTGCCTGTGAAACTTTGAAATTAACCTCAGGGGGTGTTGATGTTATTAACCCTAGAAATATCATAATTAATGAATTTTGATATATTAAGCTCTATCCAAGGTTTATTAATAAACTTAAATAAAAGTTAAGCACGTTACAAATAATGCTATTAGTACTGCAATTTATTATTAATCAAAGCTAGAAATAATTAAACTAGTTGGAGCTTGGAACCTCTTTATTTTTTTCTTCTTTTGCTGTTGTTGCTTTGGTTTTCTTCTTCTTTCTTGGACGATCTTCATTTTCTTGGACCTTCATCTGCTCAGCCTTCAAAATTTACCATTATATGATCAACACATCAAATAAAAATGTCTAGTATTCTCCTTTTTATTGTATATATGTAAGAAAAAATCATAATAATATTGAACCCATCAAAACTTGAACTTGATATTTGGCCCATAATTAATTAACTCTTAATAAAAAAGTAATTAAAAATATGCTACCTTTTTAGCCTCTTGCATCATCACCCATTCTGGATCAATTTCTGTGGGACAGCTCTTAACCTTGGGACTCTTTTGTTGTTGAGAGTCGATATGAGCAGCCAGTGAATTGTGAGAAGAAGAAGATAAAGATGATGGCATTACCATTAGCTTGTTTTGAATCTTTCCTTGTGATTCAATAATTCCCTGCATAGTTAATTAATTAATTATTTGTAGAAATTAATATAAAAATTTATAGGAATTAGAAACTATAATCCTAATCTGATAACAATTACAAATTAATTAACCTAAGATTGAAAACTCACCTATGAAGCTTAAAATTACTAAGAAACTATTCGTTAACTAGATAAAATTACAATTTTATCCCTAAGGTGTGGTATGAGTAACACTGGTTTCTAATTAGTAAGGCAGAGGTACTCTTATACTTCTTCTTTTTTATAACCGAAGTGTTTATGTCAGTTTACACGTACTTCAACTAATTTTCAAAGTCTATTAAACACTCTATAAGCCCAATAGGCCAAGTAAATTATAAATGTAGTAGGCTTTTTGATAACCGAGGTGTCTGAGCCAACTTGCGTACACCTCAACTAATCCTCAGAATCCATTGGACACCCTCCAAGTCCAATAGACTAAATAAGTCACAAATATAATAGGTGATCATTTTGTGAAACTCAAACACAAAACTTTGGGTTACTTACCGAGATGGCTAAAGTTTTGTCATCTGGCCACAATCTAAGTGGTTTACTCTTATACTGTCTAATAGAAGGAAATTCTATAAACTGATACTGTAGGTATTATTAAAAAATTCCACAAGACTTGTAACTTAAGCCAAACTTCATGAATGAAATTATAATTTTCTCATTCAGAAACTAATATTAAATACACAATTTAAATGACAGAATTAGACATCAAACTAATAAGTTATATTAGAATAAATTCGGGTTAAAAATTAAAATTACCTGTTCATCATGTCGCAGGAAGAGATGGTTGTTTTCATTCTCTATGTCTTGCTTTGTTACATCAAAAGCCTCATCCCCAATTTGTAGCTGCAAACTTCCGTCAGACCACCTTACAAAACGTGCATTACTTGCTCTCTACAAAATAAATTAGCATATTTCAATTATAGATTATGAAAGTAACTAAGACAAGAAGAAAAATCATGATATATAATTATAAATATTATAAACTCAATATGATTTAATGGTAATGAAGAACCATCTTGTTAGGGTCAAAAATCGTCTTGGGCTTGACGAGGCCCAATAACGAAATAAACATGTCACGGCCCAAGGCCTCAACCCAATCCCGATTGGGCCCACGCTTAAAATCACCTTGCAACCTACCCACTCTATGAGTTGGGCTATCCTATAAGTTAAACTAAACTGGGTTTCAGCCCATTAGCCTCCAACAGAGTATAAATAGGAAATCAGAATCTCATTTTATTTCCTCTTCTACTAAGATTTCAAATCTCACTCAAACTATTAAACTTGATCTGATAAGGTCAAGAAATCATATCTATTTCATGATAGGGATTATCTCCCAAAATAGGACTTAGTGTCCTACTAAGATTCTAACTCTTATTTAAACTATTAAACTTAATCTGATAAGGTTAAGAAATCATATCTCTTTTATGATAGGGATTATCTCCCAAAAAAGAGGACTCAGTGTCCTACTAGGACTCCAACCCCTTGGGTTTACTATAAAAACAGAGGCTTACCCTCTCATTAGAGGAGATCTCCGACAGTCAATCTACACTACTCAAAACCATCTATTTGCTCCTAAGTTCTTGCTTCCAAGAACCCGATGCCTCCGCCATAGTCCTAGCCTCCGATAAGACTCTTGGTAATTCTTCTTCTCCTTAATTCTTATTAAATCTCTTTCAGCCTTGCTGATTTGAGCGTCGGAGTGCCTACGGCAAACACCACCTTGGTGTTTTCCGGAAGCTTCACGCTTGTCCTTTCATGTGTGCAGGTCTAATGGATTGTCAGTGACCTCAACCTCACGGGATCACACCCTATTTTCATGACGGTAGATTTTTTGCATCTACACATCTTCAATGGGATAGACACATACACCCATTTCGATATATGTTAATTGGATATGTACATTGTGATTGAACGGATGTAAATGCTTTTATCCCATTGAAAATTTCCGTATAAATAGATATCGATAAAAGATTATAAATATAAAGTTCATTAAAACAAACTTAGCAATTTTATTCTTCTATGTGCATTATCATCAAGCAATGAATTAGTGAATAAGCAGGAACCAATGCTGATAATGCAGGAAGAATTATGAAGATAAACATACATTATGAAATATAATTTCAAGCAATTTCCTCTATTGTGTGACTCTCTATAATAAGTTCTCTTATAATTACTAACTTTCCCACATTTTCTCCTACTTTTTCTCTGTCCAAACACACAAGATAAGACAATAGAAAATCTCCACATTAAGTAATTCAGGCTACTCCAAGTAGCCACCTGGAAAATTTGCGAAACTAAATTGATCTATGCTGTGAAAAATAATGCTTTTAATAGAAGGACTTATGATAAGAATTGAGTATATATAAAGAAAATTTGACTAACAGTGATTGTGCCATCTGGATTCTGGACTTCCCTCCAACGAATAACATTCTTTGGTAGATAAGAATGTTTCTTAGGATTAGCAGCAGCAGCAACCATGTCTTCATCTTCTTCTTCAACATATGTTTCAGGATCAAATGGTCTCGGCTGAATACCGAATATGTTCGAGACTTTCAACAACATCATCTATTACACATATTTTAACATTATATGAGAATTAAAATTCTTTAGATCAACATCAAGTTATGGGAATACTTTAAGCTAATACAAAGGTGATAACACATGCACATTTTTATGTAAAAGAATTAGAAACTCTATGCATATAACATGACTAACAGAAATGATAAAGAAAAAAGAAAACATACCTTGCTTGGTTCCAAGGGAGGTTGCCGAATTGGGATCTCTAGTTCTAATGGTGAACTATTGCACTTGTCTCCAGAAGATAATATCTCAATAAACTTTTTCTTCTCTTCTTGAAACCTATTCCTCCTTCGGAAATTGTCATTTTTATGTGATATATATTTGAACTCCTTATGATGCCTAATTAAAAGATTTTCATTGATTGTATTAAGACAGATTAGCTAATATTAAGAGATTATTTTAATTAATAAAAATATAGAGTGTTTGTGCTTCAATTATAAGTGGATATTTGGCTTTAGAGATTAAGAAGAAATGCTTATTTGGATTGATTAATGATACCTATATTTTAAACTTTGTTGCCATCAAGTCACATGAAGGGTGGCAAGCTACAAATCTTGCTAGGATAGTCACAAGAGAGTGAATCTGATCAACTTAAAAACCCTCAAAATTTATTAGGATAAAAACTCATCTATAGTTGGTGGTGAAATTTTTTTGTGCCGTGAAATTGGCAATGAAATGGTGATAAATTTTGTTTTGTTGCCCTAGATATTTGGTGACTAAATTTTGTGGCCAAAAGCTATTTTTCATATAGTAATCACTATTTTTTTTTTTTTTTTTAAAGGTATTTGAGGCATTGACCTATATTGGAGCCTGCTTAATCCTTAGGGTCATAGAATACCCTACAAGTCTAATGGATTAGAGTAATTGCATAAATGTGGTAGGAACTTCTCCTGCAACTCAAACACTAGACCTTCTAAGTACAACTAACCCTAGTCACTAAAGGGACACCATTATTTTATGACGTGCAAAACTTAGTTACATAGCAACTTCCTAATCAATTACTTCAACTAATGTTTATAGAACCTTCTCATCAGTTTTGTGTCTTCAGCCAAATTGGAAGTTTAAGAAGTTATAATACTCAGTGTCAATTTTTTTTACTTGAATCCCATTATCTTGTTAAGAATGATAGCACATATATA
>CM047748.1:28816308-29001071 GCA_026225825.1 Pistacia integerrima
TATATATGTGCTATCATTCTTAACAAGATAATGGGATTCAAGTAAAAAAATTTGACACTGAGTATTATAACTTCTTAAACTTCCAATTTGGCTGAAGACACAAAACTGATGAGAAAGTTCTATAAACATTAGTTGAAGTAATTGAGTAGGAAGTTGCTATGTAACTAAGTTTTGCACGTCATAAAATAATGGTGTCCCTTTAGTGACTAGAGTTAGTTGTACTTAGAAGGTCTAGTGTTTGAGTTGCAGGAGAAGTTCCTACCATATTTATGCAATTACTCTGATCCATTAGACTTGTAAGGTGTTCTATGACCCTAAGGATTAAGCAGACTCTAATATAGGTCAATGCCTCAAATACCTTAAAAAAAAAAAAAAAAAAATAGTGATTACTACATGAAAAATAGCTTTTGGCCACAAAATTTAGTCACCAAATATCTAGGGCAACAAAACAAAATTTATCACCATTTCATTGCCAATTTCACGGCACAAAAAAATTTCACCACCAACTATAGATGAGTTTTTATCCTAATAAATTTTGAGGGTTTTTAAGTTGATCAGATTCACTCTCTTGTGACTATCCTAGCAAGATTTGTAGCTTGCTACCCTTCATGTGACTTGATGGCAACAAAGTTTAAAATATAGGTATCATTAATCAATCCAAATAAGCATTTCTTCTTAATCTCTAAAGCCAAATATCCACTTATAATTGAAGCACAAACACTCTATATTTTTATTAATTAAAATAATCTCTTACTATTAGCTAATCTATCTTAATACAATCAATGAAAATCTTTTAATTAGGCATCATAAGGAGTTCAAATATATATCACATAAAAATGACAATTTCCGAAGGAGGAATAGGTTTCAAGAAGAGAAGAAAAAGTTTATTGAGATATTATCTTCTGGAGACAAGTGCACTAGTTCACCATTAGAACTAGAGATCCCAATTCGGCAACCTCCCTTGGACCCAAGCAAGGTATGTTTTCTTTTTTCTTTATCATTTCTGTTAGTCATGTTATATGCATAGAGTTTCTAATTCTTTTACATAAAAATGTGCATGTGTTATCACCTTTGTATTAGCTTAAAGTATTCCCATAACTTGATGTTGATCTAAAGAATTTTAATTCTCATATAATGTTAAAATATGTGTAATAGATGATGTTGTTGAAAGTCTCGAACGTATTCGGTATTCAGCCGAGACCATTTGATCCTGAAACATATGTTGAAGAAGAAGATGAAGACATGGTTGCTGCTGCTGCTAATCCTAAGAAACATTCTTATCTACCAAAGAATGTTATTCGTTGGAGGGAAGTCCAGAATCCAGATGGCACAATCACTGTTAGTCAAATTTTCTTTATATATACTCAATTCTTATCATAAGTCCTTCTATTAAAAGCATTATTTTTCACAGCATAGATCAATTTAGTTTCGCAAATTTTCCAGGTGGCTACTTGGAGTAGCCTGAATTACTTAATGTGGAGATTTTCTATTGTCTTATCTTGTGTGTTTGGACAGAGAAAAAGTAGGAGAAAATGTGGGAAAGTTAGTAATTATATTATAGAGAGTCACACAATAGAGGAAATTGCTTGAAATTATATTTCATAATGTATGTTTATCTTCATAATTCTTCCTGCATTATCAGCATTGGTTCCTGCTTATTCACTAATTCATTGCTTGATGATAATGCACATAGAAGAATAAAATTGCTAAGTTTGTTTTAATGAACTTTATATTTATAATCTTTTATCGATATCTATTTATACGGAAATTTTCAATGGGATAAAAGCATTTACATCCGTTCAATCACAATGTACATATCCAATTAACATATATCGAAATGGGTGTATGTGCCCATCCCATTGAAGATGGTTCTTCATTACCATTAAATCATATTGAGTTTATAATATTTATAATTATATATCATGATTTTTCTTCTTGTCTTAGTTACTTTCATAATCTATAATTGAAATATGCTAATTTATTTTGTAGAGAGCAAGTAATGCACGTTTTGTAAGGTGGTCTGACGGAAGTTTGCAGCTACAAATTGGGGATGAGGCTTTTGATGTAACAAAGCAAGACATAGAGGATGAAAACAACCATCTCTTCCTGCGACATGATGAACAGGTAATTTTAATTTTTAACCCGAATTTATTCTAATATAACTTATTAGTTTGATGTCTAATTCTGTCATTTAAATTGTGTATTTAATATTAGTTTCTGAATGAGAAAATTATAATTTCATCCATGAAGTTTGGCTTAAGTTACAATTCTTGTGGAATTTTTTAATAATACCTACAGTATCAATTTATAGAATTTCCTTCTATTAGACAGTATAAGAGTAAACCACTTAGATTGTGGCCAGATGACAAGACTTTAGCCATCTCGGTAAGTTACCCAAGGTTTTGTGTTTGAGTTCCACAAAGTGATCACCTATTACATTTGTGATTTATTTAGTTCATTGGACTTGGAGGGTGTCCAATGGACTCTGAGGATTAGTTGAGGTGTACGCAAGTTGGCTCAGACACCTCGGTTATCAAAAAGCCTACTACATTTATAACTTACTTGGCCTATTTGGCTTATAGAGTATTTAATAGACTTCAGAGATTAGTTGAAGTGCGTGTAAACTGACATAAACACTTCGGTTATAAAAAAAAAGAAGTATAAGAGTACCTTTGTCTTACTAATTAGAAACCAGTGTTACTCATACCACACCTTGGGGATAAAATTGTAATTTTATCTAGTTAACGAATAGTTTCTTAGTAATTTTAAGCTTCATAGGTGAGTTTTCAATCTTAGGTTAATTAATTTGTAATTGTTATCAGATTAGGATTATAGTTTCTAATTTCTATAAATTTTTATATTAATTTCTACAAATAATTAATTAATTAACTATGCAGGGAATCATTGAATCACAAGGAAAGATTCAAAACAAGCTAATGGTAATGCCATCATCTTTATCTTCTTCTTCTCACAATTCACTGGCTGCTCATATCGACTCTCAACAACAAAAGAGTCCCAAGGTTAAGAGCTGTCCCACAGAAATTGATCCAGAATGGGTGATGATGCAAGAGGCTAAAAAGGTAGCATATTTTTAATTACTTTTTTATTAAGAGTTAATTAATTATGGGCCAAATATCAAGTTCAAGTTTTGATGGGTTCAATAATATTATGATTTTTTCTTACATATATACAATAAAAAGGAGAATACTAGACATTTTTATTTGATGTGTTGATCATATAATGGTAAATTTTGCAGGCTGAGCAGATGAAGGTCCAAGAAAATGAAGATCGTCCAAGAAAGAAGAAAACCAAAGCAACAACAGCAAAAGAAGAAAAAAATAAAGAGGTTCCAAGCTCCAACTAGTTTAATTATTTCTAGCTTTGATTAATAATAAATTGCAGTACTAATAGCATTATTTATAACGTGCTTAACTTTTATTTAAGTTTATTAATAAACCTTGGATAGAGCTTAATATATCAAAATTCATTAATTATGATATTTCTAGGGTTAATAACATCAACACCCCCTGAGGTTAATTTCAAAGTTTCACAGGCGGGTAGGGAAGAACATTAGGTCAACACTTACGCCCAAAATTGTGAGTGAAGTTAGGGAATAATTAACAGAAATTTTTTTCGGAAAATTTCTGGTCTCTTTTGCAAGTTAGAAAATCCAGTACAAAATCCACAAATTAGGTTGTCAAAATTAGCTGGAAACCAAAACACATAACCTTTTAATCCATAGTTGCTAGTTGTGGTTTGGCTTGGGTTGTGTGGATTTGTTTGTTGGCTAAAGATAAAAGATAAGTGAAGATATATGATTTTTTTTGGCTCTGGGTTGAAATGACGATGGTTATACTTTATTAAAATAAAGAAAATAATCTTTTTAATTTTTTTAATTTTTTTTAATTTTTAAAGACAAAGATATAACCTTTTAGATATGAGTCATGTTGTATGAGTTTTTAACTCGTTTCTTCTGTTTCTCTATTACTTTCAGTTGCTATTACTAAATTAACCTTTTCTAGTTAAGTTTGCCCTAGCATCACTCACAGTTTGGGGTGTAGTGTTGATCTAATGCTCTTGTCTATACGCCTAAAAAACATTGAAACCTTAGGGGGTGTCAATGTTATTAACCGATATTTTTATATTAGTAAGTAATTACATAGTTATTTGGTTTTCTTATTGTGATTCATATTTAGTGAAGGAGTAAATGACTTTTCCCACCCAAGGTTTACCTCAATGTTTTTTCCTACCCAAAACGTTTCAAAATACCACTCCCCCACCCAAAGTTTATATTCCGTTAGTACCCACAATACACTTTTCGATTTGGCGGCCAACGGAGAGCAAACTTGGTCCAGGTTGTTGAAGTTTTTAAAAAGGGCATGCGGGTGACTTTTTTGGTGGTGACAGGTTAGATTTGGGTGGTCGAGATTGGTTGAAATCTGACTTGGGAGGAGCAGTTGTGTGTTTCATAAATCGCTTGATTGTGGCGATTGACGGGATTAGCAGAAGCAAAGTTTGAGGGGTTTTGGTAAGTGATGATCAAGAAAGAGAATGGTGGTGGTGTGGGGTTGCAAAAATATTAGAATTAACCAACGATTGGTTAGAATATAAACTTTGGGTGGGAAAAAGGTATTTTGAAACTTTTTTGGGTTGGAAAAGGATTATTAAGGCAAACCTTGGGTGGGAATAAGTCGTTTAATCTTAGTAAAGTGCATGCTATAACATTAATAATTAAGAAATCTGAAATCATATTAATCTCAGGTTAATTTCTCCATATTTTATTTATTATCCTCTTGAACACATGCACTTAAGTTAGGGATTAACATATCTTGATGGGATGAAAACTCAATACATTCAATTATTAAATATATTTTTTCCTATATGTATAATTGTATATATAAGGGTTTTATTATTTTGACTTTGGCTGGTTTAATTTGCAGAAAGCGTCAATGGCATCCACATTGACTGTTTGTGCCCATCCATATCCAGAAACAACCATGCAAACTCCTAATGAAGCAGAAAATCCAAGTGAAGAAATCCAGTTGCAATCAAATTTAGTACAGAATGGGGTTGAACCTATCATTGAAGACAGGGACGAGGTAATGGCAGAGGTAGAGCAGGGTGATTTCGATGATGAAATGGCCATCGATACGGAAACTTTAGAGGAGATGGTCGGATCATCAGGGACAAATGCCAGACCGACAACGAATTCCTAGGTTTGTAGTATGTCTTTCCAGTCAATTTCAAATCCGTCTTTACGGATTTCATGGTTCCAATATATCGTCTCTTACAGAGAGGCCATGGCCCAGGTTCATATTTCTTTAACTTATATACAATGATGGGTTTGCTAAAAAGGTTTGATTTGATTTTTTTTTATGGAGATGTAGTGGAGAAATTTAAACCAGATGATTGTTTTGTTAGATCAAAGTTGGGCTAATGTGGAAACATGAAGGCCTTATTATCTTAAAGATTTAGTTCTTCAGATTTAGCTCGGTCGGGATATTTGTCCAAATTTTAGCACACATTATTTGGGATTGTTTATATTGAGGGTGTATTTATTACCATGCTCAATTAATTCTTCGGGTTAAGAATTACTGATCGAATAAGAATTTTAATAACCAAGGAGGGATTCGACTCATGATTACTTGAGAAATATATTCAAGAGTTCTTATCAAACTACCCAACCACCTAAAAATAGTTCAACGTATGTTAGATTTCACTTAATCTAGAATTTTTATTTTTGGTTAATGATTCTCGACCAATTTGAAGTTTAATTGAAAAACAAATATCTCTTTGAGATTTTAGAAACTACGAGATTCACCCTTAGTTTCTCACTTTCTCTGACTAAATATGTGAGTTGACTGATTTTGACTGATACAATATTATATTTATACTTATCTTTCAGACTTGACCATTGTACCCAATAATCAGGGAATGGAGGTAGAAATTTTTTTATCAGGGGTCAAAAGTAATTAGTATGAAACGTTAGCAACCGAAGCCAATTGGGGAGACATAATGGGAAACCTACTCTGATTTAAAGTTCAATATCAACATACTAAAAACCTTTATGAAACCTCTAATCCCCATCAAACAGAAAAATGAAATTAATCTCTCTCCTTGTGGCTGGATGACAAGCCTTTTAGTTACCGGGATTAGTTATAAGGATTTTGTGTTTGAGTTGCAGGGTATGTACTTATTACATTTATGTAATTATCTTACTCTATTGAGCTTGTACGGTGTTCTGTACTCTGAGGATTAGGTGGGCTTGGCTACAATTTTGCCTAGTACCATTAATAATTAAAAAAAAAAAAGTTTGAAAAAGGAGTACTGTTTATGAGGCATGAAGTGTTCTGATTAGAATTGTATGGACTGATCACATATGCTGTATTGTTATCTCACCCATTAAATTCTGAGCTTAGGTGGTGAATTTTGTCCAGATTTTTCTTATGCCTTGGGAGATTAATGTTATAATATTACTTCCAATCCAGATCGTTTAGAAGCTTTATGGCCATGGTTACATGTAAGGCTCATAGTTCTGGCATATTCCCTCGACCGCCAATTCCTGTTTCTTAAATGTATGAATTGGGTTGTGTTCACCAAAAACTTAAACCTTAAACCCTAAAGCAATCTACCAATTGAGTTAAAATTTATCGTTCTATGAGGGTTCCATTGGCGCATCGGTATTACTGCTTGTTCATGCACAGATGGACCAATGTGGCAAATATTTTCAGCATTTTATAGTGTGAGCACTACTATATCAGTGTTAGTTGCTTCGATAAGGCATTTTAGTTAAACAAGAAGTTATTTACGGAGTACAGATTATTTGGCTTCGAAGCCATACTTTTTCCTGTTAAAATTCTTACATTTCATTTTACTTTTTATGTTTTTTATAACAAGTCAACTTGAGATTGGAGCCATAGTAGTTCAAAACCAGTTGATGAGCAGCAACATAAAAAATTGCACCTCACAATTCTGCTTCTATTTTATCACAAGGAAGATGGGCACATAAATGGCATACCAAACTAGTGCACCATGTACTAGGATAATTCATCAGTATACGAATGGCGAGTAACGATCGCATAAAAAGAAGACCTCCACGCTGATTCTTCTTAAATTAATGCAACTTATAAATTTAATTAATATACCGATGCACAAATGAATCGACTCAACAAAACCGACACACATTCTTATTTACAGATGAATTAATGATATAGAGAACTGAAAAAGGTTGAAAGAGAGTTCATCCAATATCTTTAGATCTTAGGGTCCCTGTACAATCCAGATCAACCCAACCCAACTTCACTGGAAGGATTTCCAGCAAACCAACGGTTGAATCACTACAACAGGGCAAATCTTACCCATCTCAAAGGCTTCGTAGCAATACATATTTCGTTGCAGCTTCAATTACATTAGCTTCTTCAATTTGCATATTGCTCAAAATTTGAGGGAATTAACCTAATCAATTGCATCTCTTAAAATTCAATCCATTTATCTTCTAAAGTGGGAGAATGCACAATTTATACAAATTTGATTCAAAAACAAGGATAAGAATACATGATATGGAAACAAGCCACAGACTTGCAGAATCTGTGCTTGAATGTTGTTGATTTCTCATTTCCTTGCTATGAAATATAATCAGTAAGATAAGGTGTAGGCACACATTCGTTATCTTGCCCACTTCACTAATATCGGCAACTTATATTCAAACTTTTAATACATGTATACACATACACACTGCTACATATGTATATCGATCTATGGCATGTACTACAGAAGGTGTACCAATGTTCAGACAATGCATGTACCTCCATCAATTAATTCCAAATATAAAAAAATTATAAATACAACGAAATGCCACAAACAGCATCACACAAAAGGGGAATTGCAAGTTGGCAAGGATCTTCAGTAAATAAAACAACTTCTAGGGAAAAAAAAAAAAAAACCTTACCTTCTGTGTTCAATAGCAGCTGAATCTATGTCAAACTGCTGTCATTTGATGCCAAGAGAGATTAGCTACTATCGTTAGCTTTTGAAATGCTTTTTCGCTTTTTGATTAGTCCATCCATTAAATTCATGTAAGTCGATTTGTTTATAGGGATACCCTTTTGTTTTGTTTCCTCAAAAATGCGCATTGCATCCCCTTGTATTTCCCTTGACTACACAGCTCATTGATCTGCTTAGAGTAAGCGATGGAACTTGAATCAAATCCCTCAAAAGTCTCAACAATCACCACACTCTGCCCTTGTACCAGTTGAATTGGCAGATCCTTTAATTTTCCTTCTTCAACCATTTTAGACTTGAAATCCTCTGCTAAGTGAAATAATAGCCCTTAGATGTGCCTTTAATCTGTGGTCAAGATTGCAAGATGACTTGATACTGTAGCATGTCACTTACACTGATACGCTGCGTTTTTAGCTTTACATTTTAACACCTTGCAACCATTACCATTGCCAAATGCACATTCAATAACACATAACGCACGGCAGTCATATCCTTTTGGCTGCTTTGCTTTGCATTCCTTTTCATAGCTTTGCAGGCCTGTAATATTTTTAGGTGTCTTTGCTTAAATGACCTCAATACTCAAAAGGATTGCAACAATTATGCAGCAAATGAACACACAATAAGCACTTTTGTAGTTGTAAACCATCTTTAATTAATTTTTCTGTATTAATTATGTGATTGTATTTTACTTGATTTTAATGGCATAAATCCATTAATTTATACATGTAATATGGTTTTAAAATGTTGTTAGGGAATCTACCATGTTTAGCTTCCCTAATGGGTTAACATACTTCAATTATACATTTTGTTGTGATTGTGGTAAGGGTTATGGAATGTGTTAGAAAGGGTCAAAAGTCATATGAAACTTATCTGTTTCAATAACTAATTTGTTGAAAATAGTATTATTGGATAACTAGGCAAGCTATGGTATAAATTTGTAGCTCAAAGATAAAGGAATAGGTTGGCATTTGATTAGACTAATGATTTATAAAATTAAGATATTTATATTCTTGTGAAATCATCGAAGCGTATAACATATCAAGATTAAAAATGTGTGAATTAAATCGCCAATCACAAGAAAGGACACGATAATTTAATGTTGTTTATCCTATAGCTACATCAATGAATGAAAGAGAATTTTGATAATATTACGACAAAGGAGAAGTTACGAAACAAGGTACACACAACTTGATCAGCAAAAGAGGATCAGTATCCCTAAACCAAGTGTCAGTACCCCCAAAAAAGGCCAAATCGTATGATAATTTCACAAGACCGAAAACAAATGATTTGTTAATTGAAAGGTTTTTAATCGAATCTCCTTACGTCTAAACAAAAGTTATGCAATCTACACGAAAATTCTTTCCGTTGAACCAACATGATTCTTAACTTCTAATATTTGTAGGCTTGTTGAGATCTTCATTTCTTAATAGGTAATACATTTCAAATCCTGGTGTGAATTATATTTTTATTCCTTGTACTAAATGTATTTTTTATGGTTTCTAAAGAAAAACGAACTCAAACTAATAAGGAAATAACAAGAGTAAACAAGTTGAAATCCTCTATAAAGCCTCTACTATATGTTTTATGCTCATGTGGAATGCCTGCAAATTTAACCATTGGTATTAGAGCTTGGTCATGGTTTTTGATTTCGTTCAAGGGTATGCTGCTATTAAGCGAGTGCTTGATAATGATGTTTTGGCCAGATGGCAAGAGAAATACTTAGGCCCTGTTTGGAAGACTATTTGAAAAATGTTACTCTGAAAAAATGTTTCAAGTTGAGCCGAGTTAAATTAAATCAAATTGGATCAAATTCTAAAAATGTGATTGGTAAAATATCCGAAAAGTTTATCAAAGTTTGATAAAATGGCAAATAGTTGTTTAGTACATTTTTTGAAAATGGTTTTTAAGACAGAATAGTTGCTAGGTACATTTTTTGAAAATATTTAGATTATTTTTTAACCCTCTATATTTGTTAATTTACCTAAACACCCCCACAATAAAGGTTTAAAAATTAACTAAAGCACCCTAGCCACCTAAAAGGACAACCGACATATCGGAATAGCGCACGACCTTCTAGATCTAGTCGATCGTGCTCCATATGTCCATTTTCAACCAGATCTATGACTAGAATCTGGTCGTTGATGACCAGATCTCTGGCCGTTGTTAACGGCCAAATCTCGGGTCGTAGATCTGGCCGAAAACAGCTAGGTCGGCGCATGACCAACTAGATTTGGTAGATCGTGTGCCATTTTGGCAACGCGTCAACAAGTGGTTCATTCTTGGCAAGCAATAGTGGTTCGTGGTGGATTAATTTTCAGATTGGAATGAGAGAAAAATGAAAGAGAGAGAACGGTAGAGGAAGGAGAGAAAGAAAATTGTTTTTAGTTGGATAGAATTGGAAAATTGTTTCCAGTTGAATAGAGTTAGATAATCTAAAAACAAGTCCCACCCTTTTTTCACTTTTAGACAAAAGATCTGATTTGAGTTGGATTAATTTTCGAATTGAATTTAGCCTAATAAGTAAATAAATACATATCCTATTTTTTAATCCAAATAAGATAACAAAATGATGTAACAAATAGGGGCTTAATCCCCCCTATCGATTTAGTCTACTATGGTCTTGAACCTATCATTTCAAATACGAGGAAACTCCCCCCAGGTTTTAATAGATGTTATCAAAATCGTTAACTAAAATAAAATGACAAAAATACCCTTAAAAGTAATGGTAAAAAAATACATAAACCTATTTAATAAATTTCACAATTCAATAATTGAAAACAATTTATTTAAATATCTAAAATTCTACATAATTTTAATATGTTTATATAAACATTTGCCATCATTATTTGGGGGTGTTTTTTGTAATTTCAATTTTAATTAGCATATATCAATTAGTTTTAAGGGGAATTTCATAGTATTTGAAATGATAGGATCTGGGCATATTTTGATCGAAATGCCAGAGGACAAAATGAAATTAACTCCCAAATGGCACAGCATCTTGTCTTGCAAGCTAGAAAGCCAAGAGACGTCAAACCACAGGCGAAAGGTCGATGAGTTCTAACAAGTATACATTTAGCTTTTTGTTATTAATTACATATAACTTATAGCATATATTTCGAATTTATGTTTTCATGATTGAAATTGTGAAATCAACCCTGCTTAATTTATTAGAAAAAATGAAAAATAAGAATGCCTCTCAGGGTTGAAAATTTTAGACCACAATCCAACAACTTCTACCAACATTAAATTTTAAGAGAGTATTACAAACTCTCAGTGCGAGATCAAATTTGGTATAAAATTAAATAATTGTATTTAAATATAATTTTTTTTCAAAAAAAATCCACTAACAATTATAAAAGAATTTTAGACAAAGGCTTATGTCGGTGAATTAAACGGTCGTTAAAGGTAGTGGATTGAATAATTTGAACATACCTTCGATCAACTTTACATTGATGTCCTAAAATAGAAATAAAATAAGATGATAAATAAGTTTATGATTTTATTGAATAATTAGAAAGATCTTATAGGTCATACATAACCATATCAATTGCATTATTTGTAGCTAATAAAGTTATTATCAAACATAATAAATCAAGAATTTGTAACCATATAAATTCTTCTTCCTCGATCATTACCATCACCATCTTCTTCTTCCTATTGTCATAGTCTTCAAGTTTTTTGGTGTTTCAATGGAACCTCATCATTGGGGTGGTGGTTTCTCTATCTCGGAACTTAGTCTTAACATTCCCCTACATAATGACAGAAGGAAGAACAATAACTATCATATACAAAACATTGGAAAATGAAAGTTATAGCTATTTTAATGACATGAAACCCTTATGACCATTACCATTGCCAAATGCACATTCAGTTACACATAACGCGTGGCAATCATATCCCCTTGGCCGTTTGGCTTTGCATTCCTTTTCACAGCCCCGCAAGCCTGCAATTGCAGGCGTCGTCGCCTCAATGACCTCAATACTCACAAGGATTGCAACAATTATACAACAAACAAACATGCAATAAACACTTTTGTTGTTGTAAACCATCTTTAATTAATTTTTCTGTATTAGTTTATGTGATTGTATTTTACTTGGTCTTGAAGGAATTAATTTATACATGTAATATGGTTTAAAATTTTGTTAGGAAACCTACTATGTTTAGCTTCCCTAATGGGTTAACATGCTTTAATTATACATTTTGTTGTGATTGTGTAATGGTTATGGAATGTGTTAGAAAGGGTCAAAAATCAAACGATTTGTTAAAAATAGTATTATTGAATAACTCATAAGATTGATGATTTATAAAATTAATTAGATATTTGTATTCTTGTGAAATCGCCGAAGCATATAACATATCAAGATTAAAAACGTGTGAATTAAATCGCCAATCACAAGAAAGGACACGATAATTTAACTTTGTTTATCCTATAGCTACATCAACAAATGAAAGAGAATTTTGTTAATATTACAACAAAGGAGAAGTTATAAAACAAGATACACACTGTTGGTCAAAGGACGAAAGTGCAAAAGAGCCAAAGTAGCAAGGGAAAATGTAATTCTGCAAACGATGTCGTTTTATGTTTTATAAAACAAACAGTTGTAAAACGCAGCACTTTAGTCTCTCTTACATTGTACTTGTATAAAAGAGTAAAGATTACTCTTCACTGTATACTGAAAATATCAATTCGTCAGTAAAGAAACAATTCAAACAGTTTCTCACATTTTCGTTCTTGATTCGCAAACCCTAAGCTAATTTCACATGGTTATAAGTGTTTTGTGCAGTTTTTGGTTGATGAGTTTTGTTTTGTTACAGTTGCAGTTGTAGTTGAAATAAAATTGCAGAACTGGAAAAATGCAGAACTGGAAAATGAGTTTTGTTTTTGTGCAATTTGGTTGATGAGTTTTGGTTTGTTGCAGTTGGAGCTGCAGTTGTTTGGTTTTTAAGAATGAAGTTTGGCCTTGATAAGGTGTAGTGGATGTAAGTTTGATTTGCCGTTGCGTTGAAGTCGCCGAAATAAAGATGTGCACGTGTAACTTGTGTGAAGTTTGGTTTGGAAAGCAAGTAGCGCACAGTTGAAAGTAAAAATGTATCGGGAAAGCTAATCGGAAAATAAGTTTGAGTTCATTAAGCGTCGCTTGAAATAAAAATGCAGCAATGCATCTGGCTTGTTTGTGAAGTTTGGTTTATACGGTAGTATGGATGAAAAGTTCACTGTAGTTGTTAAAATGTGTGTTAAATGAAATTATCGAACTGAGCTGTTGGTTGATAAGGTAGTATGGATGAAAAGTTGATTTTTCCAGTTCTGCAATTTCATTTCAACTACAACTGCAACTGTAACAAATCAACTTTTCATCCATACTACCTTATCAACCAACACTGCATAAACAGAACTCATTTTCCAGTTCTGCAATTTCATTTCAACACACATTTTCTATAACAACTACAGACTGAACTTTTCATCCATACTACCGTATAAACCAAACTTCACAAACAAGTTCTGCATTCTGCATTTTTATTTCAACTGCAGCTTCAACTGCAACAAATCAAACTTATTTTCCAGTTCTGCTTTCCCAGTTCTGCATTTTTTATTTCAACTGCAGCTACAACTTATAAACCAAACTTCACACACAAGTTCTGCATTCTGCATCTTTATTTCAACTGCAGCTTCAACTGCAACAAATCAAACTTCACATCCACACTACCTTATCAACCAAACTTCATTCTTAAAAACCAAACAACTGCAGCTCCAACTGCAACAAACCAAAACTCATCAACCAAATTGCACAAAAACAAAACTCATTTTCCAGTTCTGCATTTTTCCAGTTCTGCAATTTTATTTCAACTACAACTGCAACTGTAACAAAACAAAACTCATCAACCAAAAACTGCACAAAACAACACTCATTTTTCAGTTCTGCATTTTTCCAGTTCTGCAATTTCATTTCAACACACATTTTCTGTGACAACTACAGACTGTTGTTTTATCAGTTTAGAGATTAGGAACTGCAACCACATTCAGCTTCTGTCTCAGCTCAGAAAATTGAACAGCAGACAATGCTTTTGTCAGGATATCTGCAATCTGCGGTTTTGAGGGTACATATTGAACTGCCAGATTCTTGGCAAGAACTTGCTCCCTAATGTAGTGAGCATCTATTTCTATATGCTTTGTTCGGGCATGGAAGACGGATTTGAAGCTAAGGCTCGCACTTGTATTGTCGCACCAAATTACAGGTTTTGAGGACACTTGAAGACTGAGTTCAGTAAACATACTTTGAAGCCATGCAACCTCTGTGGCAGTTTGTGCTAAGGCTCTGTATTCAGCTTCAGTAGATGATAGTGCAACAACTTTTTGCTTCCTGGAGCTCCACTGAATTAGATTAGGTCCAAGATAAACACAATATCCACTAGTAGACCTTCTGTCTTCAACATTGCTACCCCAATCCGCATCAGCATAGCATTCAATATTCAGGGGAGCTTCTTTGGTTTAAACTGAAGTCCATAGTGCAGTGTTCCTTTAACATATCTCAGAACACGTTTACATGCTTGCCATTGTAACTCAGTTGGGGCTTGTAGAAACTGACTAAGACGATTAATAGTGAAGCTAATATCTGGTCTTGTCAATGTGAGATACTGCAAAGCTCCAATTGTGCTGCGATATAAAGTTGGGTTGTCAAACAGATCACTGTCATCACTCCTCAGTTTAGTACCAACAGCCATTGGTGTAGTGCATGAGTGGGCATCCATCATTCGAGTTTTAACAAGCAAATCTGAGGCATATTTGGACTGCCTGAGATGTATGCCAACACCTGTCCTGAATGCTTCCAGCCCTAAAAAGTACTTGAGTGATCCTAGAGTTTTCAAAGCAAATTGCTCATTTAACTCTCTCAACAACTGAGTAATGTAGGTCGTGATCGAACCGATTATTAAAATATCATCTACATAAACAAGAACATAGATTAGTCCTGATGATTTTTTAAGAACAAATAGACTAGAATCTGAAATTGAGTTTTGAAAACCCTTGTCTTGAAGGGCAGCCTTGAGTTTATCAAACCAGGCCCTAGGGGCCTGTTTAAGACCATATAAAGCCTTGTTCAGCTTACACACATGAGAAGGATGAGCAGCTGACTCAAAACTACTTGGTTGCTGCATAAACACTAACTCACTCAATGTGCCATTAAGGAATGCGTTGTTCACATCAATTTGTTGAACATCCCAAGCATTGGTTACTGCAAGAGTGAGAACTATTCGGATGGTAGATGGTTTTATAACTGGACTAAATGTTTCGAAATAGTCCAATCCAGGAGTTTGTTGAAACCCTTTAGCCACTAGTCTGGCTTTATACTTCTGCAGAGTACCATCAGCATTCAATTTTGTTCTAAAAACCCATTTGTTACCCACAATATTCATGTCTGTAGTAGGAGCAATAAGATTCCAGGTGTTGTTCCTAATTAAAGCATCAAATTATGCCTGCATAGCCTCTTTCCAAACTGCAGATTTTAATGCTTGAAACAATCATCACGAGTTACGATTCTATAGGTGACTGACTAGTTGTAAGATAAACACCAGGATCCAACAATTCACAGGCTACATTTTCATGACCAGCGGCAGCTTTGGATCTTGTGATCATAGGGTGAGAATTCAGTGGAATAGGAGGTTGAGCACTAGGGAACTGTGAAGTAGTAAGATCAACCTCAAGTTGACAATGTGGTAGAGTGCTGAATGATGAACAAGATGGGATGGACTGAGATTGAGTAGTCTGTAAAGTTGTATCAGAACTGCTAGAGTGTGTTTTGGAAAGTGAATTTAAATCCGAAAGCTTACAACTAGATGCAGGGTCACAAGTTGGTGTGGTAGAGTTTAAATCTACCTCAATATGAAAATTTGGCAAATTATTTGAGGAGGAAATAACAGGTAAAGAAGATATCAGATTATGATTTTTTGAGTGAGATGAGAAGGATTCGACCTGTCTGTTGCTATAGAATTAGTACCATCTGCTGGATTGTTAAGAACAGTCTGAGAACCAGTTACTACTTTGGGATCAGAAGCTGCTGAAGAGGGGGTATGTTGGAAGATTATATATGGCAGTGGTGAGGTGGTATTGGAACAAGCATTGGTGGATTTGGCTGAAGGGTCAGGATTGGACTGAACAGAGGATATAGCAGACTCTTGAGAGTAAGGAAATTCATTTTCATTAAATTTGACACTAGGAGTAATAAAATTTTTTCCATCAGCCCTTAAACACTTGTAACCTTTGTGAAATTAGCTTACAGAAAATGTGTGTTGAAATGAAATTGCAGAACTGGAAAATGAGTTCTGTTTATGCAGTGTTGGTTGATAAGGTAGTATGGATGAAAAGTTGATTTGTTACAGTTGCAGTTGTAGTTGAAATGAAATTGCGTAACTCGGAAAAATGCGGGTAATCGATAAAAAGATCATGAAGCAAAAGAAGCAGAGTGTCCAGTTTAAGAGGGGATGTTGGTCAAAGGACGAAAGTGCAAAAGAGCCAAAGTAGCAAGGGAAAATGTAATTCTGCAAGCGATGTCGTTTTATGTTTTATAAAACAAACGATTGTAAACGCAAGCACTTTAGTCTCTCTTACATTGTACTTGTATAAAAGAGTAAAGATTACTCTTCACTGTATACTGAAAATATCAATTCATCAGTAAAGAAACAATTCAAACAGTTTCTCACATTTTCGTTCTTGATTCGCAAACCCTAAGCTAATTTCACACACACAACTTGATAAACCAAAGAGGATCGATACCCTTAAACTAAGCTTCAATACCCCCAAAAGAGGCCAAATCATATGATACCTTCCAAAAACTGAAAACAAATAATATGTTAATCGTAAGGTTTTAAATCGAATCTCCTCACGTCTAACAAAAGTTTTGACATCTACACAAAAGTCCTTTCCTTTGAACCAGCATGATTAACTTCTAATATTTATAGGCTTGTTGAGATCTTCATTTCTTAATAGGTAATACATTTCAAATCCTGATGTAAATTATATTTTTGTTCCTTGTACTAAATGTATTTTTTTATGGTTCCTATCGAAAACAAACTCAAACTAATAAGGAAATTACAAGAGGAAACAAGTTGAAATCCTCTATAAGGTCCTCTACTATATGTTTTATGCTCAAGTGGAACGGCTACAAATTTAACCATTGGTATTATAGCTTGGTCATGGGTTTTGATTCCGTTGGAGGGTATGCTGCTATTAAGCTAGTGCTTAATAATGACGTTTTAGCCAGATGGCGAGAGCAATACTTAAGCACACCCTATCGATTCAGTCTTCTATGGTCTTATCCTATTATTTCAAATACGAGAAAACTCTCCCCTGGTTTAAAGGAGGTTAGTCAAAATTGTTAAGTAAAACTACAATGACAAAAATACCCTTAAAAGTGATGGTAAAAAAAATCCATAAACCTATTAAATAAATTTCACAATTCAATAATTGAAAATAATTTATTTAAATATCTAAAATTCTACATAATTTTAATATGTTTATATAAACATTTGCCATCAATATCTGGGGGTACTTTTGTAATTTCAAGTTTTATTAACAAATTTCAATTTGTTTCCAAGGGGAATTTTCTAGTGTTTGAAATGGCATAATCTAGACCCTTTTTTATCAAAATTTCGAATGAGCAAAAGAAATTAACTCCCAAATGGCACAATGTCTTGTCTTGCAAACTAGAAAGCCAAGTTACATCGAACCACAAGCGAAAGGTCAATGGGGTCTAACAAGTATAATTTTAGCTCATTGTTATTAGTGTTATCATTAAGTGGTCGCATCGCATACACAAAGTATTTAGAGTCCATTTACATATATTCTATAGCACACATTTCGAATTTATGTTTTCATTAGGAGTAGGTAGGTATGGGCACGACCCAAATTCAAAGCGAACAGAACCAGCCGGTTCCTTGGATTTGAAATTAGAATCGAAACCTGAAACATAGGTTCCGGTTGCGGTTCCAAGTACCCTAAAATATTTCAGTTACTCCCCTACTTTTAAAAAATTAATAAATAAACCCTCTAAAAATGACAGATACACCCCTAATAGTTTACAAAAATTATAATTCAGTCTCGGTTTCTACATAGGTACCCAAATCTCGGTTCTAATTCCCCGTTCCGATTCTAGTTCCTATAGTGGTGGAAGCAGAATCAGACTCGCACAGTACTGGTTCGAATTTTTTAGAACTAGAACCTCGAGTACGCACCGATTTCTGCACACCATTAGATTTCATGATAGAAATAGTGAAATCAACCGTTCTTAATTTATTATTTAAGATCTCTTCTCTCGCTATCTTTCTCTTATTCATTATAAAAATATGAAAAATAAGAATGCATATGGCGTTGAAAATTTTAGACCATAGTCCAACAATTTCCAACAAAGGTTTGAATGTGTGAAATATGAGGGGAAAAAAAAAAAAAAAAATATATATATATATATATATCGTGTAGAATTAACCTTTTTATTAATGTTGCCTCTAATACAAATAAAGCTCGAAAGATTTTTGTGATAACAAATTGTTTGTATTTGATTGTCGATGGCAAAAATCTTTTTGGCAATATCAAATGTTAAAAAACAAAAACCAATGATTTTCATATTTTTAAGTGGGTTATTATTAGACCTGGCAATCCCCTACCCGTACCCGCGGGTCAACGGGTACTCGTACCCCATAGACGGGTACGGGTAATCCATAAGTTGACCCATGAAAACTTGACCCGTACCCGGACCGCCCGTCACATTTACAGGCGGACCGAGTAATACCCGTGGGCACCCGCGGGCACCCGCAATTTGAATTAAAAAAATAAAAATGTTTGAATTCAAATAAAAGATGAAAAGCTATCTAAGTGAAAAGTTGTCAGTGGAAAAGTAAAAAAAACGCAGCTCTCACTTGTCACCTCTCTCAGTCTCTCAGACTCACACTGTCACACACGGTACTCAATCTTATCACTCAACAACTCTCTTCAGTCTTCTCTCACGTGGCAGCTCAACACGGCAGCGGTAGCACTCTTCTCTCACGCAGGCGACGTAGCATGGCAGTAGAGCACACTCATCTCATTCAACACTCTTCTCCCACACGGCAGCGGCATCACTCTTCTCTTACGCAGGCGACGCCGCACGGCAGTAGAGCACACTCATCTCAGTCAACACTCTTCTCTCACGCAGGCGATGCAGCATGGCAGCAGTTGATCTCTTCTCTCACGCAGCGAAAAAATACACACTCATTAGTCATTATGAACAACGTACAAAATGTGTGCTGTAATGTGATCCTTGTCTTAGAGTTAGCAGCGAAAGCACATCCTTATTTAAAAAATTATATTATTCAAGAATCAAGATCTGGATCTAGAACCATTAAATCATTTTATAAATTAGGGTACAAAAAACCAATCTTCCACGGGTGGCCCGTGGGTGACCCGCACCCGTACGGGCGGGTACGGATTATATATATTGTGACCCATTCGAAAAAATGACCCGTGAACCCGTAACCCGTTGTTACCCGGTCCATACCCGCTCGACCCGCTGTTTGCCAGGTCTAGTTATTATCATCCACCTTCCAAAAAGACCGTTTAATTTTATTTTTACACTTAATTTTAAGAAAGTATAACAAATTCTCATACGGGATAAGATTTAGTATAAAATTATATAATTGCACTTAAATATAAATTTTTTTTAAATCCAGTAAAAGTCAAAAGAATTTTAGACAAAGGTTTATGTCGGTGACTTAAGCGATCGTTAAAAATAGTGGATAATTATCAAACTATTTTTAGTATAAGTTTGTTTTCAGATTTAAGGGGTATTTTTTATTTTATTTTTATATCTTCAAATATAAATAAAATAAGATAATAAATAAGTTTGTGATTTTATTAAAAAATGGTCATACATAATTATATCAATTACATTATTTGTAGCTAAAAAGTTACTATAGGAGACAGTATACCAAGATCTCTTAACCATATATTTAATATCTTCTTCCTTGATCATTACCATCATCATCATCTTCCTCTTCGTATTAATTGCTCTTATTCTTCAGGTTTTTTGGCGCACACATACCATGCTTTTGTTTCTCTATCTTGCACGTCTTATGTTTTTGGTCCATCTCCACAGTCTCCTATTTTCGTTGATAACAGAAGGAAGAACAATAATAATTATATATATATATATATATATATATATATATATATATATATATGGCGTAATATATTTAGTGGATGAACATATGGGAACTGTAAAGAAACGAAAGCCTTACCATTGTTGAATGCACACTGAGTTATGCACCACGATTGGCAATCAAATCCCTTTGGGCGACTTGCTGTACACTGTTTTTCACAGTCTGCAAGGCCTTCGATTACTGTTACTTTGGCCGGAGTGACCTAATTACTCACAACGAGGATGGCAATAATTATGCAAAAAACTAGCACACAGTAAGAATTTTTGTTGCAAGTCATCTTCAATCAATTTTTCTGAATCTTTATTGACTTTGGTTTATGTGTTATGTGATTGATTGTTCTTTGTTCTAGACGAAATTCATTTATACATGTTGTTTCCTTCCTCTCTTTTCAAGTTGTTAAAGAAATCTACTATCTTTAGCTTCGGTAATGGGGTTTGCATTCTTTAATTATACAATTTGTTGTGATTGTTATAACCTATCAAAATTCGAATAAAATTCTCTGTTTTGATAACTAAATTATTGATAATACTATTACTAAATTTGATGTTGTACGTGTTAGGAGATTGCGCTTGCTTAATAACCCTTACATCTAGGTCAGTTTGTACGCATCTCAACAAATTTTTGGGGTCTATTGAACACCTTACAAGCCCAAAAAACCAAATAAATTGCGGAGTAAATGACATTTTCCCACCCAAGGTCTGGCGAATCTGCAAGTTCCCACCCATGGTTTCATAAATTACATATTCTCACCCTTAAATTAATAGAAAACTGTTTAATTTAACAGCTAAAAGGGTAAAATGGTCACTTCAAAGATGACAATTTCAAAATAACCCTTCACTTCTCTAATTCACCCCACCGAAATTTTTTAAAATAACCCTTAACTTCTCAAATTCACCCAACCAATGATTTTAGGCCATTTTTGCCTGTTCTCGGCACAGTCGACCCCTCCTAACACCACTATTACAATCCTCTCAACTCTCACATCAAAACCATTAACCTTCTCGCCTTATTGAACCCCCTAATCGTCAATCGCTAATCTTAGTTTCAGTCAGCGTTTCATCCAAATTTTGGCAAGTCTCGGCACCGAAAACCACCCCCAACACCAACAATAGTATCACCGGCTTCCCCCCATCAAAACCCCCAACATCACCGACCACAATTACTCGTAGATGGCCCCTACCTCTCCCTTAGGTTTTCGCATTTTGTCATGCCTTTCCAACCAAATTCTGGCACCTTGCAGAGGTGCAATCAAATGGAAAAGTTAGGAGTTTTGGTAAGGAGGATAAGGGGATGCTGATGGTGGTGTCGGAAGGGTCCAATGGTGCCTAAATCAAGCTAGATTTTTGGCTTGGCTGAGATCTTCTTTTGAGGTTATTTGAGAGAAATTTGAGATGTATGGTTATCTTAAGAGAAAAGTAACGGTGTTAATTTAAGAGTAAGAATCTGTAATTTATGAAACCATGGGTGGGAACTTGCAGATTTGCCAAACCTTGGGTGGAAAATGCCGTTTACTCTTAATTGCCCTGTTTAATAACTCTTACATCCTGGCTAGTTTGTGCACATCTCAACTAATTCTTGGGGTCCATTGAACACCCTACAAACCTAAAAGACCAAATAAGTCACAACGTTATTGTGGTAGATAGCTCCAAGGTTTACACCCAAGAACTCAAGGAATTAAGCAAACCTCGTTGACCAGCAAGCCAACACTTTGTGCACATTCTCTCATAACCCCCCCCCCTTTTTTTTTACTCTGATGTCCATTGAACACCCTGCAAGTCCAATAGGTGGCAGGTGGCCACTTTATGAGACTTGAACATAAGACCTCTAAGTAATCCACTCAGATGGCCAAATCTCGGGTTGTAGATCTGGCTGAAAACGGTCAAATCGACGCACGATCGACTAGATCTAGTAGATCATGCACCATTTTGGCCACGTCAGCCGATGGTGGTTGCTGGCAGTGGGCAATAGTGGTCCGTGGTGGATTAATTTTCAGATCGGAATGAGAGAAAAAATGAGAGAGAGAATGGTAGAGGAAAGAGAGAAAGAAAATTGTTTTTAATTTAGTAGAATTGGAAAAATGTTTCCAGTAGAATAGAGTTGGATAATCTAAAAACAAGTCCCACCCCTTTTTCATTTTTAGACAAAAGTTCTGATTTGAGTTGGATTAATTTTGAAATTGAATTAGCCCAATAAGTAAATAAACACATATCCTATTTTTCAATCCAAATAAGATAACAAAATAATGTAACAAATAAGGCTTAATCCCCCCTATCGATTCAGTCTACTATGGTCTTGAACCTATCATTTCAAATACGAGGAAAATCCCCCCAGGTTTTACTAGATTTGATCAAAATCATTAACTAAAACAAAAATGATAAAAATACCTTAAAAGTAGCAGTAAAAAAATCCATAAAACTATTAAATAAATTTCACAATTCAATAATTGAAAACAATTTATTTAAATATCTAAAATTCTACATAATTTTGATATGTTTATATAAACATTTGCCATCATTATTTGGGGGTATTTTTGTAATTTCAATTTTAATTAGCATATATCAATTAGTTTTAGTGGGAATTTCATAGTGTTTGAAATGATAGGATCTGGGCATACTTTGATCGAAATGCCAGAGGGCAAAATGAAATTAACTCCCAAATGCACGGCATCTTGTCTTGCAAGCTAGAAAGCCAAGTGACGTCGAACCATAGGTGAAAGGTCGATGAGTTCTAACAAGTATACATTTAGCTCATTGTTATTAATTACATATAATTTATAGCATACATTTGGAATTTATGTTTTCATGATTGAAATTGTGAAATCAACCTTTTTTAATTTATTATAAAAAATGAAAAATAAGAATGCCTCTGGGGTTGAAAATTTTAGACCATAGTCAAACAGCTTCTACCAACGTTAAATTTTAAGAAAATATTACAAACACTCGTGCGAGATCAGATTTGGTATAAAATTATATAATTACATTTTAATATAATTTTTTTGAAAAGAAAAATCCACTAATAATTATAAAAGAATTTTAGACAAAGGTTTATATCGATGAATTAAATGATCGTTAATTAAATGTAGTGGATTGAATAATTTGAACATACCTTCGATCAACTTTAAATTGATGTCCACAGATAGAAATAAAATAAGATAACGATTAAGTTTGTGATTTTATTGAATAATTAGAAAGTTCTTATAGGTCATACATAACTATATGAATTGCATTATTTGTAGCTAATAAAGTTTTTATCAAACATAGTAAATCAAGAATTCGTAACCATATAGTTTCTTCTTCCTCGATCATTACCATCACCATCTTCTTCTTCCTATTGTCACAGTCTTCAAGTTTTTTGGCGTTTTCAATGGAACCTTATCATTGAGGTGGTGGTTTCCCTATCTCGAAACTTAGTCTTAACATTCCCCTACATAATGACAGAAGGAAGAATAATAACTATCATATATAAAACAATGAAAAATGAAAGTTATGGCTATTTTAATGAAATGAAACCCTTACGACTGTTACCATTGCCAAATGCACATTCAGTTACACATAACGCATGGCAGTCATATCCCCTTGGCCGCTTTGCCTTACATTCCTTTTCACAGCCTTTCAAGCCTACAATTGCAGGCGTCGTCGCCTCAATGACCTCAGTACTCACAAGGATTACAGCAATTATGCAGCAAACAAACATGCAATAAGCACTTTTGTTGTTGTAAACCATCTTTAATTAATTTTTCTGTATTAGTTTATGTGATTGCATTTCACTTGGTCTTGAAGGAATTAATTTATACATGTAATATGGTTTAAAATCACTACAACATTACGCATTTTTAGCTATAGCATTCATTGTAGCTAAAAGTATGAATTTGTGTAGCTAAATGGTTTAGCTACAAATACAATGTTTTGTAGCTTATCGTAGCCAGAAGTGGCGCAGCTAAAAGTTAGCCATATAACTTTTTACTTACGTAGCTAACAGTTTATATTTTTTGCTATGGATAAGATTAATATATAACTAAAAACTTAATTGTTTTTGCTATAACAGTAATAAATTTGTAGCAAAAGCTTTGCCTTTATAGCCATGACGAATAGATTGTATAACTATGCTTGCATTTTAGCTACATAAATATAAATTTATAACTAAAAGCTTGAAAACTCCTGCTACAAAAATAATACTCGTGGCAAACATATAGACATTTTGGCCAAATAACCACTAAATTCGTAGCTAAATAAAAAGATTACTTGTCACATATGTAGTAAATTGGTAGCTAAATATTAAATTATTTGCTACGAACATATAAAAATCATCTCTATATATGAAAATATATTGCTATGGACATAATATGTTAATAGCTAAATATTGAAATTGCTTGCTATGAATACTTTTAATTTGTAACTAAATATTATAATTATTTGTAATGGAACAAATAGTTTATATCAAGAATTTATAATTTATTGCTTCGATTAAAATTAATTGTAACAAATATTGCTATAATTATCAAATTTAATAATAATTACAAATTTATAGCAATATTTTTATATTAAATAGATAATATGACGTCTTAAGAAAAATTCTAATATAAAAAATAAAACATTAATAAAGTCATTTTTCAACCAAATAATTGTCTATTCATAAAATCCTTCATCCTAGTAATTTAAAATGTTATCAACTAATTTTTTTTTTTACAAAATATGAATGCTTCAATGTCATAACAACCTTTCTTGCCCATTTAAGAATTTCCACCAACCTGCAATATCAAATTTGAAAATAATAATAATAATAAGATTAATCATATAGACTAATGTAATCATTGCATGTTACTTTATTATTAATGTAAAAGAAAATTGGTTTTCATAGTATATATGCAATTTTCAAAATAACTTACAATTTCATCATAAGGGATTTGGTTATTTGTTGAAGATTGTTGACCTTGAGTTGTAAGCATCATCATGAACTTCTCTTCCCATCGTCTGTTCATCTCCTCCATTTGCCTTTTTACTTCTTCTAATTTCTCATTTGCTTCCCTCTTTGCCTCTTCCACCCTTTCATTGCTTCCTTCCCAGTAGTTTGTACTTGTTTCATACCAGCAAAGATACATATCATCATGAACTTGTTTCATATCATCATGAACTAGCCCAATGTTCCTTCATCGTAATAGCAAAACCAGACCTTCCACTTTGGTTTAAAAGATACATATGTTTCCTCCAATTATTGTCGAACACAGGAAGTGGAGAAAACTGTGAAGTTGCTACTGGTCCAGATGACACGCATTTCAAACTCCCTTCATCATATCCAAAAGCTATACCTTCTTCTATCTTTTTCAATTTGCACCGTAGCATTTCTACGCTTCTACAATTTTCCCAGACCTCTGCCAAAACAAACAAATAAATAAAATATTGAATATTAACATGATTTTTTTTTTTTCAGAAGTAGTTGCATAAGAGGTTAAATCAAGAATAGTGAGATTTATCATAGCCTCATTGACACTGCTTGATTCAGCTGCATGTCACAAGAAGTAAATTCATGCTTCTTAGTTCCACAATACCCCATAAAGCTTCGTGTGCATTTGCAAACTTAATCTTTCCACTATTCCAATTAAATTTTCAATACTCATTAAATAGTCACATTGCTCGTTCACAGTTAGGAAAAAGAAACTAATGCCTTGCCTTTACAATTTCCTAAAATCCAAACCTATAGTGAGATACTACATTACTTTAAGCCTAGTTCAGTTTCTTCATATAAAGCATGGATCCTTTGAAGTATAGTGAAGACATCAAAATATTACTCACATAAGCTTTAAGAAACCATTCAATAGTTCTTCATCTACTTTCATTCTAATCTCATATTGAATGATAAATACTTGCTTATGGATTCAAAAAATCTTGGTTAGATGTAAAAGGTTACAAAACAAATCAATTAACTTTTTTCTGTCTCACCGAGATTTTCTTTGGAGCAGATAAAAAGTGGTAAGTGTTATGAAGATCCCTTAACCTCCTCCTAAATCTGAATTATACTTTTCCGATAAATTACAGATAATAATTGATGTAAATGGAAGATTACGGAAGGAAAAAAATCTTATCAAACATGACACACATATGCCTCAATTCAAAAGCACTCAGATTTACCCAACCTCCACTAGTAGTCTTATACTTCCAGCAGCAACTACTTAAATCAGAAAACGAAAGAAAAGCGCTAGTAAAATGTAAAGAAATTAGGGGAAAAGAATGATAGTTTACTTTGTAAAGTTTGATAAGAACATTGTCAAGAGACTCCTGAGAATCATAACGGCAGAGATGACGAAAAGATTTGATCGCCTTAATTGCCTCATGCGATCAAACTATTTCATCACAACTGCCATGCCTTTCAGAGCACTATTAACTTGGTCCCCAGCATTTTCAGCAGCCCAGAACATTGAAACTGCCCTGCTTGGATCTTTGTCTACCAACTACATTTAAAGAACTGCAAATAAGAAATAGAATAAAAGAACAACATATACACAAGAAGTCTTTCACTGAAGAACTCTAAAGCAATTATCTTACAAAATTATACAGCAGATACTCTTGAACATTTAGTCTATCAGTAATGTTTCACCTAAAATTTCTACCAAAAAACACATAGCTCTTTTTATTTGGAAAATAGTCAACTCAGTAAATCATGCAACATATTTCATCCACTATAAAAACCTGTTCTCTATGCAAGAAAAATTGCAGAAGACATAAAACTTCACCATTTATTTATTTTTATTTTCTCTCAATTTTCCCTTAAACCAAAGAAAGAGCTAAATAATATGGGCAACCCTCCTATGCAAAACCCACTTCTACATGAAATTCAAAGAATTTCCTATAATCAATAGGGTTCTTGAAAAATAGTAATCACACAAAATCCCGTTTTCTTTTAATATAATTCAAGAACCAAATTGTTCATCACAAAATTACTCAAATCACCGAGAGCAAGAATTATAACCAAAGAATCAGAAACTGCTTGAAAACACAATAATTATAGAAATATAAAATAACTCTCTCTAATTTGTTCTAGCACTAAGAAATTCAATACTCCTTCAGTCAATATATCATTCAATCAGTTCTACAGCCCTCTACTTTTCTATCCAAAACTATATATTTCCACAGCCAAAAAAAATAAAAGTACATTATTAACTTTGACTTGTTAAAAGTTATCAAAATCCCATAATCTGCTGGTTCAATTATCGAAGGAATTTCATTCTCTTTAGTTCGTTCTAACACTAAAAAGATAAATAAACACCCAAAAAATGTATTAAAGATTCAAACTAATAACTTCTAAATCATAACCATCAAAACTCTTCTCCAAGAGGCATTTCATCAAACACATAAAAAGTTCTCTGCAAACTTCCAAAAATTAACGCAACTCATCACCCAGCTTCCAATTTCCAAATATCTACCAAAGTCAACATAAACCCACGAAGAATTCGTAACTAAGAAACAACTAAAGAGAGAGGGAAAAAAAAGAAATTTTTAGATTTGGAAAGAATTGCCTACCTATACAATCGACGAAATTGGGTTCTTTTCTGAGTTTCTTGTCTTTAAATGGAGATGGGTGAGAATTTGAATGTGAATCTAAGGTGCGGAAGCAGCTACTTGTGTAGGGTTTAACGAAAAGATGGCTGTGAGGTTTAGGACGACAAAGAGAAATTTAATTCGATTTGAAGTGTGCATTTGTAATTTGAATTACGAATTTGGGTGTCAAGAAGCTCGATGGAATAAAACCTAATTTATGGTAAGTTGGATCAAAGGATTAAAACCTAATTGAAAGGAAATAGAAAAACTGACCTTTGAAGCCTGAATCTCGCCTGGGAATTCTTCCAAAGGTTTTAGTCGTTGCTCCTTGTTTTATATTAAACACTTTCAGAAAAAAAACCTTACCAAAAAAATAAAAATAAAAGGCGCAATATGAAAATTAAGGAGGGAAAAAATATAATCTTTATCTTATTCGAAGTGTAAACATAATTTTTAATTGAAAAACAACAATAGACATAACCCAATTAAATAATGATAAGGTTCACCATAACTAAGGTTAAACAAATTATCTTATTAAATTAATCTTATAATTAGTAATGTATATAAATTATTTATCAAATTATTCACATTTAAAAGATAAATCACATAAATTATGATAAAGAAAATTAAATTCTACATATTTAAGATAAATAATTTGAATTATAAATGATGAATAAGATAAATAATCTTTACATAGGGTTGTTACAAGTGCCAACCATAGTCTTATGTGATTCACTAAGTTCAACTTTTATAAGCAAATTTATATTCTTATTATAAACAATACGAAAAGATATTGAGAATTAAATCACTAGTGGTTTAAATCAATTGCAATTGATACCTTGAGAATGATTTATTAAACAATTTATTAAATCATAAGGAGATGAGAGCCACTTAAATCCTACCATTACTAAGCTCCGTAATGAATTATTTATTTCTTGTTCATAGAACGAACTTGCAAATTGATCTCCAACTTATTGATTACTGATGTGGAACATGTAGTAGATGAGTACATGGAGCGAGCTGAGCATCAAACGCCCAAACAAATAGCAATATTTTGTTTAAATTATTTCATATACCTACTTTTTTTTTTATTATTATTATTATTAATGTGTGGTTATTAGTTGAAGAAATATTTGTATAGGTTCTTAGGACTATTGAAGCATTATGTTCATAATAAAAGTCGACCAGAAGGTTCTACTGCAGAGGGGTACATTATGGAAGAGAGTCTAATATTTTGCTCAGCATATTTAAATTGTATTGAAACTAAGCTTGATAAGTTGGGAAGAGTTCTTTTAAGTTAGCTATTGGTTGAATGTTATAATTTATTATTGACCTTAGCTGTGTGATTAACACTATGTTTAATTTGACTATAACTATTTAATTCACAAGTAATATAAATATAATTACTCATGGGATAAATTAGAATATCTATAGCTGCATACTATAAGAATTGTAGTATATTAATTTTCACATTCTTTATTTTGCTACAAATTCAAATAATTTGTAGCTAATACACACATATTAGCTATATATTTAAACTAGTAGCTAATAATGATACTATAATATTATTACTACCATGAAAATAAAATTTGTATAGCTAAATACCTTAATTAGCTATAAATTTCAATATTTTATAGCTAATTCACAAATAATAGCTATATAGGTAAACTTGTAGCTAATAATGATACTATATGCCATGTAAATTAAATGTTTATAGCAAAATACATTAATTAGCTACAATATTGAACCATAGCTAATACATTGTAGCTAAATGACTAGTTATTGCCACGATTTTAATAAGTTAAAGCAAGAGATGAATATTAGCTTCGAGGGAGGAAATCTTATCACTAAAATTATTTCAATTAGCTATAAATATTGACTTTTGTAGCTATAAATATGTATTTGCTACAGTTTTCCTTTCTGCAGCTAATTTTCATAGCTATATGTCTATAATGTTGTAGTGAATGTTGTTAGGAAACCTACTATGTTTAGCTTCCCTAATGGGTTAACATGCTTTAATTATACATTTTGTTGTGATTGTGGTAATGGTTATGGAATGTGTTAGAAAGGGTAAAATCAAACTATTTGTTAAAAATAGTATTATTGAATAACTAGGGAAGGCTTGCATAAGATTGATGATTTATAAAATTAAGATATTTGTATTCTCGTGAAATTGTGGAAGCATATAAAATATCAAGATTAAAAACATGTGATTTAAATTGTCAATCAAAAGAAAGGATACTATAATTTAACGTTGTGTGTCCTATAACAGCATCAACAAATGAAAGAGAATTGTGTTAATATCACAACAAAGGAGAAGTAACAATCAAGGTACACACAACTCAGTAAGCCAAGAGGACCAATATCCCTAAACTAAGTGTCAATACTATTAAAGTCTTGAAAGTGACTCTATTTTGGTGATAAAAAGACTCTATGTGTGATTAAAATGAAATCATATTGAGATAATTAAGAGAAATTATGAATTTATGTATAAAAATCATATTTTGAGTTTTTCTTACTAATTTGGCATGTTTGGATTGAAATTTGAGATTGTATAAGCTGATATTAGGATGTGATTTATTTTCTTGGTTGATGTTGTCTCATTTCTGCCATTCAGGGGTCAAACTGTCATAAAACTTGGGGTTTATTTTGTCACTTATTCGTGCAAGGACCAAATGAAAATTTGCCATATTATGTATAAAAACGCAGTGCAAGGTTGCATATTGGTGGCTACCACCAACCAAAACCCTTCACCTTCTCCGATCAAGTTCTGGCGACCTCCGGCGACCCTTCATGTTCCCCTTGCACCAATCATCTTCATCAGCCATCAACACCACCACGATCACGCTTTTGCTGCCACGACTCTTCGCATTCCAGCCATTGTTGGGCCATTTTCTGGTGACCTCAGGCAACGTTTCACTTCCTTGGTGGCCGATCTTCCCCATAGTCGGATCTATCCATTCCAAGCTTCAGTTGCCGCAAAAAACGTCGGAATCCACCATCACCGCCGCCGCCGCATCTCTTCACCTTCAAGTCGTGATCTCTCCCATTTCTGGTGACCTTTCATCTCCCCAAGACCTAATCTGAACTCCCCATCACCAGAGCTTTCTATCAGTACCTTCAAATCCCATTTCTGCCACCATTTGCTAGAAGACTCACCGGAAAACATTAGTTTTCCGGTGGAGTGCGACTGTTCATATTCCGGGCTGTCCGTTGGTCATTTTCGTCCCTTCTTTGCATCATATCCCTGTTGGTTACCTCCTTTCCACCATGATCTGCTTCGTTTCCACCGCTTCAGCCTCCATCGACACCACCATGAGCGGCTGAGTTCCAGATTGTCTGTTACGGCGTAGGCGAGATCGAGATTGACTCCATTGCTCTCCTCATCAGTTCTGGACTAGTTGGATAGGCCGAAAGTTGGATATTTGGTTAAGTTTCTTGTATTCAGATTATATTTGTTTTCGTTTCAGTTTGTTTGCAATGCTTTAATATTATTCTGATGCTCGACGTGCTAAATTGACAATGTTTATTGAGAACGTTTGTTGATATATAACTTTTTCCATAATTGAATGTCAGTTTGAGATTATTGAATGTTGATTATGACTTTAAACTGCTTCGGTCCTGATTGCAATCAAGTTGTATTAGCGTTTGATATCATTTCTACTAGGAATGCATTTGTTATGTAATTAGTTGATTGGATGATACAAGTTGATAGGTTGTACTTGTTAACGTTGTACCAACTAGTGGTGTTTAAGGGTTTAACATTTTTTGATTAGTCGATGATAGTCTTTAACCAATCGATCTGTAACTAAGACAACGAGAAGACATGATAGATTATACCTAGATTGCCGGGAGATATTTTTATTGATTTGCCTAGCCTTGTAGGTTTAGGAAATTGAAGAGTAAGGAGAGGAATTGTGAGAGTTGGTCTTGAGTCAAACCGAATACGTAGCAGCAATGCTTTTAATATTGTGTTTTAGTTAGCAATTTATTTGTTGCTTTTAATTTCCTACAATTAATTAGTTTCCTTTGTTTTAATCAATCAATTTGCCAATATCTCTTTCGTTAACTCAAATATACATTAGGTCATTAGTCTTGCTCTCTGTGGATTTGACCCTACTTACTGCTAAGTATGGTATTTAGGTTTAATTTTGTGGCCGTGATGACCGGTTCGACAAAATTTTGGTGCCGTTTTCGGGAAGCAACGTGCTTTTGACTTTTTGTGTGTTTGGGTTTGTAAATACTTTAAGTTTATTTTTTTTTCGTTATGTTCTTTAATTTTCATTAGGACAATTTAGTTTGCGTTTGTTTTTTTATTTTGCAGGAAGATCGCAATTGGGGAAATATTGCAGTGTGTCATGTGCATCAAAATTTAAGCATGACCCGATTGTGATATTTTCTAATCTTTTTAGCTTTAGTTCTTTTTAGTCCTTGTTAATCATTTTGTGATGTTTGCATGTTTGTATCAGTTTTGCATATTCTGTTTTTATTCATAGGATTTAGTTTTTGATTTAGTAATAATTTCTTTTTGTTTGACTGTTTGTTTTAGTTTGTTGATTGTTTGGACTTTTTTTTAGGGTGATATCATATTTAGTTTTATTTTTCTTTATGTGTGCTTTTTGAATTTGCTTTTAGTTTTTTTTTTCCTTTGAATTTTGCATTGTCGTTGTTGGTGGAACCTTTGGTGCACTTGTTGATGAATGTTTGATAGATAGTCGTATCAACTAATTTTAGTACCCTTGGATTCAAAAATAGAAAATATGGAGGATGGATGATAACCTTTATTCCATGCACAACCATCTAGCTTCTAGAATTCCTATCATAGGGCAGCGGCCTAGGAATGGTGACATTTATAAGTTTTCTTCTTTGGACAATATAGACTCCAAGTTGGAGTCTTTAGCTTATCAATTTGACACGTTCATATCCATACAAGGGCAAGCTTCTAGGCAACCAACTCCCGATAGGACAAATCAGAATGTCTTTTCTATGCCTTCAGACCTTTTAGCTATTGAGTACACATTCGAGGAACCAGCTCCCTAAACTTTTGAGGAGCAAGTGCAAGATGCACAAGGTTTCTAGAGACGGAATGATTCGTATTCGAACACATTTGATAGTGAGTGGCCTAACCATCCTAATTTTGCATGGAAGCAGGAACAATCTCAAAATGTCTCCTATAATATGTCATATAGTTCTTCCAATCAACAGGGCAATTATTGGGACATGTATTCGGTCCAACCACCTGCCCAACCTAGGATCCCACCCCCTGTCCAGCAACCCACTCTAGAGCCCGGTTCACTGGAATCAATGATGGCTCAAATGCTCCAGACCATGCAAGAACAAAAAGATGACATGAATGCTAGGTTCAATGACTTAGAGCATCATTATCAGATATTACATACCCATTCCCAATCTATTAGTAAGCTAGAGACCCAAATTGGTCAAATAGCTGAAGCGGTTTATAAGAGAGAGGAAGGTCATTTGCCGAGTCAATTTGTAGATAATCCCAATGGTGCACCTCACCAAATGGGGTGCCATGAACAAGCTAGGCTTGACAGGGAATTATATGTTGATTTTGGAGAGAAAGAAAGCTTAGAGGGAAATCGAACCGAGAGGAGTGAAAAAGAACCAAGCAGAGAGTTAGGTGTATCGAGACATGAAAACGAGGAAGGTGGGGAGAAAGAACCAACCCCTGCATTTGACATGCCAATAGAACCTTTTCCTCAATACCTAGAGTCAAATAATGCATCCAACTTTAAGAAAACCACTAGGATGGAGGAAATGGTCGACCTATTTTGACAAGGGCTGATTGGTATTCTACTTATAGATGCCATTAAGCACATACATACCTATTGTCACGGGCTGGGAGTTTCACACCCAAAAGGCTAACCTATTAGGTGGAGGGACACCTCCCCATTTATAAGCCCAAGACCTCCCCAATACGCTTTCAATGTGGGATTTGTTACATTCCACCATGCTTCCGCAACCGACGTCCACGTCGGCCTCTTTACCCCTTGGGTGACTACGCGGATCCCCTTTTCCCTCGGGCCTCCATGCCCTTTCTCGGGGTAGTAGCCCGGACCCTGTCACCGCCACGGTCGCACCGCCACGCATGCGCTGCCACATAGGCATAGGATCATGCTCTAATACCAATTGATAGGAACCCACTCCAATAACTCAACAATTTTGGGCTGGGCCATGGGTCTTTCATGGGTTTGGGTAGAACTCTCCTTGGAAAACCGGTTTGCCAAGGGAGGGTGCCCAAGCCTTTATAACCCACATGCCCACCCTTTTTCCTTTGGTGTACAGGAGGCCATCTTCTACCCAAAAGCGCTTGGTTTTGCCATCTCGAGCTAGGGAAATGAGTTGCTTGGCCAATGCGTCATGCTCGAGACCCTCCCTTATAAGTTTGAGAAGATCCCCTTGTATCTTGCTGATGGCTGCAAGTTCGGCCTTCCGACTCAATGCATCCGCTACCAAGTTGGCTTTCCCGGGCTTGTATTCTAACACATAGTCGAACTCGGCCAGAAAGTCTTGCCATCTAGCTTGCTTGGGACTGAGCTTCTTCTGACTCTGAAAGTAGCTAGTTGCAACATTGTCCGTCTTCACCAAGAATTTGGACCCAAGTAAGTAATGCCGCCAAGTGCGTAGACAATGCACCACGGCTGTCATTTCTTTCTCTTGCACCGTGTATCGCCGCTCCGTATCATTGAGCTTCCGGCTCTCAAAGGCTATGGGATGTTCTTCCTGCATTAACACACCACCAATAGCAAAATCGGATGCGTCAGTATGTACCTCAAATGGTCGAGTATGGTCGGGTAATGCTAACACCGGCTCCTCTATGATGGCCCTTTTCAAAGTGTCAAAGGCTTGTTGGCGATCAACCGTCCACTCCCATTTTATGGCCTTCTTGAGCAAATCCGTGAGTGGTACGGCAATAGTGGAATAGCCTTTGATAAATCTCCGATAATAGTTGACCAGGCCCAAGAAAGAGCGCAACTCGGTAACCTTTGTTGGAGCTTCCCACTCCGTAATAGCCTTCACCTTGGCTTTGTCCATGATGAGTTTCCCATCCGTGGTCTTGTGGCTGAGAAACTCTACCTCCGGCTTGGCAAACGAACACTTCTCCCGCTTGACATATAGCTTATTCTCTTGCAACACTTGAAAAACTGTTCGCAGGTGCTCGGCATGCTCCTCAAGAGTGTTGCTATACACCACAATGTCGTCGAGATAAACCACCACGAACCGATCAAGATATGGATGGAAGATGTGGTTCATGAGGGTGCAAAACGTGGCAGGGGCGTTGGTGAGGCTGAATGGCATGACTTTGTACTCGAAGGCTCCATAACGCGTCACACATGCAGTCTTTGGCTCATCCCCCTCCGCAATCCGCACTTGGTAATACCCCGATCTCAAGTAATGTAACAAATCCCACATTGAAAGCGTATTGGGGAGGTCTTGGGCTTATAAATGGGGGGAGTCCCTCCACCTAATAGGTTAGCCTTTTGGGTGTGAAACTCCCAGCCCGTGACAAGTGGTATCAGAGCAGACCCAACCTGTCTTTCGATGTCTCACCAAACACCCACGCAGGGGCGTTCACGTGTGATTGTGGGTCCACACAAGAGTGAGGTGGATGGGTAGACAGGGGGCCCCACCTGTGACAAGGGCGTCACAGGATTGGGTTGGGGAGAATGTAACAAATCCCACATTGAAAGCGTATTGGGGAGGTCTTGGGCTTATAAATGGGGGGTGTCCCTCCACCTAATAGGTTAGCCTTTTGGGTGTGAAACTCCCAGCCCGTGACAAGTGGTATGAGAGCAGACCCAATTCGTCTTTCGATGTCTCGTCAAGCGCCCACACAGGGGCGTCCACGTGTGATTGTGGGTCCACACGAGAGTGAGGTGGATGGGTAGGTAGGGGGCCCCTTCTACCACGAGGACGTCACAGGATTGGGTGGGGGAGAATGTAACAAATCCCACATTGAAAGCGTATTAGGGAGGTCTTGGGCTTATAAATGGGGGGAGTCCCTCCACCTAATAGGTTAGCCTTTTGGGTGTGAAACTCCCAGCCCGTGACACTATGCTAAGTTCTTAAATGACTTGTGCACATGGAAATAGCGTATTAAATTTAAATATGCCTTCTTGGGACCTTGTGATACCCAACTTGTTGCAGAATGGTGAGGGTCATGTAAGGCACCGACAACGTTTCAACCACCTTGAACTTGATGTTTGCATTCAGTCTGGTTGAAGACTTAAAACTTAACGCTGGTGGGAGACAACCACCTTTTTAAATGCTTCTTTATTACTTTATTTTCTTTGTTGTTTTTGTCATTGTAAGATTTGTCATGTGTGCCGTGGTTGGAAACTCATTAACTAGTCCAAGGCTTCGCTTACGCATGCTCCACGAACTCCATTGGTGACAACTCCACCATCATTCCTCAGGTTGTATCTCTCCACCTTATATGTTGTTATTGTTAGGTTTCTTTTTTCTCAAATATATTGGACGATTTTAATGTTATTGATCATATTGTCATTTGAGATCATTTGATACTAAGTTGGGGAGGATGTTTGTAGTTGTAAGTCATTAAGGACAATGACATTTTAAGTTGGGGAGTGTGTTGATTGATTTTTTTTTGTGGAGTATGTATGTTATTGTGGAGTGTTGTCGATGGTATTTTTGTAGAGATGATGTTGACGATGCTTTGTGGAGATTGTGTGTTGAATGGATTGTGCTTAAATTTTTGTGGCATGATTATGTTTGTTGAAAATAGGTTGAATCTTAATCTTGTAAGTCCAAAAGTGGAAAAAGTGAACTTAAGTGAGCCATTTTTAAAAAAAATTCATGAATTCATGCAGAATCACCATTTTAGAAGCAATTGAGATGCTAGTTGAGAGGTTTTGTGAGGTTTTTGAAAATGGTTGGTTGTAACATGGTTTTAAAAATTGAATTATTGTTTCTGTTATGTGCTTGGTTTGTCCATAATTGTGGTCAGACACTGTTTTGTGTGAATGTCATGTGTTTTAATGTTTATGCAAGTCTCCCACATACTTTACATGCCCATGGAGCAAATTTTCATTTATTATCTTGCATGTATTGAAAATGTTAATCTTTGTCTTTGGAAGTGCTTAACGGTTGCTTGATGATTTGATTTTGATTTGTAACCAAGTTGACTCGAGTAAGTAAGCCTGAGGGGTGTTCAACACCTAATCCCCTAAAGCTATCTAGCTTGGGAGTGGTTGGCCCAAAGCTCGTTACACAGGTCCTCTACAAAGCTTAATAAGTCATTATATAGATCATGAGTTTTATTAAAAAAATATATATAAGTCTTGGCTTGTAGCCTAGTTGGTTCGGGTGAGTAAGTCTGAGGAGTGTTTTACATTTAATGCCTATAGTCGTCTGGTTTAGGAGTCATTGACCTAAAGCCCGTTACACAAACCTTCTAGAAAACTTAAGAAGTTAAGACAAGAAAAAAAAAAAAAGTGATGAATGAAAAAGAAATTATATGTCAGAATCTGATGTGGAAAATGAGCATTATATTGCATATACATAAGTTGGGGAGTTTTGTATGACATTTTAACATTGTGATATGAATATGAAATATGTGTTTGAGAAGCTTGAATGGAGATAGGCAAATCTTGACATAAACTTTAGTTCTTTATTTAGGATTGTGTTGTTTGCTTATTGTGTTCAAATTCTTTACTTTACCTTTTGATGAATGCCATGAGTGTTGATGAATATGGTTGTGTATGGTTTGGTGAGAATGTTGAAAGAATTCCTTTGACTTTACTCAAGGACGAGCAAAGAGTAAGTTGGGGAGTGTGTTAGAGTCCTGAAAGTGACTCTATTTTGGTGATAAAAAAACCCTATGTGTGATTAAAATGAAATCATATTGAGATAATTAAGAGAAATTACGAATTTATGTATAAAAATCATATTTTGAGTTTTTCTTATTAATTTGGCATGTTTGGATTGAAATTTGAGATTTCGTAAGTTGATATTAGGATGTGATTTATTTTCTAGGGTTGATGTTGTCTCATTTATTCCATTCAGGGGTCAGATTGTCATAAAACTTGGGGTTGATTTTGTCACTTTTCAATCATGTAGGGACCAAATGGAAATTTGCCATATTTGTATAAAAACGTAGCACAAGGTTGCAGATTGGTGGCTTCCATCCACCAAAACCCTTCACCTTCTCCGATCAAGTTTCGGCGACCTCTGGCAACCTTTCGTGTTCCCTTTGCATCGATCATCTTCATTAGTCGTCAACACCACCACGATCACGCTTTTGTTGCCATGACTGTTCACATTCCAGCTGTCGTTGGGCCATTTTCTGGTGACCTCAGGTGACGTTTCACTTCCCTGGTGGCCGATCTTCCTCCCCCACAGCCGGATCTATCCATTCCAAGCTTCAGCTGGCCCCAAAAACGCTGGAATCCACCATCACCGCTATCTCGTCCCTTCACCTTTCAACTGCGATCTCTCCCATTTTAGACAACCTTTCATCTCCCTATGACTTGATCTGAACTCCCTATCACTAGAGCTTTCCATCAATACCTTCAAATCCCATTTTCACCACCATTTGCTGGAAGACCCGCGGAAAGTGCAACTGTTCATATTCCGGCCTGTTCGTTGGTCATTTTCACCCCTTCTTCATATCATATCTTGTTGGTTACTCCTTTCTGCCATGATCAGCTTCATTTCCACCGCTCCAGCCTCCATTGACACCACCATGAGCGGCTGAGTTCCAGATTGTCTGTTACGGCATAGGCGAGATCGAGATTGACTCCATTGCTCTCCTCATCAGTTCTCGACTAGTTGGATAGGTCGAAAGTTGGATATTTGGTTAAGTTTCTTGTATTCAGATTATATTTGTTTTCGTTTCAGTTTGTTTGCGATGCTTTAATATTATTCTGATGCTCGACGTGCTAAATTGACAATGTTTATTGAGAACGTTTGTTGATATATAACTTTTTCCATAATTGAATGTCAGTTTGAGATTATTGAATGTTGATTATGACTTTAAACTGCTTCGGTCCTGATTGCAATCAAGTTGTATTAGCGTTTGATATCATTTCTACTAGGAATGCATTTGTTATGTAATTAGTTGATTGGATGATACAAGTTGATAGGTTGTACTTGTTAACGTTGTACCAACTAGTGGTGTTTAAGGGTTTAACATTTTTCGATTAGTCGATGATAGTCTTTAACCAATCGATCTGTAACTAAGACGACGAGAAGACATGATAGATTATACCTAGATTGCCGAGAGATATTTTTATTGATTTGCCTAGCCTTGTAGGTTTAGGAAATTGAAGAGTAAGGAGAGGAATTGTGAGAGTTGGTCTTGAGTCAAACCGAATACGTAGCAGCAATGCTTTTAATATTGTGTTTTAGTTAGCAATTTATTTGTTGCTTTTAATTTCCTACAATTAATTAGTTTCCTTTGTTTTAATCAATCAATTTGCCAATATCTCTTTCGTTAACTCAAATATACATTAGGTCATTAGTCTTGCTCTCTGTGGATTTGACCACTTACTGCTAAGTATGGTATTTAGGTTTAATTTTGTGGCCGTGACAACCGATTCGACAAATACCCCCAAAAGAGGCCAAATCATATGATACCTTCCATAAATTGAATCTCCTTATGTCCAAACAAAAGTTTTGACATCTTCAAAAAAAATCTCTCATGTGAGCCAACATGATACTTAACTTCTAAGATTGATGGGCTTGTTGAGATCTTCATTTCTTAATAGGTAATACATTTCAAATCCTGGGTGTGAATTATATTTTCATTCCTTGTACTAAATGTATTTTTTTTATGGTTTCTATAGAAAACAAACTCAAACTAGTAAGGAAATTACAAGAGGAGACAAGTTGAAATCCTCTATAAAGCCTCTACTACATGTTTTATGTTCATGCGGAAAGTCTTTAGATTTGGCCATTGGTATTAGAACTTGAGTCATGGCTTTTGATTTTGTTGGAGATTATGTTGCTACTTAGCAAGTGTTAATAGTGGTGTTTTGGCCAAATGGGGACAGAAATACTTAATCACCCCCGATCGATTCAAAATCTACTATGGTCTTGATCCTACTATTTCAAATACGAGAAAACTCTCCCCTAGTTTTACTGAGGTTAGTCAAAATCGTTAACTAAAACTAAAACGACAAAGATACCCTTAAAAATAATGGTAAAAAATCCATAAACCTATTAAACAAATTTCACAATTCAATAATTGAAAATAATTTATTTAGATATCTAAAATTTTGCATAATTTTAATATGTCTATATAAACATTTAACATCATTACTGGAGGTAATTTTGTAATTTCAATTATTATTAACAAATTTCAATTAGTTTAGGGGAATTTCCTAGTGTTTGAAATGGCGAATCTAGACCCTTTTTTATCGAAATGTGGAATGAGAAAATGGAATTAACTCCCAAATGGCACAATGTCTTGTCCTGCAAACTAGAAAGCCAAGTCACATCAATCCACGGGCGAAAGATCAATGGGGTCTAACAAGTATACTTTTAGCTCATTGTTATTAGTGTTACTGTGAAGTGGTCGCATCGCATACGAAGTATTTAGTCCTTTTACATATATTTTATAGCATAAATTTCAAATTTATGTTTTCATTAAGGGTGGGTGGGTCGAAGTATTTAGAGTCCTTTTACATATATTTTACAGCATACGTTTCAAATTTATGTTTTCATTAAGGGTGGGTGGATTTGGGCACTTGCCCAAATTCAAAGGAATCGGAACCGGCCGACTCCTTAGATTTGGAATCAAAGTTGGAACTTGAAATGCAGGCTCTGGTTACGGCTTTGACTCTGGCTCCAATTCTAGGTACTTGGAAAAATTTTAATTGCTCCCCTACTTTTAAAAAAAATAAGTAAACCCTCTAAACTTTACAAATACACCCCCAATTACAAAAATTATAGTTCAATCTTGGTTCCTACACGGGTACCCAAAACTCGGTTCTGGTTCCCCATTTGGTTCCAATTCCTACATTGGTGGAACCGAAATTAGACCTGCATAGTATTGGTTCCGATTTTTTAGAATCAGAACCAACCTTGTAAAGGTTGGTTTTGGGTAGGTACAGGAACCTTGAGTACATGTTGATTCTGATTCCAACTGGTTCTTTTGCACACCCTTAGTTTTCATGATAGAAATTGTGAAATTTAGACCACAGTCCAACAACTTCCAAAGAAAGGTTTGAGTGTGTGAAATATATATATATATATATATATATATATATATATATATATATATATATATATATATATATAGAGAGAGAGAGAGAGAGAGAGAGAGAGAGAGAGAGAGAGAGAGAGAGAGAGAGAGTATAGAATTAACCTTTTTATTAATGTTGCCTCTAATACAAATAATGCTCGAAAGATTTTTGTGATAACAATTTGTTTTGTATTTGATTGTCGATGGCAAAAATCTTTTTCGCAATATCAAATGTTAAAAAACAAAAACCAATTATTTTCATTTTTTTAAGTGGGTTATTATCATCCACCTTCCAAAAAGGCCGTTTTAATTTCATTTGTACCCTTAATTTTAAGAAAGTATTACAAATTCTTATACGAGATCAGATTTAGTATTAAATTATATAATTGCACTTAAATATATATATATTTTTTAAAATCCAGTAAAAGTCAAAAGAATTTTAGACAAAGGTTTATGTCGATGAATTAAGCGATCGTTAAAAATAATGGATAATTATCAAACTATTTTTAGTATAAGTTTGTTTTCAGATTTAAGCGGTATTTTTTATTTTATTTTTTATATATCTTCAAATATAAATAAAATAAGATAATAAATAAGTTTGTGATTTTATTAAAAAATATTAGAAAGCTTATAAGGGTCATACATAATTATATCAATTACATTATTTGTAGCTAAAAAGTTACTATAGGAGACAGTATACCAAGAACTCTTAACCATATATTTAATATCTTCTTCCTTGATCATTACCATCATCATCATCTTCCTCTTCGTATTAATTGCTGTTAGTCTTCACGTTTTTTGGCGCACACATACCATGCTTTTGTTTCTCTATCTTGCATGTCTTATGTTTCTGGTCCATCTCCACATTCCCCTATGTTTCATTGATAACAGTAGGAAGAACAATAATAATTATTATTATATATATATGTGGCATAATATATTTAGTGGATGAACATATGGGAACTGTAAAGAAACGAAAGCCTTACCATTGCCGTATGCACACTGAGTTATGCACCACGATTGGCAATCAAATCCCTTTGGGCGACTTTCTGTACACTGTTTTTCACAGTCTGCAAGGCCTCCGATTTCTGCTGCTTTGGCCGGAGTGACCTCATTACTCACAACGAGGATGGCAACAATTATGCAAAAAACTAGCACACAGTAAGAATTTTTGTTGTAAGCCATCTTCAATCAATTTTTCTGAATCTTTATTGACTTTGGTTTATGTGTTATGTGATTGATTGTTATTTGTTCTAGGCGAAATTCATTTATACATGTTGTTTCCTTCCTCTCTTTTCAAGTTGTTAAAGAAATCTACCATCTTTAGCTTCGGTAATGGGGTTTGCATTCTTTAATTATACAATTTGTTGTGATTGTTATAACCTATCAAAGTGTAATAGCTTCTTTCTACTAGTATACTTAGAAAAAATATACTATGAAAACATACATACTTATTAAATGAAAAGTAGATGGGTCCAAAATTTTCTTTTTTCTTAACATATAAATCTTTACGTATACAAAATAGTATATACAAAGCTTTGACAACGGTGGACAGTAGTGCTATTCCACTCCGCTTCTCGACGTCTATTCGACTACTTCTCACCTATTTCTTGCAAAACATAGAAAAATAACGGGGTGAGCACAAAAATGCTCGGTAAGTAAATCCTCTACTCTTTTATCCCCGCAACTCATGCTTTGATTCTTTCCTTACTCTATTCTTTCTCTTCTTCATTCTCTCTTTGTTCTTTCTCCTTTCTTTCACTGTTTCTAGTTCTCACTATTCTGTTCTTTCTTTCTAATTCTCTCTGTTCTTTCTTGCTCTCTTTCTTATTCTCACTAACCATGATGAAAACCATGGTACATGCATAAATGAAATGCAAATGCAGTAATGCATTTTCTTTTTTTCTTTTCTATTTCTTATTCTATTTTCTTTTCTTTCTTTCTTCTCTTTTTTTGCTTGCTCAAGCTTTTCTTTTCTCTTCTTTCTCATTCTTTCTTATTCTCATTCTTCTTCTATTCTTTCTTATTCTTATTCTTTTTTTTCTTTGCCAATCGAACTCGGTTGATGCATGGATTCGGAATCCTAGCCATGTGAGTGAGTATAGTCCTCATCTACATGCACTCTTGTGGACTATACAAATTCTTTCCTCTTCTTAGGCCACTCAATTAAGGTGGCGTGCATGTAGGAAATTCTTCTTGGTACAGCCCTTATCCACATATACTCTTACAGGCCGTACAAAGTCTTCTTCTTCTTAGGCCGCTCACTTAAGGACGCGTTTATGTGGGAATTCTTCTTCTTATCACCCACGGGTTTCCCATTGCAACAACCTATTCTTTTCTCTTCTTTAGCACTTTTCTTTCTTTAATTCTTTAGTGCTTTTCTTTCTTTCTCTTTATTCTTAAATTTTTTTATTCTTTCTTTAAGCTCTTACGCATATGTAAATATATGCATGTGGATGTCTCATGCTTATGTTTCTTTCTTAAGTGCAATCATGTAATGCAAATATGCACTGTTGCACAAAATTAAGTTTCTCTACTCATGTACATGCTTCTCTTAGGCATCTCATCAAACAATAAGTATGCATACTTAAATTCTAATTCAACTATAATTCTACTTCTTTCTTAAACCATCCATAATTGGAATAAAACTCCTTGAATCATCACAAATCCTAGCCAGGAAAAACACTTCAGATATTCTACTCAAATTCTTTCTAAATGTAACCAAACTTCACTTGGTCACCACAACATCAATTCTACTTCTCATGGCTCAAATCTACTCATCAAAAGCCATCTTCTTATCAACAATATCATTCTCAGTAATCAATCTCAAAATCATAATCATGTATATACATAGCAATCATTTGATTACTGAAATCTTAGCTTAGGTTGGATTTACTTATCTTTTGCTTGAGTAGTTCCACAAAAGCTCTCTATCTTTGTTGGACTTACTTTGCTCTCAAACCCTAAGCATAAACTCTATAAGAATTCAACATTTAAACAAATTAATCTCACATCTAACACAAGAATTCTTACCTCTTGATGCTTAGGGTCAAATCCTTATCAAAATCCAACTAAAAGCCCTCAATTTCCTTTAGCAAATTGGATGAAGAGATGAGAGAATTGGAGAGTAGTAGAAGTGCATGGGGTGTAGAGAATGGGAGGGTTTATAAGACTAAATCCTTAGTAGCTCACATAAATAAACATTCTTTCCCATTTTGCCCTTGCAGTTCCTTGGAAATTCTATCTTTACCCTTTAATTTTTTACAAATACACCCCCGTCTCCAATACATTCTCCATAAAATTTTCTTATATTTCACTCTCCACTTTTCCTGCTAATTATGGGTAGAATGGTCACTGCACCCCTACCTATGGAAAATTTCTCTAGAAACTTCAAAGGAAATTCAACCGACTCTTCACCTTGGCAAAGATTTTTCTTCACCTCGGTGAAAAATTACAGAGCATACGTCACTGCGGCGAAGTCTGTAATTCTCAATGTTGCCAAGACTTCACCAATTTTAGGGCATTCAAGCAACTTTTAACCTTATGCAAGCTTAATGAAAGGCCAATAATCAACAATATGAACAACAAGTTCATCACCAAAGCAAAATAAGGATACAGAATTACGTACCTCGAAGTGGGCGTTACCAAAAGTCGAATAAAATTCTCTGTTTGATAACTAAATTATTGATAAAACTATTATTGAATTAGATGTTGTACGTGTTAGGAGACTGCGCTTGTTTAATAACTCTTACATCTGGGCCAGTTTGTATGCACCTCAACAAATTCCTAGGGTCTATTGAATACCTTACAAGCCCAAAGAACCAAATAAATTATGAAGGAAACGACTTTTTCCCATCAAAGGTTTGGCAAATCTGCCAGTTTCCACCCATGGTTTCATAAATTACAGATTTCACCCTTAAATTAATAGAAAATTGTTTAATCTAATTGTTAAAAGGGTAAAATGGTCATTTCAAAGATGAAAATTTTAAAATAACCCTTCACTTCTCAAATTTACCCCATCGAAAAATTTTAAAATAACCCTTAACTTCGCAAATTCACCCCACCTGTGATTTTAAGCCATTTTTGCCTGTTCTCGGCACAGTCGACCCCTCCTAACACCACTATTAAAATCCTCTCAACCCTCACATTAAAACCACTAACCTTCTTACCTTATTGAACCCCACAATCGTCAATCGCCAGTCTTAGTTTCAGTCAGCGTTTCATCCAAAGTTTGGCAAATCCCGGCACCGAAAACCACCCCTAACACCACCAATAGTATCACTAGCTTCCCCCCATCAAAAACCCCAACATCATTGACCACAATTACTCGTAGATCCCCCCTACCTCTCCCTTAGGTTTTTGCATTTTTTCGTGCCTTTCCAACCAAATTTTGGCACCTCACAGAGGTGCAATCAAATGGAAAAGTTAGGAGTTTTGGTGAAGAGGATAAGGGGATGATAATGGTGGTGTCGGGGAGGTCCAATTATGCCTAAATCAGGCCACATTTTTGGCTTGGCCAAGATCTCCTTTCGAGGTCATTTGAGAGAAATTTGAGATGTATGGTTATTTTAATAGAAAAGTAACAGTGTTAACTTAAGGGTAGGAATCTATAATTTATGAAACCATGGGTGATTCACCAAACCTTGGGTGGGAAAAAGTCGTTTACTCTAAATTGCGCTGTTTAATAACTCTTACATTCTGGCTAGTTTGTATGCATCTCAACTAATTCTTGGGGTCCATTGAACACCTTACAAACTCAAAAAACCAAATAAGTCACAATGTTATTGTGGTAGGTAGATCCAAGTTTTGCACCCAAGAACTTAAGGAATTGAGTAAACCTTCTTGACCGGCAAGCCAACCCCTTGGGCAGATTCTCTCATAACCCTTTTTTTTTTTTTTTTAAGACTCTGAGGTCCATTGAACAACCTATAAGTCTAATAGGTAGCAGATAACCACTTTATGAGACTCGAACACAAGACCTCTAAAAAATCTACTCAGATGGCTAAAATCTTGTCATCCGACTACAAGGCTAGTGGTTTCTCACCCTATATTATAGGTAGTATATAAAATATTTTATTTCTGATAAGATTTATATTTTAATTTTTAATAGGACTCTCATAATTTTATTCATATTTATAATTGTATTCTTTATTAAATAGTTTTCCTGAAAACATATAATTTTAGAATAAATAGAAAAATAAGTCACAATATCTTAATGGTATGAGCAGGCTGTGATATCAATTTGTTAGCATTAAGTTGGGAGGAATTAGTTATAACCACAGAACAAAATACCAAATTATTTCTATATTGTGAACTGTTGAAACCATGACCTTAAATAAAATTGCGTAAATATTAAAAATATTTAAATAAATATTTTACTTTTAAATATATTTATTAATAGAAAAAAAAAGTTTTTTCTAATAAATAAAAAATTTATTTATTTAGTGAAAATACATAAATATGAAATTTAACAGGCGGCCCGGCCTTATTGCATTCCAGGTCCAACAACTACAGGAGAGCTGAGTTCTGTTACACTGACGGTCCGGTACACAGAAATAATGCGAGCATGACTGTGCGATCTTGCTATTAATCTAATAGCGTGCCACGTCTCGAAGTTTCAGGTAGTCAGTAAAAACCGTGCACCCAGTTGCTTCAACGATCCATATAACAACACGTGGCAACACCTTAAACTGCACTGCATTTGGTTCTATAGTTTCTTCCTGTTTAAGTGAAGGCAGCGCCTGATATCGCCAGCCTCTATGACAGAGAAATAATTATTAGTTTAATTCAATATAATTATTTATTTTAATAAAATAAATAAATAAAAAAGAAAAAGAAAAAACCACTATAGTGTGATCCTTCATAACTAGTACTAAATTGGGCAGTTTTTCTTATTGATTTTGTTTTACTTTAGTAATTTGAGAAATTACTAAAATTTACCATGAACTTTTGTTAAAATAATATGTCTTTACCTTAAGTTAATAGTATTTATACCCCTTGAATTTAAGAAATGTTAATTTTTTTTTTTTTTTATACTGTATTTTTTGCTATATCGTTGTTCGGTTGAATTCTTGAACAATATCAAAATGAGGGATATTTTAATTTTAAAAAAGAAAAAATCATTCTACTAAACAGATTATATAAGTGTTTATTAGATTTAAAAAGGGTAAACTAAATCCTAGTATTTAAAAATAGAAGACCTAAACATAGTCGAAGAAACTTTTAGATGGATAAAGTATTTCTCTTTTTCTTACATTAAAGAAATATTAAATTTAGAGTCAATGATATTAACTCCTATGAGGTTAATTAAATAACAACAATCTTATGATTTGTGAAATAACAAAAATTTCTCTACTATAATAAACGACAATGTAAATCAATAAATATTCATTAGCTCATAATAGTATGACATCCAATGATTCGTTAAACGGTTTATTAATAGTAGAAATATTTTTGTTATTTCATAAATCTCAAAAGCTTTTATCATTACATCAAACCTAAAGGGTTGATGTTTTTAACTCAATTATAAACTATTATATAACATTTGAATTGCTAAATCAAGTCACTTTTAAAAAATTGAAATTTAATACAACTTACATAATTAATATACTTAAAAAATAATACAAGTTAAATTTAATCTTAACCATGAAATGCAATAATCTACTAGTTAGAAAAGATTTTATGAAAGGAAGCAATAAATGAAATCATAACAATTACTCATAATACTCTATTAAAATTCCAAAAATTACACTTTTTTCGAAATAAATTAATATCAAGAGGTCCAAACTTGTTTAACACAAATATGAAACCATCAAATTAATACTTTTAAATGATTGAGATCGTGGTTTGTTTCGATAAGGTTTGAGGTTCAAGCCTCTTAATGGATATTTGTATGACGAAAAGTTATTGTCTTGTCTTTTTCAAAAATACAAGGTTTGTCATACGCTTTAATTTCGAAGCCGAATTTATGAAGTAAGTGTTGGAGGACTTCTGGATTCAAAAGAAAAGAAAAAAAAAAGTTATATATGGTTGAGTTCATATAATTTATACAAGAGCAACACTACACTTATAATTTTTTCATACAATTCTGATATGACAGCTCGTGATTGGTCAGCTCACAATGAGTTTTATTTGTCCAAATGCAAATTAACTAATCGTGAGCCTCTTCATGGATATTTGTATGACAAAAAGTTGTTGTCTTATCTTTTTCAAAAATACAAGGTTTGGCGTACGCTTTAATTTCGTAGCCGAATTTATGAAGTGTTGGAGGACTTCTGGATTCAAAAGAAAAGAAAAAAAAAATTATATATGGTTGAGTTCATATAATTTATACAATAGTAATACTACACTTATAATTTTTTTATACAATTTTGATATGATAGCTCGTGATTGGTCAGCTCACAATTAGTTTTATTTGTCCAAATGTAAACTAATTAATCGCGAACTGTCACTTCAGGGTTATATAAAAAAATTGTAAGCGTTATTTTATTGTTTATGCAAATTATATCGAATCTCACCCATTTTAAATTAAAATATTTAAAAGTAATATCCTAATATTTTTAATATAAAAAACAAAAGCAAAATGTGCTCTTGATCTTGCTCTTATATTAATACATTTGATAATGGAGGTGGGTCTGACTGATGTTGAACGGACAGGATATAATTTGATCTTGGGAATATTTTAATGCCACGTGTACGAAAAAGATGAAAGCATAAAGTATGATGAATATCACATGCAAAAATCTCTCGAACTCCATAATAACCTGCTAACTCCTTTGCTACTTCCCTCATTAGGTCTCTTCCTCCCATTTAAGTTTAGAAATCATCTTGCGAGATTAGCAAACGCCATAATCTCTTGTTCTTTACCATCCTTCAAAGCTCAAGCATCAAGGATTTTAGACAAACGATTCTCTTTCATTATCTAAAGAAAATAGAATGCTAAACTTTTATCTTCTTCTAAGTTAGTTGAGCAAATAGGTTTCTAGCCAGTAAAGAGCTCTATAAGAACCATTCCAAAGTTATAAACATCACTTTTCTCTGTAAAATGACTTGACCGAAAATACTCTGGATCAAAGTATCCAAAGGCCCCATACACTTGAGTGGTCAAGTGAGTTTGATCAACTGTAATAGATCTTGAAGCCCCAAACTCTAAAACTTATGCTCGATTTTTTTCATCCAATAGTATGTTTGTTGGCTTAATATCTCAATGATATATAGGTAGAGAAGCAGATGAACGAAGGTTCTGTTGGAATGTTTTAATTTTCTATCATTTGTTGTCAGTATGTAGAAAAATATTTAGAAAAAGAGTAGCGGTGCTTAATTGCTTTTCTCTCTTTTGGGAGACACTAGAAATTTTTGTTACTTTTCTTATCAGAATTTGTGCAACGCTTAATATCTCGATGATATATAGGTAGAGAAGCAGATGAACGAAGACTCTGTTGGAATGTTTTAATTTTCTTTCATTTGTTGTCAGTATGTAGAAAAATATTTAGAAAAAGAGTAGCGGTGCTTAATTGCTTTTCTCTCTTTTGGGAGACAATAGAAATTTTTGTTACTTCTCTTATCAGTATTTGTCCAACTTAATATGACTTTTATCCGTCAAAAGATCAACATTTAAAAGATAGCCCATCCCTTTCTTTGAGAAAATTCATGTAAATTATACATAAACGTTAACTATATCTTCATGCTTTATGTTTACTAGAAACCAAATCATCTTTGCATGTTTGAAAGTTGCTCAAGGACCATTATATTAATGAAAACAGTTGTATAATTCTATAGCTTTACCTACTTTAATCTAAAGTTTCCATCACATTGAGTAATAAAATAATTATGAAATAAGATATTCTAGTCAATACCCTACCACTTGATGATTATGTTTTATATATATATATAAATACCCGTTAAGCGGTTTTATGTGCATCGTGTATATATATATATATATATATACCCGTTAAGCGGTTTTATGTGCATCGCAACATTCGAGTAGCAGCCTTTGAAGACTTGTTGAACATGCACCAACTTGTCAGCTAGCTAATGGTGCAATTCGTGAATCATTTGAGTCACTGTAGCATCCGTTACTTTCAGTTGTCGAGCATATCTCTTGGCTTCCTTTTAGTTTTTGAAATTTTATATGCATCAACTTGTTAGGGAATTTCTCAGAATAAGGGGACAATTAATTCAGCTTCAATCTAAATAATTGCATTCTTTGCCACCAAAGTTGAAACTTACCCTTTTTTTTTTTTTTTTTTTTTTTTTTTTATTATTATTATTAAAGATATACAAAGGTGGACTAGGAGTCAACTGTAGGAGAGTTAGATCTTTACAAAACCTAAAAAATATTGGGTATGCAATATGAACACTAAAAAGAGAGAGATTACATATACATCAACCCATAAAATCACAAAAAGCAGAACACATTGTTGATATTTTTGTCAAACTTATGTTATGATGGACAATAAATTGTTGAGCAAATATGTGCACACCGTTTTTTTTGTACAAACATCTGCTTTTTGACACATTTTGCCAAGTGGTATTTTTTATTTGTTGTCTTGTCCATCAAGTTTATTTTGATTCATGATATTCTTGTGTGAGCTAAACTTTACAGGTGCCACAACTTCCTTATATGGTCATAAAAGGTTGTAAAGCTTTGTCTGTTGTCCCGCAAGAAAGAGAAAATATATGTTTGTGGTCCAACAAAAAATTGAAATTTTTTTTGTCCTCCATGTGTTCAGCTATGTAAGGCTTATGCCTTTTGCTTTTTCAGTTCATGTGTGTGCATAGTTGATATGTGTTGGAGTTATCGACTACTTCAGCATTAATGGGTAACAGAGACGCACTCAGGGGTCCTTGCAAAACTAGGTTTAATCTCTTAAACCTAGTATATAAGCATACTTTTCTCTTGTTATGTGTGAGAGAGCAATTCATTCATTGTAAACGAGAGAGGTGAGGCATATTGCAATAATATTAACTCAGCTGGACATAGCCCACATTGGGTGAACCAAGGTAAATCGCGCGTATTATTTTCTTTGTTTACTGTTTGTTTTGTTTTACTATTATATTTTGTTCCTATTATTGTCTCTATTTCGTTCAATATGTGCTTGCACACTTATGTCAGACATTTGCTTGTTGCATTTTATTTCGCGATTTACTTCGTGTGTGCACACACATTTTTGCTATGCTAACATCACATGTCTAACTTACTTTTGCACAAGTTGTATTTTTATCTTTATCAACTTAGATATTTTTTTCTCATCTGTTGTGCTGTCATGAGGACCAGCTACAAGTGTCCCAATATCCTCTTGCGGTCCAGGGAAATAAGTTGTTTCCCCTTTTGGTTGTGGTCTCTAAAGATAGATGAAATTTTTTTTATTTTTAGACTAACATATGTCAACCCTTGTTTGCTGACTTGGCATAAATTGTTGAGCACGAAATTGGTCTATATCATCTTCATTGTTGCTCATTTGTAAAGCTAACCTTTGATATTTTATTTCCTTTTGCTCTAAAATTTTCGTGGAGTTTTTATTCTCAAATGTTCACCTTATGTTATTGTGCCAAATACTCACCATCTCATATGCTTATTGAATGGCAGCTGGAACTTCGTTCCATTCTTGATGTTGGAGCATGGCTTTGGCATGTGAAGCTTGGGTGGAGCTCAAGTGTTCTTTGGGTGTGTTCCCGGCATGAAGAAGTTCTTGGAACAACAAGACATTAGAGATTCAGAGAATGACGTTTAGTGTAAATATTAAATGTATAATGATCAGGCCTTAATTTCTTTTCTCCCATTTCAGATAAAAGATCAAATGCATCCTTGAATCTCCCTTCCTTGCATAGACTTGATATCATTGTATTGTAAGTAACTGCATCAATTGTCCTCCCTTTAGAAATCCATGTGTTGAAGAGTTTAAGAGCCTTTTCCAGCATACCTCTCCACAAAGCCCATCTAAGAAGAACATTACAGATAAACATGTAAGGTTTGAATGAGTTCTCAACCATTTTATTGTGAAACTGAAATGCTTTTTCAAATTGTCCCTCCCTGCAGTACTCATGAATAATTGTATTGTATGTGGTTTCATTCGGGATTAAACCACTCTCAAGAAGCTCATTCAACTTGTCAATGGCTTGCTCAGTCTTTTCTAAATGACATAGCCCGACAACTATAATGTTATAGCTAACAATACTAAGAACAATCTTTTTCTCCTTCATCTCATCCCAGAGCTTCAAAGCTAGGTCCACCTTTTCGTCCTTGTAATATCCCGATAAGAGTTCCATAGCTCACCTCATCAAGATAATAACCCCTCTTGCTGGCTCTATTAAGCAAGTTGTAAGCCTTATCAAGCTTCTTCTCCCCACAAAGAGTATGAAGAATGATATCGAGTGTAAAACTATTCATCTTCAAACCTTTCCTACCCATCTCATCCATTGTTCTAAAAGCTTCAGCCATCTTCCCTACTTTACAATATCCATTTATCAAAGTATTGTAAGTAACGATGTCTAGTGGAAACCCACTTTCTTCCATTTCCCTTATAGTATTACTTGTTTCTTGTGTTCTGCCTTCTTTCAAATACCACTTAATTATAATATTATGAGTAACTGCATTCGACATCACTCCTTTCTCACCCATTTCATCAATCAACTTAAATGCCTCTAAATTACTACCCGATTCAAAACATCCATTAATCATAGTATTATAAGTAACCACATCAGGCAACAACTTCAAATCCTCCATCTCATTCCTCAACCTAAAAGCCTCCTCCAACTTTCCGTCAGCACACATTCCATTAGTCAACATATTATATGCCCAAACATCAGGAAACAAATTATTTAATTTCATCAACTCCATCACCTTCACCGCTTCCTTCAACCACCCCAACTTACAATACCCACATATCAAAATATCATATGTGCTCCGACTAGGTAACAACCCTTTATTCTTTATATCTAACAACAATTCCCTAGCCTCACTCAACCTACCTTTCTTACACAAAGCATCCAATATTGTATTATACGTTACATTATCAGGTAAAAAACCAAAACCCTCCATTTTTTTTTAGCCACTCAAGTGCATCCACAAACTTATTCTCCGAGCAAAATCCATATATAACCACATTAATAGTACTAGTATTAGGTTTAACTCCAAGAACACTAGTCATATCTTTAAAAACTCTATTAGCAAGCAAAATCGATTGCGAAGAAGGGTGTCTTACCAGTCCATTTATAAGCGCATTGCAAGTCAACAATCTAGGCAGAACTTTTAACCTCTTCATTTTATTGAAAATTTGAGTAGTCGAGCAGGGTTTCTCGGACTCAACATGGGCACTAATACATGTGTCAAATAGCGATTTTGATAGCTTAATACCATATTTCTTGGGGTCCCAGTTATTGAGGTTAAAAATGTAGCCATGAAGAACGTGTCGGCAATCAGAGTTGATGAAAGAAACAAGTAAAGATTTGGCATCCGAGTACTTGTAATATTCAAAGAGTGAAGGGAGGAGAGAAAGAAGCGGGAGAGGGGATTGTGTGAGAGAGGGAGGTAAACGAGACTGGGCCTATTTGAAGAAGGAGAGGAGACTGTTAGGTCTATAGGATAGGGTTTTGGAAGAGAGAGGAGAAAGGAGAAAGAAGCTTATATTTCTCGAGAAAATGGAGGATTTTGGGAAAATAAAGAAACAAGAAGAGGTGGTGAAAGAAGCGGGAGAGGGGATTGTGTGAGAGAGGAAGGTAAACGAGACTGGGCAAGCTTGGTGGAATTAGCACAAATTCAAATCAGCTAAGCTTTCTAGGTTTTGGTCTAATTAATTTTGGCTTTATATTACTCTGTACTTTCAGTTGGAGAAGAAACTCATATCCATGAGAGAGTATTGAGATTTTCTCATAGATTTTGATGGTGTAATCATGCTTTTCAATAGGTTCTACATTATGCATCCAGAAGATCGACCATTGAGGTTTTCAACAATTACGCACCATGCAAGTGTGACTCAGTAGTGCTTTGGATCAATTAGGGGTCATATTTGTTCGGTATCTTAGAGCCGTGAAGCCCTCCATTGTTGATTCAAATGAAACTAAGGGTGGGACAGGTATTATGCAGCTCATTGTGGTCATTCATTTATGTGAAAAACTCATACTTGTCAAACTTATGAGTTGTATGTGCACATAAGTTCTGCATGCACACTAGTTGCTAAACTTGAGTCTTGGCTTGTTTCCTATAGAGTGTGTATGCATAACTGTTTGTGTTTTCACTCTTGATTCAGATATTTGCAACCCAGCACAAGTTGCATAATTGATAAAGTGAAAAAAAATATTGTTTATCTTTGTCTATCATTTTGTAGGACCTTTTTAATGAGTCATAATATCCTCAAATGGTCCTAGGGAATAAAGTTTCTTTTTCGATTTGTTTTGTGGTCCAAACCAAAAGAATGAATACTTTCCTTATTTGCACAAACATGCGTCAGTCCCTTGTTGGCTGACATGACACTATTTTGTTAAGCAAGAAATCCTTCATTATATAATACCCTTTCTTGCGTGTATGAATCTAACCTTTTGATATTTTGTTTCATTATACTCTGAATTTCTTAGAGTATTTTCCTCTCTTAAAGCTTAAGGTTTATTTCCATATTTGTGTCAAAACCTCACCATGTCAAACATGTTATTGATGGCTCTTAGAACATGGTTCCTTAGCTAATGCTAGTGTGTGGCGTTGGTGCTTGAAGCTTAGTGTTTCACAAGCTATTCATGGGTGTGTTTCTGGCATGAAGAAGATCTAAGGAGTTGCTACACGTTAAGGATTCAGAGTGTGGTGCTAAGTGTAAAGTTGAACAGAGATTTTTTTTTTTATTGTAACTTAGATCAACTTTGAACTATATCTTGTAATGTGTTTTTAACTTAGTGGATTGCTTTGATCTGTACAAGGTCCTATGGATATAGGCTAAAAGTGGATTTAGTTGAACCATGTACATGACTGCGTTCTTTAATTTCCTCACTTGTGATTGATGTGTTTAAATTGAAAATGTTTAATCTACATGGTAATTACTCCATTGCACTTAAAATAGGTAACCACACTCTAACGTGAGTTAAATCTCCAACTCTCTCCCCAGTAAGTGGTATCAGAGTGTGTCCTAATTGCTTCAATTGATCTTTACTCATTTTGATTGTTTCGTGTGCATCTGAGTGTCTGATTGTTGGATGAAATCTGATTTGTGTCACGTTTTCATTTCAAATTTATTGTGTGTCTGTGTGTGCACTTTCGTTTGTTATGTTAGAATCTGTCTGATTGTTTTTCGTCATGAGTTTCTTCACTGAAGAAGGATTTGCTTGTAGACCACCTCTATTAGAAGAACCTAACTACTATACATGGAGACCGAGGATGTGTGCCTTCCTTTAAGTCTATAGCTGAAAGAGTATGGTCCACAGTTGTGAATGGTTGGACACCCCCAGTTATTGTTGAAAATGAAGTGTCTAGACTAAAACCTGTTGCTAGTTGGATTGTTGATGAGATAACTCTAGCAAACTATAACTCTAAAGCCCTTCATGATCTCTTTAATGCTGTTAATGTGAATAAATGAAAGTTGTAGCCAATTGTGAGCTTGCTAAAGATGCTTGGGATAGGCTTCAAGTAAAAAATGAAGGCACTAGTACCATTAAAAAAGATAGGCTTAGAAGACTTGTCACTGATTTTGAAAATCTGAACATGAAAGATGATGAGACTATAACTAATTTTTATGATAGAATTTGTGATATTTCTAATAAGTATTTTGCTTTGGGAAGAAGAACATATACTAATGCTGAACTTATTAGGAAAGTACTTTGCTCTTTACCTCTAGTGATATTTCTAATAAGTATTTTACTTTGGGAAGAGCATATACTAATGCTAAACTTATTAGGAAAGTACTTTGCTCTTTACCTCGGAGGTTTATGTCAAAGGTCACCACAATTGAAGAATGTCAAGATATGGATGCTATGGATATTGATGATCTCATTGGCTCTCTCCAAACCTATGAGTTGAATATGCAACGCTGGAAAAAACAGAAATCGAGTAAAGGTTTAGCTCGCAAAGTGAGGTTGATTCTGATCCTTTTGATGATTGTGATTTAAGTTCATTGGATGATGAAAATCAAGCTTTACTTACAAAGAATTTTGCTAATTTTCTTAAGAAAAACATGAAAAAGCCTCATAATAGTGGTTATGGCCGAAAACCTTCTGTGAAAAAGTCCTATGACCATCAAACCCTTGGTACCTTTACAAAGAAGTTTTCAAAAGATAAAGAAAAGAAAAATAAACGTATCAAGTGTTTTGAATGTGAGGGTTTTGGGCACATACAATCTGAGTGTGCTAAAACACTGAAAAAGAAGAAAGGTAAAGCTATGGCTACCACTTTAAGTGAGAGTGAGCATGATGAGAGTGATGATGATGATTCGGGAGATGATGAAAATGTTCTTGCATTCACCGTGAATCAAAAAGATGGTAAGAGTGAGGTTTTGAATGACACTGTTGATATTTATGCTGAGCAAGAAGAGGTATATGATAAAATGTATGACCAATGGCTAAAGGTTGTGAAAAAGTTGCAATCTCTTGGTATTGAGAATGCTACTTTGTTGAAACAAAAGAAAACCTTATCCAAAAAGATTGTTGTTCTTACTACTAAACTAATTGAGGCTAAGACCATCATTGATAAGTTAAATGTTGATTCCCTTAAGCTGGATGAAGTACTTGGTTAGGGAAATCATTTAGAGATCGATATGGTTTGGGCTTCAGTCCTAGTGCTAGCACATCAAAGCTAGTGCAAGCACATTTGTGAAGGACCACCAAAACTTTTGCTAAAGGTACAACTGTGAGATAGGCTATGAAGGTATCAAAATTCATTCCTATTTGCCATTTTTGTAACAGGAAATGTCACATCAAACCTAAATGCTTTAGGTTCATTGCTTATTTGAAGAAATTTTTTAAAAACCATAGTTTTGTTGCTAATGTAAATCATAATGCTAACGATGATTTTTCTTCCAAAAGTGTTTGGAAACCTAAGGCTGATGTGAACTATTTTGTGTCTCATACTTCTTTGCTTGCATTTCAAAATGATCTTTGGTATCTAGACAATGGTTATTCAAGGCATATGACAGGTAATAATCCCTTTTGACTGAACTTGAATCAGTTAATAGTGAACTTGTCACTTATGGAGATGGAAAGAAAGGTAAAATTCTTGGCAAATAGTCAATTGTGCTACCTATTTTCCTATTTTGAAAGATATCTTACTTATTGATAGTTTGAAAGCTATTTTGATTAGTATTAGTCAAATTTGTGACAAAGATTTTATGGTTTAATTCTCAAAGGACAAGTGTCAAATTTTGAATGGTAAAGGTGTTTCTCTACTTGAGGGAAAAATGTCAAATGACAATTGTTACTTGCTTTCTCTAACCATGTGTCTTATTTTAGTTCTAAAATAGATTCAACAAACTTGTGGCATGAGAAACTTGGTCACATGAACTTCAAGGACTTGGTAAGACTCTAAAAAAAGAAAGCGTTAAAAGGACTACCAAAACTTGAACTTCTAAAAGGTAATGTGTATGGTCCATGTCAACAAGGTAAGCAAACCAGAATATCTCATAAAGCTTTATCAAATCTTAATACCTCATGTGTTTTGGAATTGCTCCATATGGATCTAATGTGGTCTATACAAACTGGAGTTTGGGAGGTAAGAGGTATGTGTTTGTTTGTGTTGATGATTTTTCAAGGTATGCTTGGGTTGATTTTTTATGTCAGAAATTTGGTTCATTTAATGCATTTCAGAAATTGGTCAAAAGGTTGCTTGTTGAGAAGAGTTCTAAAGCTACAAGGATAATGAATATAAAGAGTGATCATCGAAAAGAATTACCATGGAAATGAATTTGAGAATGCTGATTTTGCTAACTTTTGTGAATTGCAGGGCACATTCCATGAATTTTTAAGCACCAAAAACACCTCAACAAAATGGTGTTGTGGAAAGGAAAAACATAGTGGTTCAAGAGATGGCTAGGGTGATGCTTAATGCCAAAAAGTTTCATACAAGACTTTGGGCTGAAACTATTAACACAACATGTCATATTTCCAACAAGGTTTATCTTAGAAAAGGTACTGTTCAAACTCTCTATGAGCTGTGGAAATGTAAGAAACCCGATCTCTCTTATTTTCATGTGTTTGGATGTAAATGCTACATTTTGAATGATAGAAAGAATTTAGGTGAGTTTGATTCTAGGAGTGATGAAGGAGTTTCCATTGGTTATTCATCTAATAGTCGTGCATTCAGGATCTATAATATACGTTCTGAAAAAGTCTTAGAATCTATTAATGTTGTGTTTATTAATATTCTGTTTTTATAATAAAATATTGTCGAAATAAAAAGAAGTCAAATTTTTTTTTCGCGGGTATTAAAGGGTGAGAGAGGTTTCTAGTGGAAGTATTTTTTATATTGATGGTTTATGAAAGATTGAGAGATCAAGTACAGAGACCTATCACGTGAATATCGATGAAAGTAAAATTAAAAGTCTGTAGAGACTTTGACAAGTCGTCCCTCGGACACACCAAAGCACTCAGAAATGAAACGTACACCAAGAGTGCTTTGACAAGACGTCTTTGGACACACCAAGATGTGCTTTTAGTGGACTATAATTTTGTAAAAGCAGATTCTTATAAATTTATCCAAAACGTGTTTCATGGTTTGTTCTTATATAATTGTTCTATCTGCAACATTATTCTCCATCAACATCTCTTTAGTTTCTATTCATGGGACCTGAATACCATTACTGAGAATAATTGGTTTACAATGGAGGAGACTCACCATGTGAACGAATTAATAATAGACCTTATGATTATTGTATTCCAATGACCCACATACCCTAGATGGTGAAAGCTACAATGTTATTTGAGCAAATATTAAGAATACTTATTTCTATAGAGAGAACATAAAAGACTACCCTTTAAGGTTTTTGAATTTATTATTGGATGATATAATTTTTGTATTTTTTATCACATGGACCATCAAAGTTTAATTTTGAAAACTATATCACTGATACCTCTTTACTCTAACTTCATTATGTTGCCGATAGTGTTAGATGGATAAAATAATAACTTTGATTTTACAACAAAGTGTTGCGGTAAAATAATAATTTGAGCTTATTAGATAGAAAGTGTTTTGTAAACTGAATTATAATGTAAGGAAATTAGGGCAAAGGCCAAAGGGGTATCAACCGTATCAATGATAAAGTTTTCAAAATTTTAAGGGTCCATTTAACAAGGCAAAGAGTATCGAGTTACATTTTTCAAACTTTAAGGTTTCATTAGATAAATAGTGCTGAATTTATTATCCAAATGATAAATGAAAAACCTTGACGGCCGTCTAGATATTCTTCCATTTCTATATATATAGCTAACGTTTATGATGAATTTCCATGAAACTAATGCTCAAAGAAAAGGAGCGAGGGGCTCACAGAACCATAAATATTAATTAATTATTGCTCTTAATCATCTTCATTTGTTGTTATTGCAGATCATAATCTGTTACTCTGGACAATCAAATTCAAAGCATCGAAGCTTCATGTCAAACGAGTTGTGGTAAAGTCCAAATAAGTTATCCCTTTGGAATTGAAGCAGGTTGCTTCTTCAATGAACGGTTTGAAATAACCTGCAACATCTCTTCTACTCCCTCTGGACAACCTTTCTTGACAAAGATGAAGCTGAAACTAGCGAAGACACGCGCTATGAGCTTCGGGATAGGTGTCGAAATGCCTGCAATTTCTTTAAAAAACACTTCTACAGGTAAGGGGTGTTCAAAAGAACTGATTGGAACTGGAACCGACGGGTACTCGAGGTTTGGTTCTGGTTCTTACCTAGAACCTTGTCAATGGGTAGGTTTTGGTTTCGGGTTTCAAATTTTTGGTTAATTGCCATCAGATGCTTCAGCTTCTGTTCTTTATAGGAACCTAACCGAAACTGGGAACCGAGAGTAATATAAAATAAAATTAAAGAGTATGGGGTTAATAAAAAACTTTTGTAGAAAAAATAATGTGAATACCTTTATATTTATATTTAATAACATTTAAAGTAAGTTGGTTTGACTTTTGAGAATCTACCTTTACAAAGTAATGGAGTTTGTAATTTGTAATTTATAATTTGTAATTTTATTTTTGTTAACAAGTGCCAGGTGGGGGGTATTTGTAAGTTTTTAAGGGGTTTTTTTTTTGTCATTTTAAAAATTTTTGGGAGTCATTGAATTTTACAAGGTACCCAGAATCGGAATCATTGTTACAGGTTTCGATTATGGGTACCTAGGAATCGGAACCATCGGTTCTGGTTCTGGTTTCAAATTTCAAGGACCCGTCGGTTCCAGTTCCGGTTCCGATTTTGATTCCTTCAAAAAATGCAGGATACTCGAAACCGAACACCCATAGTTTATCCTACTAAAGAATTTTTTTGTCTTTTCTAATCTTTTATTGACATTTGTTACAATGTTTGTTTATTATTATTGTTATCATTTATCTTCTTGGCTTGGTTACATTCATAATCTATAATTGAAATATGCTCTTAATTTAATTAACTATAATTAATTTTGCAGAGAGAAAGTAATGCACAATTTATAAGGTGGTCCGCTGGAAGTTTTCAGCTACAGATAGGGGATGAAGCTTTTGATGTAACAAAGCAAGACATACAAAATGAAGAGAATCATCTCTTTGTGCGACATGATGAACAGGTTATTAGTTTTTTAATAACTAGATCTAGCAGTTTGTTAATAACGTTATGATCCCATAGATCAAAACCTCAGGGATGAAATCGTAACTTTATCAAGTTTGAGAATAGTGTCTTAATTAATTTGTAATTGCTATTAGATTAACATTGTTATGTAAAGCTGTTAATTCCCATATATTTTTATGTTTTACTGTAATATGTTAATTATGCAGGGAATCATGGAAGCACAAGGAAAAGTTCAAAAGAAGCTAATTGTAATGCCATCATCTTTATCTTCTTCTTCTCATAATTCATTGACTGCTCAGATTGACTCTCAACGACCGAAGAATCCCAAGGTTAAGAGCTGCCCGACAGAAATTGATCCAGATTGGTTGATGATGCAAGAAGCTAGAAAGGCGCTAATCTATTGATCACAAATTAATTTTTTTTTTTTTTTTAATTAAGGCTTCGTTTGATACGAATAATCTGAATAGAGTTTATATATTGAAGTAGGGGTTTTATTAGAGTCTGAACTTGTTAATTGTTTGGTTAAGAAGATGTAAAAAGTTTTCTAGTAATAATATATCAAAACTTTTTTAATATACAAGAATGGATTTCTGTCAAATTATAAAATACGATAGAGATATTTGAAAATTTTAACACTTCATGTAAGCTCAAACAGAGTTTATGGGATCTGATCAGCTTCTCTGATAAGCTATAAAATAATTTACTTAAAATCTTATATGTACTTTTGAGTTGTAACGAACAATTTAAAGAAATTTCAAAAGTGCTTATAACTTTAAATAAGCTCTTTTAACCAAGAGACAAAGCATTAAGTTAAAGTCGTTTAATCATTGGTGTTGACCAAGGTTGAATTTTTCATTTAAGTGTAAAAAGGAGAAACGGTGCCGTTTCTCTCTTTACTTTCCTCTTTGTTTGCTTTATTCACTCTCTCTCTCTCGTTCACTCACTCACCTCTTCATATAAAAGTGAGTTAACCTTCTCTGTAACAGTTAGCAAAACAAGTAATAACAGAGCATTCTTCTTCCCAAAAATTTTCACTTCTTTCTAAATTTCACATGGTATCAGAGCCCTAGACTAACGTCAATGGCCAAATCGTCTGAATCAAATCAGTTTGTGATCAATACGCAGTAGATGTCTCAAAGTTCCAGTCACAATTTCACCTTAGCTTTTCCTTCGAGTCTTCAAGTCATAAGCCCCAAATTGACTCGCGACAATTACAGAGATAACTACCGATTTTGGAAGTTCCGAGTAATTTCAGCTGTTGGAGCTCATCAATTAGAAGATCATCTCATAGGTTTGATTTCTTGTCCTTCTCCTTTAATCAGTGTTGAAGATAAGGTTGTTAGTGAATCAGGAGAAGTTAGTTCGAAAGATACCTTGGTTAAAGAAATAGTAAATCCAGATTATGTTGCATGGAAAAAGACTGATAAGTTTTTGGTAACCTAGTTGTTAGCCTCAATTTCTAAGTGCATGTTTTCGTATGTATCAAAGTGTCAGTCTTCAACTGCTATTTGGTTAACACTTGAGAATGAATTCTTGAATGATTCAAAAGCAAGAGCTCTGCATCTGAAAAATTTACTGCAAAATACGCAAAAAGGAAAGCTAAGTGTTAGTGAATACATTAAGAAAATGAAAGGTATAGCTAAAAATTTGGCAGCCAGTGGGCAAGTAATTCCTGATGAAGATTTGCTCCAATATATTCTTGATGGTCTAGGACCAGAGTTTGATGCTTTGTCGTAGTTAACTTGACATCCAGGATTGAGTCCAAGTTTGATTCAGTTACTCTTCAGGAAGCATAGTACTTACTTCAAAAGTTTGAGATGAGAATTGAAAAGTTTAATTCTATTGATTTTCAAAGCTCTGTTCATCTTGCTTCCATTAGTAATCCAGAACAACAACTGATCAGTCCAAATGTTGCTTACAATCCAACACGTTCTCCTAACCTAATACTACAATCTGCTACACCACCATACTCCTATCCTACTAGTACTCATCCTCTTACCCATTCACTATCCCATCAATTACATCCTCTATAACCTCAGATTGCTCATCCAGAAATCAATTCCCAGTATTCTTTTAATAATCCCACTGATCACTACACTTACTCAGCTCACATAGGACAATACAGAACACCTTTTCCAGCAAATAATCCATCTAGTTTTAACCAGTTTGGAACAGGCAGAGGAAGAGGTACTAATAGCAAGGGAAGACTAGTTTGTCAAGTGTGTAATAAAATTGGACATACTGCAGTCCAATGTTATCACCGGTACAACTCTACTTATAATGGTGTGCCGCCACCTACAGGAGGTCACATTGGACAACCAGCTGGTCCTATGATAAGGGCTTGAATGTTGATATTTTGTTAGTGATTTAATTGGTTTATTTATGGAAAAATGTGCTTAAAGTATGGAATTTGGATTATTTCTTTCATAAATACCATTTATGGGATCACGGGTGCACTTTAAGTGTTTTCAGGCTCAAACAGGTTATTGAAGGGAAAAGAAAGCTATCGATAGGATTCACGACACGCAGGAACAAACGGCACAAGAATCAGGGTCGAAATGAGGGAGTTGTGGTACGTCGAAGATGTTACGGAAAATCTGGAAATTCTTCATCATGAGTATGCCTCGATGTTTCTATCATAACTTGAGCTGTAGAAGTCGGAATTTGACGATTCTGGTGGCGTTGGAAAGCTTATTCAAAGAGCTACAATGTTCGTGTTGATTACTTCATCTAATTCTGAAGTTTACAGATTCTTTGGATAGAAGGAACGATCGCCGTGGCGATCATTCTCACCTTGCGGCGGTGGGTTGCGGGTTTTGTTAATTCATTATCCTAATCCAAATCTGAATGGGCCGAGTTTTCTAATATTATTCCTAAGCACGACCAGAACCCAAGAGGATATAAAGGAGAGTCTTGAAGAAGTTAAAGGGGACTTAGAGGGGAGAAGAAGAGGACGGCTACCAATTGGAGAGATCGGGATCCTGACAGCTCTCGTTCACCGATTAGAGAAGTTTATCTTTTTCTTAGATCGATGTTATTAATCAGAATGATGGGTTTTATTATTTTGATTATGAACTAACTTTCTTGTCTAGGGCTAAGATGTAGCCCGATTTATGAATATATGTTGACTTGAATGGTTGTTCATCCTTATTGAGTTTATGATTCTAAGTTTTATTACTATGCATAATGCTTTCAATTCTCAAGGGCCCGAGGGTTGAATGATTGTAAGGGTTAGGTTGAGATCGAGAGATGAAACCTGATTTGTCTTAGGTAATAAAACCATAGATTGAGCGAACGCTAGAGATAGGTTACCGCGATCTGTGAGGCTCCGGTAAATTCCATAGAGCTTAATGATCTCTTAGCTCCTAACTCCAATTTAGAGATATCTTGGGTTATTGTTTAAGGGTTAATTTGCTAATTGCTCGAGAGAGAGTTAGTGGAATAATAGGGGGATTTGGTTTTTAGAATACACTCGATTAGGTTAACAACAAAAGTCAATGTATAGGATTAAATTGGTGTGAAATCTATGCCCTAGGTTTAGTCATATTGATTTTTACTTCAAAGTGTTTACAAGTTTCACTTTCATTCAGTACTTAATTTTTAGTGGTTAGTTTGTTTACTTTTTCATTAAAATCATCCTTAAACTTCAGTTTAATCAAATAGTAATAGAATATAATAGTTTGGTACTTGGTAGGTAGTTCCCTTGGGATTCGACACTCGTTTACTCGAGTTTTACTACTTGCGCGATTTCGTACACTTGCGAATAACCTGTCAAGTTTTTGGCGCCGTTGCCGGGGAACTATTATTTTACCAATATCAATACGAAATATTTAGCTGCTAGTTTGATTTGTTTATTTTTATTTACTGATTAATTGTTATTTTTGTTTGTCTTATTTGTGGTTTTCAGCTAGAATCTGGAGAGTTTACGTTCCAGAGGTCGAGGTCATCTTAATCCACTTGATTTTGAGATCGAGAGAACCGCAAAACAGTTGAGAAGAGAAAAGAGACAAGCTGAATCTGAACAAGCAATGGCTAACAGAGGAGTTATCAATCCTAATATGCAAAATCAAGAGAATGAGAATGAGGATAATTTGGGAGAAAATGCAATGGGTGGAGTAGCAGTGGTTCAGAGAGCATTGAAAGACTATTCTAGTCCTACTATTGATGGTTGTTATTCAAGTATCGGGGACCACCCGTTCAAGCGAACAATTTCGAGATTAAGCCCGCAATTATTGGAATGATTCAGCCAGTCAATCCAATTCGCTGGGTTACCAAACGATGATCCTAACCTGCATATCGCAAATTTTCTCGAGTTGTGTGACACATTCAAGCATAATGGGGTATCCGAGGATGCAATCAGACTAAGGCTTTTCCCATTCTCTCTACGGGATAAAGCTAAGGCTTGGTTGATATCATTGCCATCTGGGAGTATCACGACATGGAATGAGTTGGCTCAAGCGTTCCTCACTAAGTACTTTCCACCTGCCAAGTCGGCCAAATTGAGGAGTGAGATTACCAACTTTTATCAACGATTGAGTCATTGTATGAAGCATGGGAAAGGTTTAAGGATCTTCTACGGAGGTGCCCACATCATGGTATACCGATCTGGTCACAAGTGCAAACGTTCTACCAAGGTTTGCTACCAAACATTCAAGCCATGATTGATGCTGCAAGTGGGGGAGCATTGAACACCAAAACACCAAGAAGCATACAATCGATCGAGGTAATGGCGAACAACAACTATATGAGGACCCCGAAAGAAATTCAGCGAGGAGATCGGCGGGGAGTGTAGAAGTCGCACGAAGTTACGTGATTACACTGCATTGGCTGCTCAACTTACGAACATCCAGAAACAATTGGGTAATGTATTGAAAATTAATGCAATTGAATCGTCATCTCTAACATGTGACCTTTGTGCAGGAAACCATGCGTCAAGCGATTGCCAAGAAGGAAACCAGTTTGCTCAACATGAACAAGCCAACTCGTCAACAATTTCCAAAGAGGGCAAGGGAATCCGTGCTCAATACGTATAATCCGGCATGGAGGAAACACCCCAATTTTTTCATGGAGCAATAACAATGAGCAAAAACAAACACCTGTTTTTCAACCTCAAGAGCACAAATCAAACTTGGAAACTGCATTAACCAAGTTCATTGAGGAGACAAGCAAGAGGTTTGAGAAGACCGACGTTCTGGTTCAAAACCAATCTGCATCTATAAGGAACCTAGAGACTCAAATTGGGCAGATTCATAATATATTGGCAGGAAGAGGCCAAGGGGTTTTACCGAGTGATACGGAGAAAAATCCAAAGGAAGCAGGCACATGCAATCACCCCCGAGGAGTGGAAAAAAATTTGGAAAATTCGCAAGGTGAAAAACAGAGGTTAGAACCAAACTGAAGGATGAGAAAGAGGGCGATGCAGCAGCTGACGAAGATGATAGGTCGCGCGGTCGCGTGAAAATCTGAAGGAGTCCAGTGAGGGGAAAAGGGCGATCGCCAGCGGAGATGAATCGATCGCGTGAATATAGGTCACGCGGCGCGTGCACGCACCAATTTCGTCGAGAGATATCTCGCGATCGCCGCGCGATGAATACGACATGCGGCGGCCCGTACATATGCGCGAATAATTCTTCAAGCCGAGCAACCTTGCCGTATCCACAACGGTTGAAGAATCGAAGCTAGACAAGCAATTCGGTAAGTTTATTGACATGTTCCATGATCTACATATTAATATTCCTTTTGTTGATATGCTTGAACAGATGCCGAAATATGCGAAATTTTTGAAGGAGATCCTCACGCATAAGAGAAAATTCGAGGAACACGAGAAAGTCATCTTGACAGAGGAATGCAACAGTTGATTCAAAAGAAACTACCACCTAAACTACGAGATCCAGGGAGTTTCACTATCCCTTGTATTATTGGTAGTTGTTATTTTGATAAAGTGCTATGCGATTTAGGGGCTAGTATTAACTTAATGCCGTTTTCCATTTACGAAACTTGGATTGGGGGAAGTAAAGCCAACCACCGTGTCTCTCCAATTAGGCCGATAGATCGATCACATATCCTAGGGGGTAGTTGAAGACGTCCCCGATTAAGGTAGATAAAGCGATATTCCCCTGTAGATTTCATAGTGCTAGATATGGAGGAAGATAGGGAAATACCTTTAATTTTAGGGAGACCTTTTCTGGCCACGGGGAGAACATTGATAGATGTCCACCAAGGAAAATTGATCTTAAGGGTAGAGGATGAGCAAGTGGAATTTGATGTATTCAACTCTATGAAGCGTCGTCTGAGTTAGATTCATGCTTTAAGATCGATGTTCTCGACACCGTAGTGGAGCAGAATTTTGAAGAGAACTACCCAATCTTGCCTTTAGAGAATTGCTTGATGAATTCTAGAGACCAAGAGGATGAGGTTGTTAGTGAAGAGTTAAGTGAGTGTCTAAGATACTTAAGAGCTTTACCACCCTTAGGTCGTCCCGAGGGTAAATTGATCAGAGAAATTGGGAGCGTGGAGTCTCGGGTCAACTCTACCAACCATGAAGGCGCCTACACTTGAGCTCAAGCAACTACCATCTCATTTAAGGTATGCATTTTTTAGAAGAGGATAAATTCTTTCCAGTCATTATTAATGCTTCTTTGAGTGTTGTAGAGGAAGACAAGTTGTTGCGCATTTTGAGAAGGTACAAGAAGGCCCTTGGATGGACAATTGCGGATATCAAAGGTATCAGTCCTTCAATCTGCACGCACAAGATCTTAATGGAGGAAAGTTTCAAGCCTACTGTCCAACCACAACGAAGATTGAACCCATCGATGCAAGAAGTGGTCAAGAAGGAGGTGTTAAAGCTTTTAGATGCGGGCATAATTTATCCAATTTCAGATAGTGCATGGGTGAGTCCGGTTCGGGTGTGGTACCAAGAAGAAGGGAGGAATGAGGTGGTCCGGAATGACAACAATGAGCTGATCCCGACACGAACAGTCACGGGATGGAGAGTATGTATTGATTATCGCAAGCTGAATTCTGCGACTCGTAAAGATCATTTTCCATTGCCATTCATCGATCAAATGTTAGAGAGGTTAGCGAGGCCATGAGTTCTCTGCTTCCTAGATGGATATTCAGGCTACAACCAAATTGCAATAGCGCCGGAAGATCAAGAGAAGACGACTTTCACGTGCCCATACGGAACATTTGCCTATCGAAGAATGCCTTTTGGCCTATGCAACGCTCCTGCAACTTTTCAACGTTGCATGATCTCGATTTTTTCCGATATGGTTGAGAAGTCCATTGAAGTTTTCATGGACGATTTTTCTGTTTTTGGAAATTCTTTCGATGATTGTTTAACTAATTTGTCAAATGTTTTGCGAGATGTGTTGACACTAACTTGGTGCTCAATTGGGAAAAAATGCCATTTCATGGTACGAGATGGGATCGTGTTGGGTCATCGGATATCAAGAAAGCGGCATTGAGGTGGATCGGCGAAGATTGAAGTTATTGAGAAACTACCACCTCCAAATTCGGTGAAGGACATCGAAGCTTCCTTGGGCATGCGAGGCTTTTATAGAAGATTCATACAGGATTTTTCTAAAATCTCTAAACCTCTTTGTGAATTATTAGCTAAGGATGTTCCTTTTAATTTCAGTCAAGAGTGTTTAGATGCATTTAAGTGCTTGAAAGAAAAATTAATTTCTGCTCCTATTATTGTTGCGCCCGATTGGGAACTACCTTTTGAACTCATGTGTGATGCGAGCGATTATGCTTTAGGGGCTGTTTTAGGACAGCGAAAAGGTAAGGTATTGCATGTGATTTATTATGCCAGAAGAAGGCGTTAACGGGCCCTCCTCAATGAATTATGCCACTCTGAGAAAGAATTTTTTACGTGATAGTGTTTTCTATTGATAAGTTTCGTTCTTATTTGCTAGGTACCAAGGTTATCGTGTACACGGACCATCTTTGCCTTGAAGTACCTCCTGGCAAAACGGGATTCCAAGCCACGATTATTGCGATGGGTATTACTCCTACAGGAATTCGACTTGGAGATCAAAGACAAGAAAGGAACAGAAAATCAAGTAGCTGACCATTTATCCCGATTGGAATCCAATGAAGAAGATCGAGAGGAAGAAAAAGCCAATCAACGAATACTTTCTGATGAGCGTTGTTTGCTATTCGGGAAGGACCATGGTTTGCGGACATTGCGAACTACTTGGCAAGAAAGGTTATGCCCCCAGGAATGAACTCCCGAGACGAAAGAAATTTTTTTGCAGATTTAAAATACTACTTTTGGGAGGATCCATTTTTGTACAAGCATTGCGCTGATCGGATGATAAGGCGATGTGTGCCGAGGAAGAGGTGCGAATATAATTCGCACATTCTATGGAAGTTGGTGGTCATTTCGGTTCGACAAAGACCGCGGCAAAAGTTCTTCAATCAGGATTTTTCGGCCTACTCTTTTTAAAGATGCATTTCAATTTGTGATGAGTTGTGGACCCAGTGTCAACGGGTTGGGAATATTTCTAGGAGAAATGCTATGCCTTTAAATAATATCCTAGAAGTAGAATTGTTTGATGTTTGGGGGATAGATTTTATGGGACCTTTTCCTTCTTCGTTTTCTAACCGTTTCATTTTGGTTCTTTGTAGATTATGTGTCGAAGTGGGTGGAAGCTGCAGCGTTGCCAACAAACGATGCTCGTGTCGTTATCAAGTTCGTAAAGAAGAATATCTTTTCAAGGTTTGGCACGCCAAGAGCCATTATCAGTGATGGTGGCTCTCATTTTTTGCAATCGCCTATTCACATCACTGTTAAGCAAGTATGGAGTTACACATCGAGTTGCAACCCCATATCATCCGCAAACCAGTGGCCAAGTCGAAGTTTCGAATAGAGAGCTGAAACGAATCGGAGAAGACAGTGAACGCATCCCGAAAGGATTGGGCAACTAAGCTTGATGATGCACTATGGGCATATAGGACGGCATTCAAAACACCAATAGGAATGTCGCCCTACAGGATGGTTTACGGAAAAGCTTGTCACTTGCCAGTGGAGTTAGAGCATAGGTCGTATTGGGCAGTAAAATTTCTGAATTTTGATCTACAAGGCATGGGCGCAAAACGTCTCTGAAACTTAATGAGATGGAAGAGTTTCGCAATGATGCCTACGAGAATGCCCGGATTTACAAAGAAAAGACTAAGCGGTTGGCATGACAAACACATTGTGAACAAGGAATTCAAAGAGGGCGACAAAGTGCTATTGTTCAACTCGAGGCTGCGACTTTTTCCAGGAAAATTGCGCTCACGATGGTCTGGCCCATTTATCATTCATCAAGTGTTTCCGCATGGGGCAATAGAGCTGCACCACCCGACGAAAGGCACATTCAAAGTCAACGGGCAAAGATTGAAACCTTATATTGAGAATGGCAATGCAGACGAGAGGGTTTCAATTCTTCTTCAGAATCCAAATTGATGACAGAAAAGGAGTCGAGCTTAAGACTTTAAACAAGCGCTTTTTGGGAGGCAACCCAAATTTTAGATTCCGTTTGAGTTTATTTTATGTTATTTTAATTTAATTTTGTTTGTTTCAGTGCATTCTTTTTAGTTATAAATTTTTATTTTTTTATTTTGTTAATGCAGGATTTCGGATTGGTTTTCAAGTGACTGACAAAACGCACTCAAGGATCGAGAAAACTAATCACGATCGCCGCGGCGGTAACATACATCGCTGCAGCGAGCGTGATCTAAAGCAATGAGGGTCTGCATCTGGATAAAATCACGCTCGCCGCAGCAACGAGTTTCATCGCTGCAGCGAGCGTGACTTACAGCAACGCTGCGACGATAGCAACGATCGCCGCGGCGACGCATACCATCGCGCAAGCATCGAACCATGAAACAAAATTCTGCGTTTAAAACCAGCAGTTTTCCCTCTTTTGCTTTCATTTTACATTACGAACTCATCCTCCTCACACTTACTCTCCACAAATCTTTGGCTCAAATCAATCCTTTTCCTTACTCCATTGATCACTAACACATTCCCTCTTCCATCCCATTTCGCAGATTAAAGAAACAAGCGGAGAAATTGCGAAAATTCAAGCGGTTTCTCTGAGTTGATAGAACGACTGGTGTATACGACTGGACGGCTTTATTTTATCGAGGAATGTGGTAACGTTTTCTTTCTTTTTGCTCTTCGCTTAACATTGGGGACAATGTTGATTTTATTCGTTGGGGGTAGGAATTTAAGAAATTTAAATTGAGCAGCATTTGTTTTTGTCTCTTGGATGAAGTCATATGTCTATGATAAGAATGTAATTGCAATAACATAGAACTAATGGAGGAAATTAATTTTTACCTTTGCTTACGGATGTGTGTGAACATTAATGACATGGAGTTGAGACCCTAGTGAACTGTGGATTGAAAGTGGTTCAGTCACCTACTTAGAGACGTGTTATGTATGAAGTTTTCATGAATTTTATTGTGATTTCAACAAATTCTAGAACTCATTTGATAATCACTCAAGGCGAAATCCCAGAATTCACATCACTTAGGAAATGATTTAGGCTGTTTTTGGATCGATTGAGCCTTTCAAACCAACCCTTTTTATCATTATCACTAGTTAACCCTTTGAGCCTTTATTTTTAAACATAATTTAGCCTTGTTTTTCGTTCTTTGAACTTAATGTTTACCCAATCCTGATTTTGAGCCTAAAACACAATCCGACCCGCTTTATCATTAAGAGACTTTATTGTTCTTCAAGCTTATTACGAGTTTTGTTAAGAAAGTGTGGTTATCACAACCCATGCGTGCGAAGAAATTGATTGGGGGATGTGCATGTTTCAGCATTCTTATTGTTATTACTATGAAAAAAAAAAAAAAGGGGCATTCTGACTAGTTTAAGGGTATTTCTTTACTGAAACCGTAACTCCCGCCTTAAAACGCCATAGCAGCTTGGCAACCTCTCGGTATAACAACGCCACTTATACCTTAGACGCATCTCCCTTGCCTTATATATATATAAAAAAAAAAAAAAAAAAAAAAAAAAAAAAATTTTACAAGTTTGAGGCATGTAAATTAGTGGACACACTGGTTGGTAGTTGAGAAGAAGTGGAGTTCGATGTGATTTTAGAGTTGCATGAGGAAAATTGAGTCTCTTACTTTGTTTTTCATATCATTTTCCTTGGACCCATACCCTGGCCTAAAGTTACAACCTTTACAAAGACCTATTGATTCCAGGGGATGTGAAATTCTACATTAGTGGAGAGTGGTTTGAAAAGTGAGCCTATGGAGTTTGATTCCATGATTCACATATAAGTCATAACCCGAATACTGAGATCAAAATTTTATTCATGAATGTTGTGCATAACACCATCCGAGTTTGTAGACTAATGGTTTGTGGTTGTATGGATGTTCTAGGGTCGATAACGAAAATGAAATGGATGTTTGCATTATCTGTGAGTTTTAGGTGATTTTTAATTAATCTATTTATTTTGTGTATATGCAATTTTTGAGATGTCTTTATGAATTGATCCAAGATTTTTCTTTTAGAGTGTTCTTGTTATGTTTATGTTTTTGTTACTTTTGGAGTTTAGGACAAGTTTAGTGTGGATGTTTGTGGGTGTCGTCACTAGAAACCCTTACGAGACTACAACTCGTCCAACTAGGGCCGCCTAGGGGTTTAAAGGCTTGTTGCATATGCTAAATGCAATCGTGTCAATCTACGAAAGTGGTTTAGAATAGTTTAGATATAGGTTTTAATTGGTTGTTTTATTGTCAAGATTAGAGACTTATTTTATCGCTTATTTTGCTAGAGACTAGCAAAAAGCTGGTTGGGGGTTGTGATAAGGGCTTGAATGTTGATATTTTGTTAGTGATTTAATTGGTTTATTTATGGAAAAATGTGCTTAAAGTATGGAATTTGGATTATTTCTTTCATAAATACCATTTATGGGATCACGGGTGCACTTTAAGTGTTTTCAGGCTCAAACAGGTTATTGAAGGGAAAAGAAAGCTATCGATAGGATTCACGACACGCAGGAACAAGCGGCACAAGAATCGGGGGTCGAAATGAGGGGAGTTGTGGTACGTCGAAGATGTTACGGAAAATCTGGAAATTCTTCATCATGAGTATGCCTCGATGTTTCTATCATAACTTGAGCTGTAGAAGTCGGAATTTGACGATTCTGGTGGCGTTGGAAAGCTTATTCAAAGAGCTACAATGTTCGTGTTGATTACTTCATCTAATTCTGAAGTTTACAGATTCTTTGGATAGAAGGAACGATCGCCGCGGTGATCATTCTCACCGCCGCGGCGGTGGGTTGCGGGTTTTGTTAATTCATTATCCTAATCCAAATCTGAATGGGCCGAGTTTTCTAATATTATTCCTAAGCACGACCAGAACCCAAGAGGATATAAAGGAGAGTCTTGAAGAAGTTAAAGGGGACTTAGAGGGGAGAAGAAGAGGGACGGCTACCAATTGGAGAGATCGGGATCCCTGACGGCTCGTTCACCCGATTAGAAGTTTATCTTTTTCTTAGATCGATGTTATTAATCAGAATGATGGGTTTTATTATTTTGATTATGAACTAACTTTCTTGTCTAGGGCTAAGATGTAGCCCGATTTATGAATATATGTTGACTTGAATGGTTGTTCATCCTTATTGAGTTTATGATTCTAAGTTTTATTACTATGCATAATGCTTTCAATTCTCAAGGGCCCGAGGGTTGAATGATTGTAAGGGTTAGGTTGAGATCGAGAGATGAAACCTGATTTGTCTTAGGTAATAAAACCATAGATTGAGCGAACGCTAGAGATAGGTTACCGCGATCTGTGAGGCTCCGGTAAATTCCATAGAGCTTAATGATCTCTTAGCTCCTAACTCCAATTTAGAGATATCTTGGGTTATTGTTTAAGGGTTAATTTGCTAATTGCTCGAGAGAGAGTTAGTGGAATAATAGGGGATTTGGTTTTTAGAATACACTCGATTAGGTTAACAACAAAAGTCAATGTATAGGATTAAATTGGTGTGAAATCTATGCCCTAGGTTTAGTCATATTGATTTTTACTTCAAAGTGTTTACAAGTTTCACTTTCATTCAGTACTTAATTTTTAGTGGTTAGTTTGTTTACTTTTTCATTAAAATCATCCTTAAACTTCAGTTTAATCAAATAGTAATAGAATATAATAGTTTGGTACTTGGTAGGTAGTTCCCTTGGGATTCGACACTCGTTTACTCGAGTTTTACTACTTGCGCGATTTCGTACACTTGCGAATAGCCTGTCATCCTATCACTCATTTTCAGCAGTCCAATACACCATATGGCCATCAGTCGAACAGCCACACTCAACCACATAATGTATCACTTGGTTCTCATGATGTCAATAATATGCAGCCTCAATTTGTCCACCATCCTCAGCAACACAATACACTATCCCTACTACTTATGTACCTGGTCAGCAACACATTCGATCACCAGAACTTAGCAACAACTTTCAGCCACAACAGAATCTTGCCGCATCATCTGGAGTAAACTCAATTGGTTCCTCATACTCTGCTCCTGTTTCACAAGGGGTCAAAGTTCCCAGTCAACAACCTAGTGGTTTCAGTCAAGCATATATGTTTGCAAATCAGAATCAGACATTTTCTGGTCCTGCTAACAAAGGATGCTCTCTTACTGTCTCTCCAGCCACTTGCCAAGATCCTGCTTGGTACATGGACTCAGGTGCAACTGACTATGTTACAGCTAACCTAAATCACCTCAACATTAGCCACAACTATGATGGAGCTGAGCAACTTCAAGTAGGTAGTGGTAAGTTTCTTCATATCTCTCATGTAGGACTTACTCTCTTACCTAGTACTCTTAAATCTAAATGTCTTTACCTGAAAAATGTGTTGTATGTGCCTAGAATTACCAAAAACTTACTTAGTATATCTAAATTTACTAAGGATAACAATGTTGTAGTTGAATTTTCTGCTGATATCTGTGTGGTAAAGGATAAAATTACAAATACAGTGTTACTGCAGGGAGAACTTAAAGCTGGGTTGTACCAATTGAATCTATCCTCTGTCCTGCCTCCAACTCACCAAAAGTTTGCTCACCTTCTGTTTTTCCTCGTTGCCCGGTCTCCCTTCTGTCTCCAAGACTTTTGCTAGTACTACTAAGCCTAACTGTCCAGCATCCAGTCCATTGTTACCTTGTATCACTTTAGATAAGTCCAATAATGATGTGTCTAATTGTTTTGGTGATGTTTGTAGTTCTTTTGTTGCAAATAAATCTGCATCTGATGTATCCATTAAATCAAAGGCATCAACTTGTAATGTCAATGCACCTTGCTCAAGTACTTGTAATTCAGGTTATCTTAATAAAAACTTGGATTTTTCTACTTGTTTAAATGACAACTCTTCAATACTACATCATCACAATACTGATTACTCACACACATCTGATAATTTTATATATAACACTACTGCACATGTGCATAATTGCTTGCATTCTACTTCAGCATTGGCCAATCACACTGATTCCTCTCATGATTCTGCTCTTATGACTTGGCATAATAGACTAGGGCACCCACATGCTGAAATTCTTCAAAAAATTCTCCTACAAATACCCAGCTTATCAGTGTCCAGAAATAAATCTTCTATTTCTTTTTGTGATTCTTGTCAGTTAGGAAAACTTCATAAAAACCGCTTTCCTGTCTCACATTCAAGAGCTACAGCTCCCCTAGAACTTATTCACAATGACATTTGGGGGCTTGCCCTAGTGTTATCTTTAGAGGGTTTTAGATATTATGTACAATTCATTGATGACTTCAGTAGATTTACATGGCTTTTTCCATTAAGAACCAAAGCTGAAGTAGCTTATGTTTTCATCAAGTTTCATCACCTAGTGGAGAGACAATTTAATCACAAACTTAAGTGTCTCCAATCTGATCAAGGGAGTGAATATAGAGGTTTAATTTCCTACTTAACAACTGTTGGAATTCAGTTTAGACACTCTTGTGCTTATGTTCACCAACAAAATGGTAGAAGTGAGAGGAAACATAGACATGTAGTTGAGACAGGTCTAACTTTGTTAGCTCATGCATCCATGCCCATGCATCTTTGGTGATGTGCATTTGACACAGCAGTTTTCTTAATAAATAGAACGCCCTCATCTGTGTTAAATTTTGTTTCACCTTATCAAGTCTTATTTGGTCGAGTCCCTCTTTATTCGTCCTTGAAAATTTTTGGTTGTGCATGTTTTCCTTATTTACGTGACTTTAATCAACACAAGTTTAGTTTCCATTCCTCAAAATGTGTTTTTATAGGCTATAGTCTAGTTCACAAAGGCTATAAATGCTTGTCTTCCAATGGAAAAATTTTCATTACACCAAGTGTCAAATTCAATGAAAATGAGTTCCCTTATATGAGTATCTTTCACCTTCAGTTTCCTCTTCTTCACCTGCCACAGTCATGGAACCTATCCTACCCAATTTTCCTTTTGTCTCTCATTCACAATCTCCAACATCTCAGAATCCTACTGTCTTAAACCATACTTCTGATCCTACACTTTCTAAACCTCATTCTCAAGCTAAACATATGGATACATCTCCTCCCATCAACTCAATTCCAACTGAAGTCTCTCCTGCAACAACCTGTCCTGTAATTAGTTCTTCACCAGCAGTTAATCAGTATAATTCTTCCACAACATCTGATTTTCCTACTTCCTCACCATACTCATCAGATTTACAACCTGCCCCTTTAACACATTCACAGATTTACAACCTGCACCTTTAACACATTCACCAGTTTTACAACCTGCACCTTTAACACATCCACCCTGCAACCTGGAAATTAACCTCACAAATGCTCAACCTGTCAATTCTTCTGTCTTCCCATATGTTGAAATTCCACCACTCTACCATCTTGAAGTTGATTTATCTTCATCATAGTTTCCTTCTTCCTCACAACCTTCTCTTTTCCCTACAAACACTCACTCCATGATAACAAGAGCTAAAGCTGCCCAAACTAAAAGCCCTCCTTACAGCCAATGAACCACCTGTTCAAGCTGAACCTATTTCAGTTAAAGATGCCTTAGTCAGTGATGAATGGAGAGCAGCCATGAAGGCTGAATTTGATGCACTTGAAAGGAACCAAACTTGGACTCTTGTTCCAGCAACTGCTGATATGAACATAGTGGGGAATAAATGGGTATTTAGAAGGAAATTCAATGCAGATGGCTCCCTTCAGAAGTATAAAGCCAGGCTTGTAGCCAAAGGATTCCAACAAACCCCTGGCCTAGACTACTTTGAGACATTCAGCCCTGTTGTGAAACCATCCACCATTAGAATTATCATCACACTTGCTGTTTCTAATGGGTGGGAGATACAACAAATTGATATCAATAATGCCTTCTTAAATGGCACCCTTAATGAAGCTGTTTTTATGAAGCAACCAGAGGGCTTTGTTGACTCCCATCTTCCTCATTTTGTATGCAAATTAAATAAAGCCCTTTATGGTCTCAAACAAGCACCTAGGGCTTGGTGACAAGTTAAAAGAAGCTTTTTTAAGTAGAGGTTTTCAGAATTCCATTTCAGACACTAGTTTATTCACTTTACATCATGATGGCCATATGATCTATCTCCTCATATACGTAGATGACATCTTGATTACTGGCAGTCACACTCAGTTTATACATCAGTTAATTCAGGATTTGAACAGCCAATTTTCTCTAAAAGCTCTCGGTAAAGTTGAATATTTTCTTGGTATTGAAGCTTCTAGAACAGCTTAAGGTTTACACCTTAAGCAAACCAAATATATCTCAGATTTGCTGGCTAAAACTGATATGAATTTCTACAAACTCAATTCATATATTACCCTAAAACAACCACTTTTAACTCAATCTAGGCTAAGTTTTCATACAAGTCCTTATGACCATTCGGTTATCACCCTTCATGCACTTTCACCACCATCAAATGATTAAAAACAACTCCTTTCAACAAGTTCCAGTCAATCACCAAATCATTTATGTTCAAATGCACACAAATGGAATCATACACAACAAGCAAAACAAAATCCGGAAAATGAGTCTATTAGAAACTAAAGGAATACAACTTACATAAGAGATGACCAAGGACTCAATCAAGCCTAAAGGAAACTCCACCAGCTTGAAAGAAACTCCACCACCAAGTTTGGCCGAACTTGGGTAAAGGAAACAAGAGAAAACTCTTTCTCAAGACAAGTCACTATTCATTAATATTCAAAGTCCCCTTTACAAAATGATCAAGTGGCCTTTATATAGGCTTTACAAAAATTAGGGATTTACCCTAGCAAATAATACACAATGATAACATTAAAATATTACATTCAAATACTTAAACAAAAGTCCACCACACATGTTCAAAATAAGCCATATCCATTTAATGACCAAGTGGGCAACTTTCCCCTAATTTAAGGACCCTTGTCCTTAACAACAATTTTTAGGGTTTTGCCTCCAAAATTTGAATCAAATGACACCCAAAACTTGGGCTTGGGCCAATGGAACTTGCTCCCACTTCTTGAACATGTTTTAGGTCATAAAATTGGGCTTGAGCCGTGCCTTGGAACCTTAGGACCTCTTGGACAATTTTGTGAACTTCCTTGAGTGCTTGGGATGCTTGGGCCGAATGTTGATCTTCATGTTGCCCTTGAGTCTTCAATGAAATCCCTAGCAATTGTGATTGGCATGATGGGTTAGGATTCTCATCAAAAACAAAGATGTCTGAAGCTCATCCATGTCCTTCACCGATGGCTATTGGCACCAAGCTAAGCTCCAATGACATTGAGGTTTTTAAAGACCCCACTCTTTATAGAAGCACCATTGGTGCCTTGCAATATTTAACACTCATTAGGCCTGACATAAGCTTCACTGTTAATAAGCTCAGGTCGGCCTTCCAAAGCTCCTCTTGACCTTCAATGGCAAGCTTGTAAACGGGTACTTCGTTATCTCAAAGGCACTCAAGATCATGGCTTACTCTTCAAACCAGCAGCCTCCCTAAGTGTTGAATGTTATGCTGATGCCGATTGGGATAGTAACCTTGATGATAGGCGTTCTACAAGTGGTTATTGTGTATATTTGGGGCCAAATCTTATTCAATGGAGCTCTAGAAAACAAAAGGTAGTGGCTTTATCATCAACAGATCTTTGAATATCGAGCTTTGGCTCAAAGCGCAAGCCCAGAAATTGCTTGGCTTCAAAGCATGTTTTTAGAACTGAAATTATCTCTTCATGACTCCCCTGTTATATGGTGTGATAACCTTAGTGCAGGAGCCTTGGTGTAACGCCCCACCTGAGGTACGTTGTTATTGTTTCCTCTTTCGCCCTTAATCGAGTTGGTTTTTTGTTATATTTGTTTGTTTGAGTGTTATGTTGAATGTTGCCCTGAAATTTGTTGAAAATAGAAGAATCTTAGTGAACCAAGCTTCGCCGGGGCGAAGAGTCTTCGCCGGCGGAAGATGTGTTGAGACCAAGGCGAAACTCTCTGGACAGTTTCGCCGCGGCGACAAAGGTTTCTTCGCCGCGGCGACGGGCCGATTTTTATGTTGGTTGAGTTTTAGACATTTTCTTCCCTAAGGGCAATTTGACCTATCTACCCCTAATTAGCAGGAAAAGTGGGGAGTTAATTGTAAGGATTTTTCATGGAGAAGGTGTTGTTATGGGGGTGAGTTTGTAATGAGTCAAAGGATATGGATGGAATTTCCAAAGAAGAATAAGGGCAAAATGGGAATGAGTGTGTTTATATTTCATTAAAAGGAATAAAGAGTTAGCAAACCCTCATTCTTCTTCTCCAAAAACGTAACCCTTCATTCTTCTCCTCTCAACTTCTCTTTTCTTTTGTTCAAGGATTTCCAAGGGATTTTGAAGTGATTTGGGGTAGAGAAAACAACCTAAGGCTTCCTAAGGTAAGGATTTCTCCTTAAGTTGTGTGATTTGTAGCTTTTAGTTCATTTTGATTTTTGAGGGTTTTCATTCTTTTGGTTAAGAGTAGAGAGAATAGTCAAGAAAACCAAGTGAAAAGAAGATTTGGTGAAGTCTCTCCATAACAAGTAAGTAAAACCCAACCCAAGTTGAGATTTATGAAATTTCTTGATTAGGGTTTTGATAGACTTGATGTATGTATGTGATATACATGTAATATAGCATGTATGAAGGATTAAATAGAGATTTCTATGCTTTGTGATTGCTTATACCTTGCAAATTTGAGAAATGGGTGTTGGTTTGGCAAGGTAGTTGAGATGGAATTTAAGGGGTATTATGGAACCCTTTTTGGAAGTGTTTTCTATGGCAGGTTATTATGGCTTTGTGAAGGGGTTTTTCCCCATTTTGGATGGTTAGGAAAAGTTTTAGATTCATGGCTATGATAGAGTTTTATAGTGCACATGAGTTGTTTGATGAAATGCCTAATAGAGGTTTGAGTGTGAGTAATGAACCTTAATTCTTGCAACATTGCATGTTGGCATTTCACAAGTGCATTAGTAGAGATGAATCATCCATGTGCATTGTTATATGCATTGAAAAGTGACCTAAGAAAGAGTAGGAAACTTTGTGTATAGAAATACCCTATGAGTGGAGAGCTTAGTGGGTAAAATTACTCTAAGGGTAGAGAGCATTGAAAAATGCTACAATAGAATGAGTTAGAAGAGTAGTATAGTTGGGATGATGCTTTGTGATCATCACCCGACCGTTATGGGATTCGGATTGATGCTTTGTGATCATCATCCGAATAGCCTTAGAGAGATGGGTCGATGCTTAGTGATCGTCGCCCAATGAGTAATAGGAATGGGTAGATGCTTTGTGACCACTACCCGATTAATTAAGAGATATGTAGGTTGATGCTTTGTGATCATCATCCAATGGCTAGTAGAAGCGGGTTGATGCTTGGTGATCATCACCCGATAGTGACTAGAGACGGGTAAATGCTTGGTGATCGTTACCCAGAATTCATGAGGAACGGGTAGGTGCTAGGTGATCTCCACCCGATAGTTAGGAGGAACCGAGTTGGTGCTTTGTGATCCTCACTCGGTAGTCACTAAGAAAGGGTTGGTACTGTGTGAATTCCACCCGATAGCCATAGAGTGAGATGGTCTTTGTGTGAACGCCATCTGGGGCCGTACCTCCGGTAAGATGAGGCCATGATGTTATTAGAAACAGAAATAGAAACAGAATTAGAAAAGGAAAGAATTAAGAATCACACACGGGGACAGACAGTTAGAGAGTTTTACTTACTGAGCATTAATTGTGCTCACCCCGTTATTTTCCTTTGTGGATGCAGGTTCTAGGTGATGATGCGGTCGGAGGGGCGTCGGCAAGCGAAGAGGATTAGCTACACTGTTCCCCTATTTTGTCTTTTGAAATGCACTTTTGTAAACAGTAACCTTTGTGTATAAAAGACTTGTGATTTGGAATGAAACGAAATATTTTGGGCCCAATTTTCTATTGTTAATTGCATGCATTGTACTAGTTTTCAGTAGGTGTTACACTTGGCTGCAAACCCGGTTTTCCATGCACGCACCAAACATATTGAGCTAGATGCTCATTATGTTCGGGACCAGGTTATTGCTAAAAAGTTGGCTGTGCAACATGTTCCTTCTCAATTACAGATTGCTGATATACTCACCAAACCTTTATCCATTGCTCAATTCCAAGCCTTAAAGGGTAAGTTAAATGTGGTTGATGTTAATAGCATACAGTAGCACTCAGCTAAGTTCAGTGTTGGATGAGATTGAAAGATTGGTTTTTTTTTTTTTTTTTTTTTGCAGTTGAATGTTAAGTTGAGTGTTGGATGAGTTTCAAAGATTGTTTTTTGCAGTTGAATATTGCAACAGATGATCCCTTTCTGCAGTTAAATATTGCAATAGTTGATCAGTTGCTCAAGTTGCAAAGTTAATGCAGCAGTTGAATTTTTCTTTAAGCAGCAGAGTGTTGGATGAGATTGAAAGATTTTTTGGTTGAATACTGCAGCAGATGATTCTTTTCTGCAGTTGAATGGTGCAAATAGTTGATCAGTTGCTCAAGTTGCAAGGTTAATGCAGCAGTTGAATTTTTCTTTAAGCAGCAGAGTGTTGATGAGATTGAAAGATTTTTTGGTTGAATACTGCAGCAGATGATTCTTTTCTGCAGTTGAATGGTGCAAATAGTTGATCAGTTGATTGTTTTTAAGCACTGTTAGTTTGTCTCTAATCTGAATCAGTCATTGTTTTTAATCTGAATCCGAAGAAGGGGTAAATCTCTTGATCTGAATCCGAAGAAGGGGTAAATCTCTTGATCAGCTAGTGAAGAATGTGAATCAGAGAAAGGTTGTTTCAGTTATTGTACAGCAGATTAGCAGAATGAATTTAGCAGATTAGCAGAATGAATTTTCTGCAGTAGCAACTAAAAAGCAGCAGTTTCTGCAGTAGCAACTAAAAACAGCAGAATGAATTTAGCATATTAGCAGAATGAATTTTCTGCAGTAGCAACTAAAAAGCAGCAGTTTCTGCAGTAGCAACTAAAAACAGCAGAATGAATTTTCTGCAGTAGCAACTAAAAACAGCAGAATGAATTTTCTGCAGTAGCAACTAAAAAGCAGCAGTTTTCTGCAGTAGCAACTAAAAAGCAGCAGTTAAAATGCAGAAGGATTGTTTAGATAACATGTAGTATATTTTTTTTTTACATTGCAGATATTTTTTGGCAGATTGTTAAGAAATGTTGTTATATGTTGCAATAGCATGAGAAGTTAGAAACATAGTTGTTTGGTTTGAGGGAGCATGTTGACCAAGGTTGAATTTTTCATTTAAGTGTAAAAAGGAGAAACGGTGTCGTTTCTCTCTTTACTTTCCTCTTTGTTTGCTTTATTCACTCTCTCTCTCTCGTTCACTCACTCACCTCTTCATATAAAAGTGAGTTAACCTTCTCTGTAACAGTTAGCAAAACAAGTAATAACATAGCATTCTTCTTCCCAAAATTTTTCACTTCTTTCTAAATTTCACAACTGGGTTAGCTATACCCAGAGGTCCTTGTTTTTGAGTCACATGAGTAACCACTAGGTTTACCCAAAAGTGTCAAGTTCAAAGAGTTTTTATGAGTTCAATATACTATGACTTAATTTATATATATAATATGAGAATACTTGACATGTTTTTCTCCAATAAATATATCTTACTATAATTAGCATCATTATTTAGTGTTATAATTTAATGAATATCATGCCATGATAAAATTTGCAGGCTGAGGAGAAGAGAGTACAAGAAAATGAAGAGCGTCCAAAAAAGAAGAAGAAAACCAAACCAAGTGCAACAACTTCAAAAGAAGAAAAAATGAAGAGGTTCCAAGCTCCAACTAGTCTATTTCTAGCTTGGATTAATAATAAATTTTGGTACTAATAGCACTAATTATAATGTGCTCAACTTTTATTTAAGTTTATTAATAATCCTCGGATAGAACTTAATTAATATCAGGGTGGATTATTAAATAATATCATAATAAAAGAGATTGATAAATAAATACTCACTTTAATAAACTTACAAGAAAACTAATATTACGGCAAGTCAATACATTTATCCTATGTAATCACTGCCAAAACCTAATATCTTGGGATGAAATTCGTCGGGAAATTTTTCTGTGGTGCTAATGCGTAAATATTATCAATTCTTCAATCATTTTGTGTTGGAGTATGTCTTGGAGACAAGTGAGCCTGCAATGGCTTTTGCATCACAACAGTGAACTCTTCCTTCTCACTCAAGTCCACATCTTCTTCTCCAGCTGACCACTCAAAATTCCACACCAAATTCCCAACAAAATACACCAAATGAAGCATCGCCAAACTCCACCCTGGACACATCCTTCTTCCTACTCCAAATGGCATCATCTTTATCTCCCTACTCCCTGTAATATCAAACTCAAACTCTTCTCCATTACTCCTCAAAAACCTCTCTGGCTTGAAAGCCATGGGGTCTTTCCAAACTTCAGGATCCCAACCCATTTCGGCCACCATGAAATTCACCACACCATTTTTGGGAAATAAACAGCCGTTCAAAACTGTGTCTTCTGTCACTGCATGTAGCAGCACAAAATGGCCCGGAGGGTGACGCCTTAAGCCTTCCAAAACCACTGCTTTTAGATATGGCAACTTCTGCAAATCTTCTTCTTTTATGGCCTCTTGGTCATGAGGGTTTAAATAGTTTTCACTTAGATTTTGCTTCATCTCCATGTAGAGCTTCTCCTGGATTTCAGGATTCTTCACTAAGTTTGCCAGGATCCATTGAAGAGCTGTGGATGTAGTGTCAGTTCCAGCATCGAAAAAATCTGAGCATAAAGCTACTAATTCACTTTCTTCAAGCTTTCTCTTCTCTTCCGCGAGCTCCAAGTCCAATAATGTATCAACATAAGATTGGGTTTGTGTTTGTTCAGGCTCGAATTGTTTGTTAAACTTCTCTTGTTTCATCTTCTTTCTTGCTCTTATGAGCGGGATCGATACGTTTTCTTTGTCTTGAGTCATCTGATACAGCTCTTCCCAACGTTTTCGAAACAAAATCTTTCCAACGCTCGGCCAGAAGTTGAGAATCTGAAACCGTGGTAAGCTCAAAAGCACATTTCTCTGCACACGTTCAATCTCTTTGATTTGTTCTTCTTCAAGCTTATCACCGAAGCACATGAGTGCTAATAAGGAAAACATGGCGTATCGAACATGATCAACCACACAAAAAACACCAGATTTTGAGTGAGACTTAAGTCTGGCTACGAGAATTTCCAATACCCACTTGCGTGCATGAGAGTACGACTTGACACGCGTGGGGTGGAGGATTTCGGAGGTGAGGTTGCGGCGGAGGAGCCGCCACGTGGGGCTGTAGAAGGCGGAGCTGATGTTGTGCTGATTGCAGGATGCGATTTTGTCCGAGGGGAGAGCCGGTGGACGGTCAGCAAAGAAGGAGCTATTTTGAATCAAGGCCTGATGAGCAAGAGAGCGATCTGCAATGAAGATTGCAGGTTTGGAGCCAATTTTGAGACTGACGACGGGACCATATTTTAAATGGAGGTTTCGGAGGATGGACTCGAGTTCGGAGCGAGTTTTGATAATCAGTAAGAAGTTTCCGATGAAGGGAATGGTGGGAGGGCCGGGAGGGAGGCTGTGGGAGAGTTTTTTGGTGAAAGGGTTGAAGAAGAGTGTGATGAGTGCAGAAATGGAGAGGGAGATGAGGATGAGGAACCAGATTTCCATGGTTGAAAAGTGAAGAGGAAAGTAGGGAAAATGGAAGTGTATTTCTTAATGAGGCGAAGGTGTCAAGAGCCACCATATATATAACATATCAATTTTTTATGAAGAAATTATTTATTCATTCCTGGTTTACCTTGTGATGACGGAATCATTATTCCATGATTAATTCCACCAGTAATATCACGAAAAATATTATTAAATCAATTCATGTATTTCAAGTAATTATTTCATTTAATAATTATCAATGGTATTAAGGGGAGGAGTTTTTGGAATATCAATGTTGCATGGGATGCTAGCTGGCGTAAATTATTGAAAATGAGGGAACAAGTCAGAAAGCATATTCGGACTACTCTTGGTAATGGATGGGATACTTTTTTGTGTTTTGATAATTGGCGCCCCCAGGGACCCCTTGACAAGATTGTTGCTTCACCGATCTTCTACCTTTCAGGCTTGGGGTATAATGCCCGAGTGAGTGACATTTTTAGAAATGGGTTATGGGCAGTGGTGGACTCAGGATTTTTACCTTGGGGGGCCCTATTGCTCCATCACTGTTTACCAATCAACTAGTGAAAACATAAGAAAATAACATCCGATTTATAAAGAAACACAAGAAAAATTTTACGTGGAAAAACCTCTTCAATATGAAGAGAGAAAAAAAACATCGGGAATCTAACGATCCACTTAAATCCAATATAATCAAAAGAATTTACAATAACCACAAATCCACCAAAAATATTCTACACAAATTTAGAGCTCAATCACAACTCTAACAAAAGTAAAATACACAAAGGTTTACAAAGAGATGGATTACAATCACTCCAAATCCAGATCCAGACATTAACATTCTAACTCAACCGTTTAGATTAAAGATCCACACATCCTCTGCGTATTGACCTAAAAATCAAGTTAGAATGTATACCTAAAGATCTAAATAATATAAATATTGATTATTTAAAAATGAAAGCAAGTTAAAATAATATACCTGAAGATGTTCAATTTAACACAATTTTCCACTTCATTATGTTCTGAAAATGTTCAATGATATTTTCATTTTGAATTGTAGCAAAAACTTCCTTTTCAATGTAAACTACTAAGCAATTGTTCATCCACTCATCTCCCATTCGATTACACAAAGTATTCTTAATAAGATTCATTGCAGAGAACACCTTTTCAATAGTAGCCACAGGCAAAACCAGTGCTAATTTAATAACACCCTTTCAACTGTCATTTTCTTGCATATTTTCCTGCAGTAGTAGGATCCATCTTATCAGTCTTGGTTTTGTTTCTTGCTCTGCCAGCAGATGCTTTAGTGTTGAATGATCCATGTAGACTATCACCTTAGCACCTAACAAATAAGAACGAAATTTGTCAAATGCAAAAACAACGGCTAATAGCTCTTTTTCTGTAGTGGTGTAATTCAATTGTGCATCGGTTAGTGTCTTGCTAGCGTACTGAATTACATGCAAAACTTTGTTCTTCCTTTGTCCTAAAACTACTCCTCCTTATGCAAAATCACTAGCATCACACATCGATTCAAAAGGTAGTTCCCAATTGGGAACTGCAATAATGGGTGCAGATACTAATAAATTCTTAAGAGTTTGAAAAGCATGCATGCATTCATCATCAAAATCAAAAGAGACATCCTTAATCAGTAAATTGCAAAGGGGCTTAGAGATTTTAGAGAAATCTTTGATAAACCATATATAGAACCCCGCATGCCCCTGAAAACTCTAGACTGCCTTAACGTTTGCAGATGGTGGCAGCTTCTCAATCACTTCCGTTTTGGCTCGATCCACTTTGATGCCATCCTTTGAAATTCGGTGACCGAGTACTATTCCTTCCTGAACCATGAAGTTACATTTCTCCTAGTTAAGCACCAAATTTGTATCTTTGCATCGTTGCAAAACAAATGAGAGATTAGACAAGCAATTAGCAAAAGAAGAAATGCGCCATAAAGACAAGTGAATGTCGTCTTCTCTTGATCTTCAAGAGCAATGGCAATCTGATTATAACCTGAAAAACCATCCAAGAAACAATAATAAGCATGCCCTACCAATCTTTCCAACATTTGATCGATGAAAAGAAATGGAAAATGATCCTTCCTTGTTGCTTCATTCAATTTCCTGTGACCAATGCACACCCTCCAACCTGTGACTGTCCTAGTTGGTATCAATTCATTGCTTTCATTCTTAATTACCGTGATACCCCCTTTCTTTGGAACCACTTGCATCGGGCTCACCCATGGACTATCTAAAATAGGGTAGATTATGCCTGCATCTAAAAGTTTTACCACTTCCTTTCTCACCACTTCCTTCATAGAATGATTCAATCTTCGTTGTGGTTGCACACTATGCTTGACATCATCTTCCATGAGTATCTTGTGCATACAAAAAGATGGAGAGATACCCCTAATGTCCGATATGGTCCATCTAATTGCTGATTTGTGCTCCCTTAACACCCGAATCAACCGCTCTTCCTCTACTTTACTTAGCCTTGCATTGATGATCACCGGAAAGGTTTCTGATTCACCAAGATACGCATATTTGAGGTGAGAAGGTAAAGGCTTCGTTCAAGTTTTGGAGGTTCTTCCGTTCTTGCCTTTTCCGTCTCTTTTTCGATGTCAAACTCTTCAAATTCTGGATCTTGGCTTGCATTAATTGGCTAAAGTGCTTCCAAAAGTCTAGCACACTCATTCTTCGCTAGCTCATCTACCTCTGTTGTTTTTTTATTGGGCAATGCAAGCTTCTAAAGGTAGTTGAGGGGTGTTCTCTTAAATAGCATCTGCTACTAGTCAGTCCACCAAGTCTACACTAAAGCAAGAATCTGACTCTGATGGAAATTTCATGGCCTCAAAAACATTGAATGTCACCGTTTCATCTTGGACCCTTAAAAGCAATTTTTCTTCTTGCACATCAATTAGGGCTCTTCCGGTGGCAAGAAATGGTCGCCCCAAAATGAGACTTAATTCCTTGTCCTCTTCCATATCCAACACGACAAAGTCTGCCGAAAAGATGACTTTGTCCACCTTGACCAATACATCTTCAACTATGCCCCTCGTATGTTTGATGGATCTATCTGCAAGCTGCAAAGATATGGTCATTGGTTTCACTTCACCAATCCCTAGTCTCTTGAAAATAGAAAAAAGGCATTAGATTCATGCTTGCACCTAGATCACATAAAACTCTATCAAATGTAATATCTCCTATAACACAAGGGATAGTGAAACTCCCTGGATCCTTGAGTTTCGGTGGCAGCTTCTTCTGTAGAATGGCACTACACTCCTTCGTAAGCATCACTGTTTCCTCCTCTTCCAACTTCCTTTTGTTTGACAGAATTTTCTTGAGGAATTTTGTGTAGCTCGGCATCTGTTGCAAGGCATCTGCAAAAGGAATGTTAATATGCAGTTTTTTAAATATCTCAATGAATTTTGTAAACTACTTATCCTAATTTTTCTTCCTGAGCCTCTGAGGAAAAGGCACAAGAGGGGTGTGATGTGCCAACTCTGGTGGTATCTCGGGAAATGACAATTTTTCTTTCTTTTTCCTTTGCCTGTCTTCCCTCTTTGGTTCATCTTCCCTGGGACTTGTTGGTTTCTCTTCAACAATGATCTCTTCGTCAACTTCCTCATCAGAATCTTTCTTGTCTTTTGGTGGGTTCTCTTCTTTCCCTGTTTGTTCCACCTTTTCCAAGACTATTCCACTCTGTAGAGTTATTGCATTCTCTTGTTCAGATGGATTTGTTACTGTGTTGCTTGGTAGGGAACCTTGTGGTCGGTGATTCAGTTTTTTTGCTAATTGCCCCATCTATACCTCCAAGTTTCGAATGGACTCCCCTAGGTTTCTAAAATTTTTCCTCGTCTCACTTATTAAACCTGTGGTCTCTTGCATGAATTTCCCAAACATATCTTCCAATTTTGACAATCTTTGATCCCCTAGTTGATTATTCACCCAACTTGATTGTTTGGCACTGTTCTTTAATTCCATTGGTTATTTTTGCTGATTCTGACTACCTCAAGAGAAGTTTGGATGATTTCTCTAACCAGGATTGTACGTGTTGGAGAAATGATTGTTCTGTTGTCTTTGATTCCCTGCCAAGTAGTTGACTTGTTCCAATGATGATGAAGCTGAAGCGAAGGTGTTCCACACTTGACATTCATTGCTCGCATGGTTACCTGCACAAAAATCACATGTCAGTTGAGGTGTTTGAATAGAATTCACTTGCATACCTCCTAATTGCTTCTGAAGTGCTGTAAGTTGGGTTGAAATGGCTGTGTAAGCATCAACTTCATGAATACCTATAGACTTCTTCATTTGCATTCTCTCATTGGATCTCTAATAGTTGTTACTTGCCAGGACTTCAACCAACTCATAAGCTTCTTCAGGTGTCTTGTTTTGCAATGCTGCATCCACCATCGTTTGTAGATTAACCATCAACCCATTATAGAACATTTGGACTTGCATCCAAACTGGCAAACCATGGTGTGGACACTTTCTTAGCAGTTCCTTATATCTTTCCCAAGCTTCATAAAGTGATTCAGTCTCTTCTTGTAGAAACAATGTGATATCATTTCTCATCTTTGCAGATTTCGCTGGAGGAAGTATTTAGTAAAGAATTTTTGTGCCAATTCATTCTAGGTTGCGATTGTTCTGGGTGGTAGTGCCATTAACCATCCATTTGCTTTATCCCTTAATGAAAAAGGAAACAATCTTAATCTGATAGCGTCATCTGACACTCCATTTGATTTGAAGGTATCACAAACCTCCAAAAAGTTTGCAATGTGTGAATTTGGATCTTCCTTCAGATCTCCCTTAAATTGTACTGACTGTTGGATCATCTGGATGATTGCTGGCTTTATTTCGAAGTTGTTGACTTGCATTGGTGGCCTAGTTATACTTGGACCACTGCTATCAACTGTGGGTACTAAAAATTCCCTCAATGTTCTGTTTTCTGCCATCTCAATGACTATGGCCTCTCGTTCTCTTCTTTCTCTGTTAAGCCTTCTTATGGTTCTTTCAATCTCTGGATCGATAGGAACCACTGGATGACGTCTAGCTCTTCGCATAAACTATACAGAAAGAAGAAAGCGTGAGATCACAAGATAACAGAAAAGAACAGAAAAATTAAATTAGAAAACAATTAAAACTAAAATTAAACTCCAATCTAGCTAACACAAGAAAAGTTCAATGTTAACACAAAATCAATCCCCAGAAACGGCGCCAAAAACTTGATGCGTTGAAATTACAACATGTGATGTGTAGCAAGTGCACTAGTCGCAAAAAGTAATAAAGTGATAAGTAGAATATCGTTCCCACGAGGATTGTTTGTTAATCACTTATTTTCCTAGTTGTTTATCAAGTTGGAGAAACCGAAAGATGTTTGGATTTGCGGGAGAAAATTAAGCTAAAGTAAAAACAAAATTTACTACGTATTTTAAAAACTAATTAATGATAGCAAGGTTAATTCAAGAGAAATATCAATTAAAACAAACGGTTAGGGTTTCAACTTCACTAGGATTTTATGAATTAGTCTACGAATTATGCTACTTCTACACTCACATGCACGGATTATAAATCGGACTCCCTAATGTGTAAAACATACCTTCTCAAGCTATGTTTTCCTACTTTTCCCTAGTAAGCTTCCGCATCCAACAAATTGAAGGTTAATAGTTCCAAGTTCGTTAAGCTAAATGGAATCCTAAATTGATTTCATTGATTCTCAAACCTATCTCTAGTGTTCAATACAATAATGACAATTACCCTAAGAAACTAATACATGATTCACATCTCAATCTCATCATGTTCAACAACTAATTCCAATAAAAGCAAGAGTAATCACACAATCCATGCAATAGAATGTAAAAGCAACATCAATTTATTGATTAAACACAAAAAATCTCAATTACATCAAAACCCAAACCCAAAAGTGAGTTAGTTCATACTAAAATTAACACAAATCGAAATAAAAATAGTAAACAATGCATTCAACATGTTGGAATAAAGAAAAGAGAACAAAAATCTTCCCTATTTGATGAATCCAAAGATTTCAATCTCCAAACTTCTCTTCCTTCTCCCAAAAATGTCGAACCCCTTCAAAAATGGTTAAGTCTCACTTATATAGTCGGTTAAAAAAAACCTAAAACTTTCATCTAAAAATAAAACGCACAGTTTTGAAAAACTGAAACTTGCAGCTTCGTCGCAGCAACGAGTTGGTTTAAAATTCTTAATCTGTCCCTAGAGTTTATTGCCGCGGTGAAGAAAGTACTTCGTCGTGGCGAAATTTTCGAACAATTCTGAAATTACGGAACTGTCCTCCGCTTGCTTCCTTGCTTGAATCTTCAATCTTTGGTGCTCTCCAATAGGAACACGCTTCATAGTGCTTCAAATGCGCTTCAGAACTTCCCCAAATCCTGAGATTCACTTGCTTCTGGGTCTAGAAACTCAATTCCACTCATTATTTGCTCTAACTACACGTTTTTGCCTGAAACATAAAATATATGCAATTAAGTTGCAATTCAAGCGAAAATGAAATAAGAAGTATCCAAAATCCGACCAAAAAGCTTAGATAAAACAGTATAATCCTAGAATTATCAAGGTTGCTACTAGTATATGGGTTTGGACCTTTTTGTGGATGTGGCTTTCAGAGAGAGACCTTCTATTTATGGCCCTTATCTCCCCGATGACAAGTGTGCGTGTTGTTGCTGATATGTGGACTTTTTACAAGGTTTTGGGGCTACATTTTGACATGCACAGAGTATGTTTTGTTAGTTGTGTTAATATGTAATTTTGTACAGGTTGTTCTCTGTTTTTTTATACAAGGCCTGCCTTTTTTGGTGTTGTCAGTCTACTGTTTTAGTCTTCCTTGAGGTTAGATCATTGGTAGTTAGGATTGTAAATAACGTTGTTTCAAAGTAGTCAAGTCTAGGGGTTTGTTGAAAACCCTTTGCAACCAACCTAACCTTGTATTTTTGCAAAGAACCATCTACATTATACCTGGTTCTAAATACCCACTTGTTCCCTACTACATTCACATTAGAGGAAAGAGGAACCAGTGTCCAGGTTTGATTTTTTAGGAGAGCAATAAATTCAAATTGCATTGGCTTTTTCCACTTAGGATTAGCCAAAGCTTCAACAACAGGACTGGGTTCTGGTTCAACAACATGCTGTTCTGATAGAAAAATAATAGAGGGATCTGTTGCAGGACTAGAAAAAGAAGACATGGCTGCTGCTTTTGCTCAGGTTAACATAAGGTGAAGGTTAAGAGAACTCAATTGTGTAGGATGTGTGGAAGCTGGTTGTGTAGAGTGTATGGGTTGAAGAGTATTAGAGAACTGTGATAGTGTAAGATCAACTTCAAGTGGAATGGATGGCAGGTTAGTATTAGGTGGTATAATAGGAAGGGATGATATCTTAGTTGAATAGTGATCAGTTGAGTATTGTGGAGAAGGAGCAGGTTGTGTAATATAAGTATGTGAGGAATAATGTTCACTATTTAATGAAGGACTACGGGAATCATGAGGTGCAATAGGTATTGAAGGAGAAATATGCAATTGCGAGTTTGAAGGAAAAGAGAAGAAGTACCTAGTGCTGAAGTGCCATTTTCAGACAGTTTTGATGGGCTTGTTACTGTAGAGGGACGAGGGGAATGTTCTGTTGACGAAGGAAGACTGTGTGCAGTGATGGCAGGAAATGGAAGAGATTGAATTTGACCAGAGGAAGTATTTGATTCAGATGACAACTTAGGAGAGGAAGAAGAAGCAACATGTCTATGAGAAAAAGAAATTCTGATACATTAAACCTGACACATGGAGTGACAACAATTTTTCCATCTGGTTTCAAATATTTATACCCCTTATGAACTAGACCATAGCCAACAAACACACACTTGGCAGAATGAAAGTCAAAGTTATGCTTATTAAAAGGTCGAAAAAATGGAAAGCAAGAACATCCAAAAACTTTCAATGACTCATAAATAGGTGGGGTTTGAAATAATTTTTGGTAAGGAGACAAGTAAGCCAAAGTAGTCGTAGGCATCTTATTTATGAGAAATACTCTAGTTTCAAATGCTAGCCACCAAAACTGTAAAGGCACGGATGCATGAGCAAGAAGGGTTAGACCAGTTTCAACGATATGTCTGTGCTTACGCTCACATCTACCATTTTGTTGATGTATATGTGAGCAAAATGTCTAAATCTAATTCCTAAATTAGTGAGATAAGAATGTAGTGCAATGTATTCTCCTCCCTGGTCTGACTGAAGACACTTGACTTTGTGACCAAATTGCCTTTCAACAAGTTTATGAAATTTAATAAAGACCGATTTAACGTTCCCTTTAGTTCTAAGAGGAAAGAGCCAAGTATATCGACTATAGTCATCCAAAAATTGTACAAAATATCAAAAACCTTCTGATAAAGGTAATGGGGCAGGACCCCAAACATTACTATGTATAAGTTCTAAAGGTACAGTAGCTTAAGATGTGGACAAAGGAAAACTAGTGAGATGTAATTTGCTAGGTTGGCATGCATCAGAAAATGAGAGTGAATTAGTGGATGATGAATTGCTCTTAGAGACAGTGTTCTTAGGCAAACGAACAACAATTATTTTGTAAAATAAGAGAATGAGGATGTCTTAAGCGTTTGTGCCATATCATGTAATAAATATCAATTGTATCAGCATTAAAACAAAAAATATCAGAATTTATATTAGGCAGAAACTGATCAGAGGAACAAGTTTTATTATTATTGATAGAAAGAACTTTACACTTAGTAGCATTGTCAAGCATAGACTATGCAGAGTTACAACTCAAGCTTTTATTTTCCAGAGTACTAGCAGTTGACATATTAGGATAAGGACTAGACATAGATCCACAAGAACCAGAGTTATTATTACACATAGGAGACATAGGTAGACAGGGTTTAGACACACCAGGATAACTGGAAGAAGGTGATGATGAATAAGCGGAGTTGGAGTATGAAATATTCAACTGATAAAGGCCTCCTCTGAGCTCCCCTTGTAGTAATGTTGCTCTAGTCAACCTGTCATTAACAAGACAACAATCAGCATTGAATTCAACAATAACATCATTATCAATAGTAAATTTAGAGATGCTCAAAAGATTTTTGGTAATTCCAGGTACACACAAGATATTTTTGAGATAAAGGCTCTTGTATTGAAAAAGACTAGGTAAAGAGATGCGCCCAATGTGTGAAATAGGAAGAGATGCACCATTACCTACTTGAAGCTAACTAACACCATCATAATTCACTAATACTCATGTGATTCAAGTCTACTGTAACGTGGTCAGTGGCTCATGAATCCATGTACCACACAGGATCCAAAGGAGTAAAGGAAGTAGCAAGGGCAGTGTGTACTGGTGATAACTAAGGTTGTGAGCATGGACTAGTATGTCCACTGTTGTTTTGATGAGTAGCAGCAAGAAAAGCCTGACTGGATCCTGACAGTGGTGTACCAGAAACACCATGAGGAGTTGAAGTTGGTGAGAAGAGTGAAAATTGTGAAAAGGTTGTATTTTGTGAGTTGTTGGTGAACTTAGAAGAAAAGGAACCAGGCAAAGGATATTGATATAAGATAAGTGGCTGCTGTTGTGGTCTAAAAACATCAAAATTCTGGTTAGTAGTAGCATGAGTATTAGGCAAAGGCTGTTGAGAAGAGAGCATTCGGAAAGGAGGGTTATACGTGTTGGTGGTATAAGCAATGAAGGGATGTTGAGCAGTGGGAATTAGTGAATTTTGGACAGTATGGGAATGTGAGGCAATAGGAAATTGAGGATGCTAAAGATGCTAAGCAGTGGGTACTTGTGTATGTGAACTATAAACATTCATAGGTTGTTGTTGATTATATGCTTGCTGCATTTGTGAGCCAGGAAAACTTTCATTGTAAGCACCATTGTAAGCTGAGTTAAACCGATGGTAACATTGAAATGTAGAGTGCCCTGCCTTGTTACATACTTGGCAAATTAATCTATTTTTACTAAAACCTTTTCCTTTACCTCTTCCAAACTGTTGGTAGCCAGGAGGCTTGGGAGTAAATGGCTGCTATGATAATCTGGAATTATAGTTTTCAGGAGCTAGAATCACATATTGTTGTTGATAGTTAGGATTACCCAATGAATTCAGTGAAGGAATTACAGCCGTGGGAGCAATAAGGGAGGTTTTACTAGCAAAGGAAGAATTGGTCAAAGAAACCCCATTTGTAATATCATGTAACACTCTAGAGTTATTAACAGAGGCAATATTGGTAAAGCTATTGTACATATCAGTAGAGTTAAATTTCTCCAATCTGATTTCATATTTCTGCAATAAAAACTGAGCTTCTTGTAGCATAATCGTGTCAACCTTTGATTCAAGCCTAGAAGTCAAATTCACCACTACAGCATCATATTCAGGCCCTAGACCTTCTAAAATATGTTGTAGCAAATCTTCATCAGAGATAACCAGTCCACTAGCTGACAAACTCTCAGCTATTTCTTTCATCTTCTTTATATAATCACCAATACTCAAATTGCATTTGTGAGTTGTCTATAACAAGTTCTTAAGGTGTAACGCTCTTGCTTTTGAATCACTAGCAAACTCACGTGCAAGAGCAAACCAGATATCTATAGAACATAAACATTTTGACACAACTCCAATAACCAATTGACAAGAAATTTTTCAATACACTTCCACATCACATAATCAGGATTCAACCTATCTGCCATAGAATTAGTGCTAGACTTAGGATTTCCTCTAATTTGACCTAAATCCTTATCAATTTCAGAATTAGATACCAAGAGAGGAGAAGGACACAAAATTTTACCAAGTAGGTGATCCTCAAGCTCATGCGAACCCACAGTAGACAGAACCTGGGAGCTCCAGAATCGATAGTTATTGTGTGTGAGCTTCGGGTTGATAACTTGCAAGCTTGATGCTTGAGCTGAGGTAGAACGATTTGCTGATTCATTAAGAATCTGTAGGTGGAGCGATTGACAGATTCTCATAACAATTCCTCAAAGCTGTTAAGCAACGAAGAAGTACGGGAATCTTCACTATAATCTTTTGCCATAGACGCTAGTCAAGGCTCTAATACCATGTGAACATACAAGAAACAAGATGAAAAGTAGTTGAAGAGAAGAAGAATCGGGAAAATTTTATTAACTGAACTGATACACTTTACAAAGAGTAAAGTTATTTTTATGTTTGAGGAAGAAGACTACAATCAGTGAAGTCCAAAACGGTGGAGTTTTGGCTAACATATACGTGACTAAAACAAGACCAAAACGGTAGAGTTTTGGCTTTCAAAAAATTGACTAAGTTAAGTCAACTACAGTTTTAGCCTTTTTGACTCACACAATATACTATTAAATATATATATATATATATATATATATATATATATATATATATATATATATATATATTGAATACTTGACATGTTTTTCTCCAATAAATAGATCTTATTATAATTAGCATCATTATCTAGTGTTATTATTTAATTAATATCATACCATGATAAAATTTGTAGGCTGAGGAGAAGAGAGTCCAAGAAAATGAAGAGCGTCCAAAAAAGAAGAAGGAAACCAAAGTGCAACAACTTCACAAGAAGAAAAAAATGAAGAGGTTCCAAGCTCCAACTAGTTTATTTCTAGCTTGGATTAATAATAACTTTTGGTACTAATAGCACTAATTATAATGTGCTCAACTTTTATTTAAAGTTTATTAATAATCCTTGGATATAACTTAATTAATACCAGGGTGGATTGTTAAATAAAAATATTTTGATATTAGTATTTTCTGACTGTGATTCATATTAGAAAAAATAACATCATGATATAGGCATTAATTAAGAAATCTGAAATGTTAATATCAGGTTTAATTCTCTAGATTTGATTTACTATCTTCTGCAACTAAGTTGGGGATTAATTGTTGAAACCAAAGCCAAAAACACATAATAAAAACATAAAAGTAAAGAGAATACATTATTTACCATTGTTCTTTCCGATTAAGGACCCCAGAATGAATCGTCTTAAGCCAATAATTCGTCAAGGCGAAGAGAAGTATAAACAGTATCTAATAATTGGATTAATAACATCTTCATGGGATGAAAACTCAATATAATTACTATATATTTTTGTAACATGAAATGCATGTTGCTTATATATATACTTCAAGTCCAGTTATTAGTGCAAACTTGGGGAAGAAATTCTGCTTATTTCTAGATTTTTGTTCCTTCAATTAATTATATTTTGGGTTTAATGAATTTAAACTATGAAGTATCATCAAATAACAATTCCCCCATTTTGATATCTAAAATAATAATTTATCCTCTAATGTCAATCCTTTTTTAGAGGTTCATGCATATTCAAAGTTCACATGAATAGAAATATCAAAAAATAAATAAATGTGAAATGCCTGTATAAAATTTTATAATTAAAACACATAAATAACTTAATATATTGCCTAAAAAGAAAATAACATACAAATAATATACCTTGTAAGGAGGTTAGAATATGAGGGATATCAAAACTGAATTTTTAAATTTTAGGACTTTTCCAAAAAGTATGTCCGCCCGTGAATGATAACCTTAATACATGTAACAATAATACTATACATCTTAGAAGTTATCCTAAAATCTATTTCTCAAGCGATGTGTAATTGTATGTGCGGTTTAGATGTAAAATCATGAAGTGATGAATGATTTGACAATGACAATAAGATCGAATTTGGGATGTAAATTTTGGGTGTAATATTATACTTAATATTGTTAGAAGTTGAATTTGTCTCATATTTCTCAAGTTGGTGGACTGTTATGTATATATATATGTGTGTGTGATTGGACTCTCTTCTCCATTAAGCTAACTTTTGGAAATGAATTTTATCCAAACCTTCTTGTTTTGGGTGATGATAGGTTTGGACCAGACCTGCCCACCGCCCTTTTAACATAATAAAATAGATTGATAAATAAATACCCACTTTAATAAACATACTTACATAGTAATATTTTGATATTTTATATATGAAATGTTTGAAGTGCATGCGGAAAACATGTAATATAAGTTTATAATTGTAAAGGAAATATGTGTTATTATTAAAAGAAAAAACATGTAACACGATTATACTATAACTTTGATATGCTTTCCTAGACTTTATTTGTATCGCAAAACTAATGTGTAAATACTGTATTATCAACCCTTCAATCATTTTGTGTTGGTGTATGTCTTGGAGACAAGTGAGCCTGCAATGGTTTTTTCATCACAACAGTAAACTCTTGTTTCTCACTCAAGTCTACATCCTCTTCTCCAGCTGACCACTCAAAATTCCACACCAAATTTCCCACAAAATACGCCAAATGAAGCATCGCCAAACTCCACCCTGGACAAATCCTTCTTCCTACTCCAAATGGCATCATCTTTATCTCCCTACTCCCGGTAATATCAAACTCAATCTCTTCTCCGTTACTCCTCAAAAACCTCTCTGGCTTGAACGCCATCGGATCTTCCCAAACTTCAGGATCCCAACCCATCTGGGCCACCATGACATTCACCACACCATTTTTGGGCACTAAACAGCCGTTCAAAACTGTGTCTTCTGTCACCGCATGTGGCAGCACAAAATGGGCCGGAGGGTGGCGCCTTAGGCCTTCCAAAACCACTGCTTTCAGATACGGCAACTTCTGCAATTCTTCTTCTTTTATGGCCTCTTGGTCTTGAGGGTTTGAATACTTTCCACTTAGATTTTGTTTCATCTCCATGTAGAGCTTCTCCTGGATTTCAGGATACTTCACTAAGTTTGCCAGGATCCATTGAAGAGCTGTGGATGTGGTGTCAGTTCCAGCATCGAAAAACTCTGAGCATAAAGCCACTAATTCACTTTCTTCAAGCTTTCTCTTCTCTTCCGGGAGCTCCAAGTCCAATAATGTATCAACATAAGATTGGATTTCTGTTTGTTCAGGCTCGGATTCTGAGTTAAACTTCTCTTGTTGCATCTTCTTTCTTGCTCTTATGAGCGGGATCAATACGTTTTCTTTGTCTTGAGATATCTGATACAGCTCCTCCCAACGCTTTCGAAACAGAATCTTTCCGACGCTCGGCCAGAAGTTGAGAATCTGAAACCGCGAGAAGCTCAAAAGCAGATTTCTCTGCACACGTTCAATCTCTTTGATTTGTTCTTCCTCAAGCTTATCACCGAAGCACATGAGTGCTAATAAGGAAAACATGGCGTATCGAATATGATCAACCACACAAACAACACCAGATTTTGAGTGAGACTTAAGTCTGTTTACGAGAATTCCCAATACCCACTTGCGTGCATGAGAGTACGACTTGACACGCGTGGGGTGGAGGATGTCGGAGGTGAGGTTACGGCGGAGGATCCGCCATGTGGGGCCATAAAAGGCGGAGCTGATGTTATGCTGATTGCAAGAGACGATTTTGTCCGAGGGGAGAGCCGGTGGACGGTCAGCAAAGATGGAGCTATTTTGAATCAAAGCCTGATGAGCAAGAGAGTGATCAGCAATGAAGATTGCAGGTTTGGAGCCAATTTTGAGAGTGAAGACGGGGCCATATTTCAAGCGGAGTTTTCTGAGGACGGGCTCAAGTTCGGATAAAGTTTTGATAATCAATAGGAAGTTTCCGATGATGGGAATGGTGGGAGGGCCGGGAGGGAGGTTGTGGGAGGGTTTTTTGGTGAAATGGTTGAAGAAGAGTGTGATGATTGCAGAAATGGAGAGGGAGATGAGGATGAGGAACAAGGTTTCCATGGTTGAAAAGTGAAGAAGAAAGTAGGGGAAGTGGAACTTTTTATTTTATTTTTTGGTAAATGGAAATAGTATAAAGAATAAAAGAATGAGACCTCAAAGAGTCTCTACAAGAGTTTAAGCGTCCTGGACATTCCGAGGACCCAAAAAAACACAGCAAAAACCAAATAATCAGCATTTACAATCCTGAAAACCAGCGAGCTAACCTCACGGAGGCTTAAAACAGCAGACCAGCAGCACAAAAAAAGGCAGGACTTGCGTCAAAAACAGAAAACAGCCTGTACAAATTTACATATGAACACAGCTAACAAAACATACTCCCTGCATGTCAGAGTGTAGCCCCAAACCTTGTAATCAGTCCACATATCAGCAACAACATGCACACCTGTCACAGGGAAGATTATGGCAACTAAAAGCAAGTCTCCCTCTGAAAGCCACATCCAAAAAAAGGTCCAAACCCATATAACAGCAGCAGCCTCAGTACAGACCTCAAACCAAACAATCAGCCAACCGTCCCAAGGCCATACTAAGTAGTATCTGGCCTCCTACTGGAAACCACTTTGATAGCCAACCGAGAGCCACTCAACAGCCCACATAAATTCCTGACACCCGCAAAAGCGTAATAAAACCCGAAAATGGGCGACAGCATGTCCAAATAAAGATACATCCAAAGGCCATGAGGGGGGCAGCAGCAACATCAACCAAAAGGAACAAGAGATACAAGGGGCATGTAATAATTGAATCAGGCATCCTGCCGAACATAAATAAAGATCCTCCATAGTTTGTGTTGTTCTTCCTGAGGATAAGGTGTCAAGAGCCATATATAAAGAAATTATTTATTCATTCCTTTTAATGACAGGATCATTATTCAAAGGTTAATTCCTAATTCGTCGAGTGTATGATATCTCGAAAATATTGTTAAATCAATTCATGCTTATCAAATAATTATAATTATTAACAATATTTAATATAAAGATAGATGATAATATAATAAATTTGTTATAAATGGTATAAAATAGATGTGCGTGTGTTTGTTATAAATGCCACAGACTTGCAGTATCCGTGCTTGAATGTTGTTGGTTTCTCAGTTCCTTGCTATGAAATATAATCAGTAAGATAAGGTTTAGACACACTTCACTAATATCGACAACTTATTTTCAAACTTTTAATACACGTACACAATACACTGCTACTTATGTATATCAATCTATGGCATGTCTTATACAAGGTGTACCAGCGTTCAAACAATGCATCTACCTTCATCAATTAATTCCAATTATAAAAAAAAACTATAAATACAATGAAATGCCACAAACAGCATCACACAAAAGGGGAATTGCAAGCTAGCAGGATCTTCAGTAAATAAAACAACTTCTGGAAAAAAAAAAAAAAAAAAACTTACCTTCTGTGTTCAATAGCAGCTGAATCTATGTCAAATTGTGCTCATTTGATACTGTTGTGAAGTGCCCAAGAGGGATTAGCTACTATGGTCGGCTTTTGAAATGCTTTTTCGCTTTTTGATTAATCCATCCATTAAATTCATGTAGGTCGATTTGTTTATAGTGATACCTTTTTGTGTTGTTTCCTTAAAAATGCGCATTGCATCCTTGTATTTTCCTTGACCACAGAGCTCATTGATCTGCTCTCAGTAAGCAATGGAACTTGAATCAAATCCCTCAGAAGTCTCAGTAGTCACCACAGTCTGCCCCTGTACCAGTTGAATTCGTAGATCCTTTAACTTTCCTTCTTCAACCATTTTAGACTTGAAATCCTCTGCTTCTTGAAGCCTACCGGCATCAATTAGTGCCCCATGAATGATAGTAAATGTATAATGATCAGGCCCTAATTTCTTTTCTTTCATTTCAGATAGAAGATCAAATGCATCCTTGAATCTCCCTTCCTTGCATAGACTTGATATCATCGTGTTGTAAGTAACTGCATCAATTGTCCTCCCTTTTGAAATCCATGTGTTGAAGAGTTTAAGAGCCTTTTCTAGCATAGCTTCTCTACAAAGCCCTCTAAGAAGAATATTACAGGTAAATATGTCAGGGTTGAATGAGTTCTTAAATATTTTGTTGTGAAACTGAAATGCTTTTTCAACTTGTCCCTTCCTGCAGTACCCATGAATAATTGTATTGTATGTGGTTTCATTCAGGATTAAACCATTCTCAAGAAGCTCATTCAACTTGTCAATGGCTTACTCAGTCTTTTCTGAATGACATAGCGCGGCAATTATAATGTTATAGGTAACAATACTAGGAACAATCTTTTTCTCCTTCATCTCATCCCAAAGCTTCAAAGCCTGGTCCACCTTTTCGTCCTTAAAATATCCCGTGATAAGAGTACCATAGCTCACCTCATCAAGATAATAACCCCTATTGCTGGCTATATTAAGCAAGTCGTACACCTCATCAATCAACTTAAATGCCTCTGAACTACTACCCGATTCAAAACACCCATTAATCATAGTAGCATCAGTAACCACATTAGGCAACAACTTCAAATTCCCCATCTCATTCCCCCACCTAAAAGCCTCCTCCAACTTTCCGTCATTACACATCCCATCGATCAACATATTATATGTCCGAACATCTGGCAACAAATTATTCAATGTCATCAATTCCATCACCTTCACCGCCTCCTTCAACCACCCCAACTTACAATACCCACATATCAAAATATTATATATGCTCCGATTGGGTAACAATCCTTTATTCTTATATCTAACAACAAATCCCTAGCCTCACTCAACCTACCTTTCTTACACAAAGCATCCAATATCGAATTATACGTTACTGTTGACTTTCGTGGAAGTGAGAAAGAGAGGAAGATATCTGGAAAAATTACAACCACTGCGTATATTGATGTGTAATGTTTCTTTATATACAAGAAGATAACCATGGTTAACTACTAACTAAAGTTAACTAAATGATTAAGTTAAATAACTGACTAACAACTATGCTAACAAACTAAATAACAAATTAAACTGATTCTATTAATCAAAAACTAACAGCAAACTAAAAGTAGTTAAACAACAGTTTAACAAACTAATCAGTTTAATACTTCCAATACCCCCCCTCAAGTTGGAGGGTGGTAGAGATCCAGCACTCCCAACTTGTGTAGCAAATGATGGTGAGAATGTTTCCCAAGAGCTTTGGTAAAGATGTCTGCTTGCTGCTCAGAGGTGGGGATATAGGCAGTGCGAATGAGGCCATTCTTAAGCTGCTCTCGGACTATGTGGCAGTCAATATCAATGTGTTTGGTCCTCTCATGAAACATGGGGTTGGAAGCAATGTAAGTGGCTGCTTGATTATCACAGTGAAGTGGAACAGGAACCAAGTCAGAAAATTTAAGTTCTTGGGAAGTCGTATCCAAATGATATCACGGGTGGAAGGCCAAGTCGAGAAAATTTAAGTTCTTTAAGAAGCTGTACCATCCAAATGATATCTGCTGTAGTGGCCATGGCTCTATACTCAGCTTCAGAGGAAGACTTAGAAATGGTTGCTTGTCGTTTTGATTTCCAGGAAACCAAGGAAGAACCAAGGAAAATACAGTAACCAGAACCTGATTTCCTGGTCATGAGGCAAGAACCCCAGTCAGAGTCACTGTAGGCAGACAAAAGCATAGAGTTGATGGCAGGGAAAAACAAACCCAAACCCGGAGCTGATTTTACATACTTCACCACTTTGAGAGCAGCAGTCATATGGGATTGCTTGGGCTGATGCATGAATTGGCTCAACAAGTTGACGGAGAAACTGATATCAGGTCTGGTGATGCACAAATACAACAATTTCCCAACTAATCTCGATAAACTGAAGGGTCCGGAAGGAGAGGATCAGGACCAGAGAATTGGTTGTCATAGTCTTTAGAAGTGAGCTTCAAATTTGATTCCATAGGAATGGTAGAAGGCTTAGAGGCTGCTAAACCAGAATCTGAAATGAGCTCCAAGGCATACTTGCGTTGACACAAATTGATACCTTTGGAGGATCGAGCAACTTCCAATCCCAAGAAATATTTCAGTAGCCCCAAGTCCTTGAGTTTGAAGTGAGAATGTAGTAAGATCTTAGTCTGCTGGATCAGCTCCAAACTAGTACCAGTGATGACAATGTCATCTACATAAACTAACAAGAGAACCATGTGAGAATCTTGGTGCTTAAGAAACAAAGAGTAGTCTGATTTCGATTGCTGAAACCCACCATCTAAGAGAGCTGTAGTGAGTTTGTAGTTCCAGGCCCTAGAGGCCTGTTTCAAGCCATAAAGAGACTTGTGCAACCTGCACACAAGATCCTTTCCCCCTTGGTTGGAAAAACCTTGAGGAAGACGCATATAAATTTCTTCCTGTAGATCGCCTTGCAAAAAAGCATTATCAACATCCAGTTGATAAAGAGGCCAATTGTGCATAGAAGCCAAGGCCAGGATTGTTCGAACAGTAACCATCTTTACTACAGGAGAAAAAGTTTCTGCATAATCAATACCCTCTTTTTGTGTGTATCCTTTAGCTACCAAACGTGCCTTGTATCTGTCAAGAGTACCATCTGCCTTATATTTCAGTTTGTAAACCCATTTGCATCCAATGGGAACTTTTCCAGGAGGTAAGGGCACCAAGGACCAGGTGTGATTAAGTTCCAAAGCCTGGATTTCTTTGTTCATAGCAGCAATCCAATGTGGATCTTTAGATGCTTGAGCAAAAGAGTTGGGTTCAACTAGGGAAAGATTGGAAAGGAAGGCTTTATATGAGGGTGAGACAGTGGAGTAAGAAACAGAATTGGATATGGGGTATTGAATAAGGTTGGCTGAAGAAGAAGAATGAGGGATAGTAGGGCATATGAAGTCTTGTGTCCAAATAGGGGGACAAGTGTGTCTGTTGGATCTTCTTAAAACAGGAGGGGAAATATTAGATGGAATGGGAGAAGAGTCTAAAGCTTGGTGAGGAAGAGAGGATAAGGAAGGTGAATCAGTAGAGTCTGGAACCTGGACAGATGGTAAAACATTATCTGAAGAAGAGAGATCTGATTCTGAAACAAGAAAGTCAGAATCAAGGGAAAAAACAGGTTGGGAAGGGTTGGATAAGGCAAAAGGGAAAATGTTTTCATAGAAAACAGCATCCCTAGTGACAGTCACAGAATGGGTGGACAAATTGTAAAGTAGGTAGCCTTTTTGGGTTAGAGAATAGCCCAAGAAGACTGAAGGAATGGCCCTTGGTGACAGCTTATCTTTGGCAGAGAGGATGGTTGCATAAGTCAATGATCCAAATACTTTCAAATGATGCAATGCAGGGGGTTTTTTAAAAAAATTTTCAAAAGGTGACAATCCGTTAAGAATAGAAGTGGGGATTCTATTAATGAGGTAAACAGCAGTTTGTACACAGTAGCCCCAAAGATGATGGGGAACATGGGACTGAATTTTTAAAGCCCTAGCAACCTCTAAAATGTGTCTATGTTTCCTCTCTACAATGCCATTTTGTTGAGGGGAGTAGGCACAAGAGCTTTGATGAATAATCCCTTTGTTATGCAACATATCATCAAGGTTTTTGTTAAAAAATTCTGTGCCATTATCTGACCTAATGCATTTTGGTTGTAAATGATATTGTGTGTGAACTATTTGAAGAAATTGTTTGATTGTGGAAAAAGTGTCAGATTTAAATTGCATAAGAAATAACCATGTGACCCTAGAATGGTCATCAACTATGGTAAGAAAGTATCTAGCATTTCCATGGGTAGGTGTCCTATATGGACCCTAAACATCCATGTGCAGGAGGTCAAAAATATGGGCAGATCTTGATTCACTATGAGGGAAAGGTACTCTAGTCTGCTTGGCCAATGGACAAACAGAACAGTGAGGATGAGCTGATGAATTTGATTTATGCAATTTCGGGTGTATAAGTGGTAAAGTGCGATAAGACACATGCCCTAGTCGTTGGTGCCACAATGCAAAATCATGATTCAAAAAATTTGACATAAAAGTTGCAGGTGCAGGAAAAACAGGCACTTTATTTGATTGTAAGATAGGAGATACAGGTAAGGTATTACATTCATTTTTATTCATAAGCCCTATGTTTGACATAAAAGAAGAAATTTGTAAATGTGGATCAAAGTAATATAAACCTTGACTATGCTTACCAATCCCCTTCAACCTGCCATTGGAGTGATCCTGAATTAAACAAAAATCAGGGTAAAAGGTAACAAAGCAGTTATTAGAGGTTGTTAATTTTGAAACAGAAAGCAAATTGTGGTGAAAGTCAGGGATATGTAAGACATTGGATAAATGTAAACCACTGTCCAGATCAACTGACCCTACATTTTTGACATAAGTTTTAGTACCATTTGGTAAACCTACAAGGTATTTGGTGGAAGGTCCTATGGCAGTATGTGATTTCAGGATTGAAAAGTTGAAGGTCATATGATCGGTTGCTCCTGTATCAATTATCCATTTATTGTTATCAAAACAAGAGAGTAAGACAACAGAGGTACCTGCGAGATTGGCTGCTGGTGGTGAGATATTTTCTTTATTCAGCAATTGCAAGATCTGATTATATTGCTCAGTGGTCAGAACTGGTCCAACCAGTGGTGTGGAATTACCATTATCCGAAGAATCAGTGGCCAAATTTTGCACATTTGCTTGGTTTGCAGAGACTTGTGTCTTGGAATTACCTTTTCCTTTTGTAAACTGATAGCCAGCCGGATAACCAATTAACTTGTAGCAGCTTTCTCGCTTGTGTCGAGGTAAGTGACAAAAGTCACATTCAATATATGGCCTCTTTCCTTTGTACTTCTGCCCTTGGTTCTATCCTTTGCCATTATTGTGTGCATACAAAGCAGTGCTTACTTCAGAGTTTTTATTCATCCCAGCCAAAATATTTTGGCTTTCATCCTGATGAACCACAGAATACGCTTGTTTGACATTAGGCAGAGGAGTCATAAGGAGGATCTGGCTTCGAACCATTGAGTATGAATCATTCAGTCCCATCAAGAATTGAAGTAGCTTTTGCTGATTTATATGTTCCAGATATGTTTTTGCTGAGACGCTATCAGGAGCAGGCAGACTTACTAACGACTCAAGTTCGTCCCAAAGTGACTTCAGCTTGTTAAAATAGATTGCTACTGAGTTTGTGCTTTGAGTCAAATTGACAATCTCTCGATGAAGACCAAAAATTCTTGTGCCATTGATTTTGTTATATTGTTCCTTTAGGTCTTGCCATACTTGAGCTGCACTTGTGGAATACACTATTCCGTTAAAGATGTCTTTCGAAACAGAGTTAAAAATCCAAGCAAGTACCAGTGAATTGCATCTCTCCCATTGCGGAATTAAACGAGAATGAACTGAGAGCTTTGTGCATGTTCCATCCACGAAACCTAGTTTATTTTTTGCACAAAGTGAAACAATCATGGCACGACTCCAAATACCAAAGTTTTCAGTTCCGACGAGTTGTTCAGACCAATACGAGCTCGGCGTGTCGATGGATGAACGTAGAGGGGTGAGTTGGAGTCTATTGAAGGAGCAACTGAATCTTCACTCACATTAACCATTTATGTCGGAAGAATCGAGATAGATTTGAGAAAAGGAAATTTGCAAGAACTGAAAAGATTAAGCTTCTCTGAGCTTGATTAAAGTAAAAATTATACTCTAATCGAACTAATTTGATCAAGATGTGGAAGGTTTCTTAGCTCTGATACCATGTTGACTTTCGTGGAAGTGAGAAAGAGAGGAAGATATCTGGAAAAATTACAACCACTGCGTATATTGATGTGTAATGTTTCTTTATATACAAGAAGATAACCATGGTTAACTACTAACTAAAGTTAACTAAATGATTAAGTTAAATAACTGACTAACAACTATGCTAACAAACTAAATAACAAATTAAACTGATTCTATTAATCAAAAACTAACAGCAAACTAAAAGTAGTTAAACAACAGTTTAACAAACTAATCAGTTTAATACTTCCAATAGTTACATTATCATGTAAACAACCAAAACCCTCCATTTTTTTCAGCCACTCAAGTGCATCCACAAACTTATTCTCCAAGCAACATCCATATATCAACACATTAATAGTACTAGTATTAGGTTTAACTCCCAGAACACTAGTCATATCTTTAAAAACTCTATTAGAAAGCAAAATTGATTGCGAAGAAGGGTTTCTTACCAGTCCATTAATAAGCGCATTGCAAGTCAACAATCTAGGCTGAACTTTCAACATCTTCATTTTACTGAAAATCTGAGCAGCCAAGTGGGGCTTCTCGGACTCAACATAGCACTAATACACGTGTCGAATAGCAGTTTCGACAGCTTAATACCATATATCTTGGGGTTCCAGATACTGGGGTTAAAATGTAGCTATGAAGAACGTGTTGGCGATCAGAGTTAATGAAAGAAACGAGTAAAGATTTGGCGTCCAAGTACTGTGATACTGAAAGAGTGATGGGAGGAGAGAAAGAAGAGGGAGAGGGGATTGTGTGAGAGAGGGAGATAAACGGGACTGGGCCCATTTGAAGAAGGAGAGGAGAGTGTTGGGTCTCTGGGATAGGGATTTGGAGGAGAGAAGAGAGAGGAGGAGTGGCTGATTGAGGTGTCGAATGTGTGGAGTGAGTGACTCAAGCGGAGTTGTATCTTTCGCTAGAATCTCAGTTACGGTTCTTAAGAGTTGTGGTTCAGTTGATTCTTGGTTTGGGATTGGTGGTAGCGGTGGTGGTGGAGTTTTGCTCGTGGCAATTGTTTAGGCGTTTTGGGGTTTATCTGGAAATGGAGGGAGAGAGAAGATGGAGGGCAAAACTATGAGAATTGTTTAAAATTTTAAAAGGATTAATTTCACTGACCTTCCCTGATTTTTAAAGTACCCTTATAATATGAGAATTATTTTAATTTCCCTTGATATTTTATTTAATTATACGGACCTCCCCACGCAGAATGTCAGAGAAATATGAATGTGGTTATCTTTTGGAAAGAAAGAGACCAATTTTGTTGTGTTGGTTATTTTTATTAAATCAATGTATATGTAATCATTCATCTTTCAAATTTCAATAAGCTAAGACGACATAGTTTAACGTAATGGTTATTCTATCAATTGATTTGTGGTAAGCTATGTTTGGAACTGGATTCTGTTTGGCTTATATTTCCCGAGAAAATGGAGGATTCTGGGAAAATAAAGAAGCAAGAAGATGTGGTGAAAGTGAAACAAAAGCCAAAAGAAGAAGCTTTGCGGAATTTGCACAAATTCAAAACAGCTAAGCTTTCTGGGTTTTGGTCTAATTAGTCTAATCAGCCAAGAGAGAGTATTGAGAATTTCTGATAGATTTTGATGGTGTAATCATGCTTTTCAACAGGTTCTACATTATGCACCTGGAAGATCGACCATTGAAGTTTTCAGCAATTACGCACCAACCATGCAAGTGTGACTCAGTGCAGTGGATCAATTGGATTTTGGGGTCATGTTTGTTTGGTATCTGGAGTCGCGAAGCTCCTCCATTGTTGATTCAAAGGAAACTAAGGGTGGGACAGGCATTGTGCAGTCTCACTGTGGTCATTTGAATCATTTCTATGTTCCTCCTACTGTTGAAGTAGATGTGCACATTTTCAGAATTGCAGGCCCTAGGTTTCTTAAACTTAACCATGGAACCTGGCATGCGGGGCCTTTGTTTGAGGCAGACAACATGGAATACCGTATTTATATATGATTCTCGTGCATTCTTTATTTAACTGAAAGATTATATTAAATAGCCCAAACTTTAAGCCCAAATAATAGATAGTTGTTCCCTAATTAGGGCTATTTTGATATAATTATATCACTTAGCTTAGGAGAGATTACGGGAAGAATTGAGTAAGACATTAATGAGGAGCTTGCACAATCGATTGAACCAATGGGTAATTTGTGAGCTGAATTAGCTAAATTAGAAGAAAGATATATCAGATCAACCATTTTTTACGTTAGTCAATGACTCTGATGCCATGTGAGACTTTGAGTAAAGCAAGAAGAAAAACAGAGGAAAATTGAGAGAGAAACCAAAAAGAGAAATTTCTAGAAACTTGGCGTATTGTATTTCTTGATCTTTCTCAGTTACACAGTATAATTTTTCTAGTGTTTACATGAGTCTTAACTAACTATTAACGTTAACTGAATGTTAATAGAAACAGCAACTGATTAACGGAGGGGAGTTAAACTTTTCCCTCCTTTACTAACGTCTTCCCTCAAGCTGAACTAGTGAGGAAATATAGGCATTCTCACTCCTTTAGTAACAGATACCCTACTTATTTTAGAGGCCAATGGCCTGAGGCCAATGGCCTATCATGGTTGGCATGCAATGAAAGAGAAAATGAAGCAAGTGAAGTTCTTCATTGAGTACATGCTTCCAAATGTCTTATAAAGGACAAAAAAAAAGAATCTTTGAAATTAATTTCTTATGTGTCATCTTCAGTGTAAAAATGAAAAATAATGGTCACCAAAGCTTCAGAAAGAGGAAAATGGAAGATGAAGGGAAACAACGGGAGAAGAAGAGTCTACATATTGAAGAATGCGATGAGGAATCATTCATTCCAGACCTGATTGTAAAAAAATTTAACTCTGTGAGATTTTTCTATCTTTTCCCACCTCTAAAATTACTCTCAATATATTCACTCTCCCTTTTAATATGTATATATGCAAGTATGTTCACTAGATTTTCTAATCTTTTATTACCATTTTCCTTGAAATGTTGATATTTTATTTAGCATGATTTATTTATTCATTTTATGCTTCTATATCTTGTAATTTTCTGTATCTTTATTAGCCCAAAAATGAAACCAAACAATAGTAATTCTGTATTTGGTAAGACTTTAATATGTTGGAACTCTTTATCAAAAAAAGGTGAACATCAAGAAATAGGATATCCAAATTCATTGAGATCCTTTGTAATTTCATTCTTCTAATAGGAACATTTATATTTTAATAGGCATGTAATATACAGGAAGAAGAAGGGGAAGTTGTGGAGCTCCAAAACCCAGAAAAGGACAATACTAAAGAACATCCTAATTCCAAAGGAAAAATTATCATGAGTGACAGAACAATATGAACAGTGAGTAAACTTAAAACCTTAATGTATAAACTTGTGTGCCTATATAGAATACATTAAGTATGTAGTTGCTATCATTCTTAACAAGATAAACGGATCCAAATAGAATATACCTTCATCTTTTTGAGCTTCTAATTTGACTGAAGACACCAGCTGATGAATGTTTTATGAACTTTTATAAACATTAGTTGAAGTAATTTATTTTGAGAGCTAAATGAATGAAGAAAAAAAAAATAATGTTTGGTTAGAAACTTTTTATGTAATTAAAAGTTTTGACATCCATATAGCTTATTGCTGTTTAGTACGAGTGACAAGAATAATTAACAGTGAACTGTGTTGGAAAAACAACTTTTTTTTTTTTTTTTCTGTGCCTAGGAGTGTCTAAGTTAATTTGTGCATACCTCGACTAATCTCTTGGGATCCTAAAATTAACAATCGGATAAACCTTTCAGTGGCCAACCCTATTAACAACCCAAGGAAATAGAATTTAAAATCTCTTGAATAATAAGTCTAAGAGTCCCTATCACCCCACCTGCCCACACAAGGTTTTTGTTGACAGATTTTTTGGTAAGCAAATATCAAGGGCAACAAAGCAAAATTTATCACCATTTTATCGCTACTTGTGCGTAAAAAAAAAAAAAAAAAAAAAAATCATCGGCAATTGTATATGAGCTTTTATCCTTTTAAATTTTGAGAGTTTCAAATTAATCGATTTGTATTTGGTTGTCTACAACTAACTTATTATCTGATTGTTTGTTTCACTCTCATGTGACTCCTAGCATTAGATTTAAGCAAGATTTGTAGCTTGTTACCCTTCATCTCTAAAGCCAAATATCCACTTATAATTGAACTACAAACAAATTATATGTTTATTTATTAAAATAATCTATTAATATCAACTAATCTTTTGTAATGCAATCAATGAAACTCTTTAATTTAGCATTATAAGGAGTTCAAATATATATCACATAAATGTGACAGGTTTGAAGAAGAGAATAAAAAGTTTATTGAGCAATTATCTTCTGGAGAAAAATGCATTAGTTCACCATTAGAACTAGAGAGATCCCAATTTGGCGACCTCCATTGGATCCAAGCAAGGTACTTTTTCTTTTTAAAATTGTTTCTTTCTTTTGTTTGTGATAGTGTTGGTATTTTCAATTTATTTGTTCAACGCTTTGTTAAGTCAGAAGATATTGGATTAATTATCTTGGTAAGCTAGAAGTTATAACTAGCTTAGTTATTATAAAGCACTTCAAAAGTTATATTACGCACCAAAGCTAATTGATATTATCCGTATTTTTTTTTTTTTCCCTTATGTTCTCTTTTTCTTTGTATAATTAGTTAACCATCATTTTTTAAAATACAGGAAGAGAGGAAGAGGAAGTTGTGGATCTCGAAAACATAGAAAATGACAATATTGAAGAACATGTTGATCCCGAAGGAAAAAAGATCATGAGTAATGAACAACATGAAAGGTGAGTAAACTTAAAACCTCTATGTATATATAACTATAAGTATATATGTGCTATCATTCTTAATAAGATAATAGGGATCCAAATAAAAAATTTGACATTTATTTTATACCTTCTTAAACTTCCAATTTGGCTGAAGACACAAAACTATGAGAATGTTCTATAAACATTAGTTGAAGTAATTGAAGCACCATTAATCAATCCAAATAAGCATTTCTTCTTACTCTCTAAAGCCAAATAGCCACCTATAATTGAAGCACAAACGCACTATTTTTATTAATATCAGCAAATCTTTCTTTATACAATCAATGAAACTCTTTTAATTAGGCATCACAAGGAGTTCAAATATATATCATTCCGAAGGAGGAATAGATTTCAAGAAGAGAAGAAAAAGTTCATTGAGATATTATCTTCTGGAGACAATTGCACTAGTTCACCATTAGAACTAGAGATTCCAATTCGGCAACCTCCCTCGGACCTAAGCAAGGTATTTTTTTTTTCTTAAATTTCTGTTCAATAATTCTTGTTATTTTACATATTTTTCACAATTATTCTGATTAGTGATTACCTACTCATGGGAAAGAATTATATATGCAAGTTACATTTTGTCTTTCAGTTATTTTATATGCTTAGAGTTTCTAAATCTTGTACTTTGTAAAAATGTAGACCTCAATGGGAAAGAATTTTCAATACAAGAATATCTTTTACATATATATAATTGTACATGCATTAATATATATAAAGTATTCTCATAACTTGATGTTCATTTATATTTCATTGGCATCTTCTTATTCTAAAGAATTTAAATTCTCATATAATGTTCAAATATGTATGATAGATGATGTTGATGAAAGCCTCAGACGTATTCGGTATTCAGCCGAGACCATTTGATCCTGAGACATATGTTGAAGAACAAGATGAAAATATGGCTGTTGCTGCTGATGATGCTAATCCAAAGAAACATTTCATTTACCAAAGAATGTTATTCGTTGGAGGGAAGTCAAATTTTCTTTATACTCAATTATTCTCATAATTCCTTCTATTGAAAACATTATTTTTGAAAATTTTAAAGGGTTACCAAGTGTTTAAAATTTATGAGGAATGGGCTGCTTATTCAATTTAGTGCGAATGAATTGTGAAAAAATTAATTAAAACATACATCAAATCAAGTAAAGAACACGCTCATTTTTACATGGTTCGGCATCAAGTTTACATCCATGGGATCACATCTAAAGGAAGTAAAATCACCATGAAATACTTATGAGTTCAAATACAAAGCAAGATAACCAAAGTTGTAAAACACTCCCTGTTTTCTGCATAACAACTCTATCTTTTTTTGTTAAACTTCAAGTCATCACAGCAAGCTTTACGAATACAGCAACATCATGTTGAAGTAGAACTCCTCTCAAAATTCAACAATGAAGATGGGACAGTAGCTTACACACAAGCTTTCGTCGCAATGGAAACAATATCAAAAGATCTCACACAAGGATAAGTGAAGAGGGTAATTCTAAGTCTACCAAAGCATAGTTGAAAATCTTAACAAAATAAGAACCTTAGAGAATATTCAAAGAGGGAAACAAATGTAATCAGGTTCCTTAAAGAGAAAAACCAGAAATGAGTGAATATAAAGAGATCAATGCGTCAAGGGTTGGGGAACAAAAAAGTTAAATATTAACTTTTGTGTTTTTCTTTTTACACAAGAAATTTTGGGGCCATAAACAAAAGCAATATTCTTTTTCTTACATAGTAAATAAACAGTGGACAAGTGTAAAAGAATAAAACAAAATATCTACCAGAAATAATATTGTCCAAAAGGGAAAACAAATGCGTGAAGTTTGATTTGAGAAAAAATATATCTGCCAAAGGTATTATGAATGCACACATGTTAAAGGTGAACACCTAGTGCTCACATTTGTGAAGGTGTTTACCTTTAGTAATTGTGCGCACAATGGCAAAAGATAAAAAACAGTGTAGGACTCAAAAACATGATCATAAGGAGACAAAAACACCAACAATTTTCCATGCATATATCAGTTTAGTTTTGTAAAATTTCTAGGTGCTTGTTGGAGTAGCCTAAATTTCATAGTATGGTGGAGATTTTATATTGTCTTATATCGTATGTTTGGACAGAGAGAAAGTAGGAGAAAATGTGGGAAAATCAGTAACTAAGAGAACCTAGCTACTCTAGAGAATCAGACTCATACAATAGAGGAAATTGCTTGAAACTATATGCAATGTTTATCTTTAATTGTTCTTGCATTACCAACATTGGTTCCTGCATATTCACTAATTGGTTGCTTGATGATACACACTGAATTGAGAGAATAAGATTGCAAAGTTTGTTTTGAAGAAGTGCATATATATAATCTTTTATCAGCATCTGTTTATACGGAAACTTTTCAGTGAAATGAAAATATGTGTATTCGTTCAATCACAATGCATATTATTGTGATGTTTAACGTAAATTGCTTACCCACATGCTCTAGTTGAATTGGGTGTATGTGTTCATCTTACTGAAGACTTTTCTTGTCTTTTATAATATTTTATTGACGTTTGCATCATATTTCTCTTATTGGCTTAGTTACATTCGTAATCTATAATCGAAATATGCTCTTAATTAATTAACTATAATTTTTTTTTTAGAGAGAAAGTAATGCCCGATTTTTAAGGTGGTCTGATGGAAGTTTTCAGCTACAGATAGGAGATAAGCTTTTGATGTAACAAAGCAAGACATACAAAATGAAGAGAATCCTCTCTTTGTGCGACATGATGAACAGGTTATTAGTTTGTGTTTTTTCATCAATTAAGTTTGGCTTAAGTTAACTAGATCTAGCAGATTTTTGTATAAGATTAAAGAGAGAAAAGCATCCACAATTAAAATGTTTTAACAAGCGCTTGACAAATAGAAAGTAATAGGGATGGTATGGTGGCATGGCTCGTTGGCAAGTTGTCAGTAATTAGTGCTGTCATCTCACTGAGAAGAAAATTGTTTAAAACTACAAGATGTTTATTTCATGGCCTATCAATAAGAGCCTTGTACATTAATTTATAACAGCAATTCATGACATTGTCGAGCACAATGTTCACTATTGTTCCCAACAGAAGTTTTATGTTCACAAAGAGCCTGCAAATATACAGTATTAATGTGCTGCATAGTCATCTTTCAAAAGATAAAGATGGGACCAAAACTGGGTTCCTTCAACTGAATTTCATGTTACTTCAGCTAAAAAATCACCGACTTTTACAAACTAGCAGACAACAAAAATGGAAATATCTTCTGGGCCCAAGAGGTCTAGACCCAACCTACCCACTGCCCTTTTAACATAATAAAATAGATTGATAAATAAATACTCACTTTAATAAACATACTTACATAGTAATATTTTGATATTTTAGATATGAAATGCTTGAAGTGCATGCGGAAAACATGTAATATAAGTTTATAATTGTAAAGGAAAGATGTGTTATTATTAAAAGAAAAATTATGTAACACGATTATACTATTACTTTGATATACTTTCCTAGACTTTATTTGTATCGCAAAACTAATGTGTAAATACTGTATTATCAACCCTTCAATCATTTTGTGTTGGTGTATGTCTTGGAGACAAGTGAGCCTGCAATGGTTTTTTCATCACAACAGTAAACTCTTGTTTCTCACTCAAGTCTACATCCTCTTCTCCAGCTGACCACTCAAAATTCCACACCAAATTTCCCACAAAATACGCCAAATGAAGCATCGCCAAACTCCACCCTGGACAAATCCTTCTTCCTACTCCAAATGGCATCATCTTTATCTCCCTACTCCCTGTAATATCAAACTCAATCTCTTCTCCATTACTCCTCAAAAACCTCTCTGGCTTGAACGCCATCGGATCTTCCCAAACTTCAGGATCCCAACCCATCTGGGCCACCATGACATTCACCACACCATTTTTGGGCACTAAACAGCCGTTCAAAACTGTGTCTTCTGTCACCGCATGTGGCAGGACAAAATGGCCAGGAGGGTGACGCCTTAAGCCTTCCAAGACCACTGCTTTTAGATATGGCAACTTCTGCAAATCTTCTTCTTTTATGGCCTCTTGGTCATGAGGGTTTGAATATTTTTCACTTAGATTTTGTTTCATCTCCATGTAGAGCTTCTCCTGGATTTCAGGATACTTCACTAAGTTTGCCAGGATCCATTGAAGAGCTGTGGATGTGGTGTCAGTTCCCGCATCGAAAAACTCTGAGCATAAAGCCACTAATTCACTTTCTTCAAGCTTTCTCTTCTTCCGGGAGCTCCAAGTCCAATAATGTATCAACATAAGATTGGATTTCTGTTTGTTCAGGCTCGGATTCTGTTTTAAACTTCTCTTGTTGCATCTTCTTTCTTGCTCTTATGAGCGGGATCAATACGTTTTCTTTGTCTTGAGTTATCTGATACAGCTCCTCCCAACGCTTTCGAAACAAAATCTTTCCGACGCTCGGCCAGAAGTTGAGAATCTGAAACCGCGAGAAGCTCAAAAGCAGATTTCTCTGCACACGTTCAATCTCTTTGATTTGTTCTTCTTCAAGCTTATCACCGAAGCACATGAGTGCTAATAAGGAAAACATGGCGTATCGAACATGATCAACCACACAAACAACACCAGATTTTGAGTGAGACTTGAGTCTGTTTACGAGAATTCCCAATACCCACTTGCGTGCATGAGAGTACGCCTTGACACGCGTGGGGTGGAGGATTTCGGAGGTGAGGTTGCGGCGGAGGATCCGCCACGTGGGGCCGTAAAAGGCGGAGCTGATGTTGTGCTGATTGCATGAGACGATTTTGTCCGAGGGGAGAGCCGGTGGACGGTCAGCAAAGATGGAGCTATTTTGAATCAAAGCCTGATGAGCAAGAGAGCGATCTGCAATGAAGATTGCAGGTTTGGAGCCAATTTTGAGAGTGACGACGGGGCCATATCTCAAGCGGAGGTTTCGGAGGACAGACTCGAGTTCGGAGAAAGTTTTGATAATCAATAGGAAGTTTCCGATGATGGGAATGGTGGGAGGGCCGGGAGGGAGGTTGTGGGAGGGTTTTTTGGTGAAATGGTTGAAGAAGAGTGTGATGATTGCAGAAATGGAGAGGGAGATAAGGATGAGGAACCAGGTTTCCATGGTTGAAAAGTGAAGAAGAAAGTAGGGAAAGTGGAACTTTGTGTTGCTCTTGCTGAGGATAAGGTGTCAAGAGCCATGTATAAAGAAATTATTTATTCATTCCTTTCAATGACAGGATAATATTCAAAGGTTAATTCCTAATTCGTCGAGGGCATGATATCACGAAAATATTGTTAAATCAATTCATTCTTATCAAATATTTATAATTATTAACGATATTTAATATAAAGATAGATGATGATATAGTAAATTTGTTATAAATGGTATAAAATAGATGTGCGTGTTTGTGTGTTTGACTATTCTATCATTTTTATCCTACCTAAAATACATATTTATTTCAATCAAAATCAATTCTTATTCTATACAATTCAAAATATTTAACCTTTTTAACCCCTATATTTATTAATTTACTTAAACATCCCTAATAATAAAAGTTTATAAATTGATAAAAATACCCCTATCCATTCACATATTCTCGACAACCAGTCACCACCGTCGGAAGGTGGCCAGAATCTATCGAAATGGTGCAAGATCGACTAGATGTGGCAATCATGCGCTGATCTGGCTTTTTCTGGCCAAATCCACCATGGATCTGGCCGAAAAAAATCAAATCTACGACCAAAGGTCTGACCGTTAACAGCCAAATCTACGGTCAAAGGTTTAACTGTTAATGACCAAATCTTTTTTGGCGTTCGTTGTCGACTAGATGTGGCTAGATCTAGCTATCAACGGCTAGATCTTTGGTCATAGATCTGGCCTTTTTCGATCAGATCAGTGCAAGACCAACTAGATTCATCCGGTCGTACTCCATTTCAGAGACTTCCAATCACCCTTCGGCGATGGTGGCCGGCTTTCGACATTTAATGGGTGGGTACGAGTGTTTTTGTTAATCTTCAATATTTTTATCGTAGGGGATATTTAGCTAAATTAATAAATATAAGAGGTGTTTTGTTAATTTTTAAATCTTATTCTCGTAATAATAATTCAACTCAACTTTTTTAATAATACTATTCAAAATACTCTATCAAACACACCCTATGATACATCAAGGTACTCAAAAAAAAAATCTTTTTTTTTTCTTAAGAATAATTTCCCTTAGATTAAATATTTGGAAATTGATTAATAAAAAAGACGATAATGTATAAATAAATCTAAACCACATACAAGAATTATAATGAACAAGTTCACTAGATTTTCCAAAATTCTAGAAATGAGTTGATGAAATTAAGATTGATGTGATTTATTTCATTAAACTAAAATGATATTTTATGAATAAATTCAATGGTGTATAAAATCCCGACTAAATTGATAACTATATACATCAAAGAAGTAAGGGTTTATGAGATTACATTTGATCAACTCTTGGATCATAGTCAAGGGTTGATTCAATGGGATTCACTAAACCTTTAATTCTAGGGTTTGAAAAGGGGTAAAAAAAAATGACAGGAATAAATCTCAACCACACATGAATTATAATCAGACGTACTCACAGGATTTTTTCAGGACTGAAGAAATATTTGAAGTGGACAAGTAATGGCATTAGGGTAAGTTTGATTTAGAGCTAAGACAGCGAGTAGTTGTTTAATCAAACTCAAATTGTAGAGTTCATACTCTACTATAATGAAAACAAATATATGTATATATTTATATGCTTTTGTACAAAAGCAAGGCTCCTTTTTCATTGATATTTATCAGCTACATATACAATAAAATGTGCAGCACAAAGTAGCATACGCCATGCAACTGGAAAATTGCTCTCTACCGATGTGGCCTCCTCTGAAGCCAGACATGGCATCAGTATACAGTCCCTCTACCGACGCAATGGGGCGTCGCATCCCTGAATTGAGAGACTGGTGAAATTTTCTTGCATGATATCTGAATATAGAGCTACTACTAAAAATTGTCCTTGACTGCTGCAAAGTTAGCCATATTTACACTGATATATCCATAGGATGTCCATTGACATGCATAATCTGAAAGCGGAGCCTCACGAGCTTCAATCCAGTTATATTATATACCTTGAAACAATTGGATATCATAATTCGTTTAAATCGCGATCAATGACTTTCTGAAATCCTGTTGCCTACACTAGGTCGCTAACTGATTTAACTGTGGAGTACATTTACCTTACACCCTGACTTCAACTACATCACCATCTTTGAGCTCTGTACTGGGTGAAACCAATTGACCATTAACCAAAACTAGCTTCCCTTCAAGCCCTACTCTCCTAGCTGCGTCTGCTGCAGTGCTGCCTGTTCTCAATTTCATTATCTCACCATGGGGCCAGCATACAATCACCACTTCCCCGAGAACGACAGAATCCAGACTACCATAAGAATTTCCACTGAGGTTTGACTGTGTCAGACTAGCATCAGATCGTAGTTGCTCTTCCCACTGAAGCATTGTCCTCAATAAGCGGACCTAGATTTAGGTATAAATTAGTCATACGTTCATCTATTCACAAAATTCTTACCCCTACTTGCTCTCTAATGCTAACATAAACATGAAATTGAGATTATGCATTAAAATTAACATGAACACGAACTATCATTTACATGTGTAGGGTAAACAGTTTCGTAAAACAACACTAATATTTCCGTTCACTATGGTTATCTGCCTAGTAAAGAGACCTTTTAAAATGTAAATCACAAACTCCATGTCAGTGCAGATAAAATAAAAGCAAAATGGGAACTTGAAGATTTCCTGTGGGCATGCATGGAAATAGAAGGAAGAAAGTTTAAGATACTACTGAATAGTTTCACTAATTTAAAATCAATAAAATCATCTTTGTAAAGTTAAATGTTTCAATGTAATCAATCTAAGGAAGGAAGAGTATACATTGGCAAGATAAACCTTAAATCCAGCTAACCATTTTGACTTAGTACGATTATAATGCTCCCATAGCAGATAATTTTGCAAATACTACAAGGACAAACTAGAGTACAGCAAACAAACTTCCACAAATTAATTATCAACATGATGAACTTTAGTGTAGTAAGATAATTGTTGACAAACCTTGTTATTGATGCTAGCTTCCATGGAAGTTGAAGCAACAGAGTCTAAGCTTGGCCTAGATGTAATAGAATCAACTGGCTTGCCCTCAAAAACAGCAGAGACAACGGCCCAATATTCAGATTCTTCTTGTTCTGTTAAATGAGTGACCTGGATGAAGGTTGGCAGTAGGCGCTCAAACTGGTCTTGCTGCATGGGGAGAAAATTGTACAATAGAATTCTTAGTCGGTTCTTACATCATTATTTATCGTTTAAATGCTAATATAATCAGAAAAAAGTTCACTATAATCATGACTCAAGTACAGACATGCCAAAAGCACAGATTCACTTAATGCAGTGATTTTTTCTATATTCAAATAATAAGGTAAATAATTCACAAGTACTTTTACAGCTTCCATAAATTAAAATGATAAATTTTATAAATGTCATAACTTGAACATTCCAATCTAGAAAATCAAATTAATCAAGTCACAAAAAAAACCTAAAAATTTAATATATAAATGTATTGTTGCACCTATGTATGTATTATAGATACTTACTTAAGTGACATCATATGTATACAGCATCAGTATGTGAAGCTCATGATTACTTCATCTCAATAAATAGTAAACATACCCTGTGGTACATGCCATCTCGACAAAGTGTATACTTCTCTAGGCAAGTACGCCAATCCCCATGTCCTGGTTCACGCCACCACTCATCCGACACCTGCAAAGCCAAGTTGATAACATTAGAAGACAGTGAGGTAATTTGAATAACAACCTTGATATATTTACTGAACTTATGATAAACAACTACTCATAGTCAAATACTGCTAAATATATGCTAATTTACAAGTTAATTCATCTGCTATCTCAAATTAGAGTTAGCTTTAAGCAGTACAGATTATTGTTTCCAACTTTGATGTTAAATGCTTCAGCAATTGATCACAACTTTGTTGTTGAAGAAGTTGCATTAGATGTTTAAAGGATCTCGACGGATAATATAGAGCGATCAAGGGCCTAGGCAAATCTGAGAGACTATCTTGGTAATTAAGATTCCAATGTAGGAGAGCAGGATTAGGGGAAAAAATAATAGCATTCTTAACAGCCATATGTCCTGGTTCATACCATGGTTCAAGCTAATATCGTCAAGTTAACTTAATCTAAGACCCAAATTTTCTAAGAGATTAATTTTTATTTCCCAGACTGCAGTTCTCGTTATTTGCCAATGGGAACTAGTATCTGAAACATTAATAGGAGATGACTGTTACAAGTTCATCAAAACCCAATAGAACTATCCCTCCCCTCAAATCCAATATAATTCAACTATCTTATTCTTAATTACATTTTTATTTTTGTTTAACCATACTGAAATGAACCAAACCACAAAATTTTGTTACTAAAAATTTTAATCACCAAACTATAATTCTCTGCCAGTATTTGAACGATTCAAGTAATTAAGATACATAGTGAAGCAACTCAACCTTTTTGAATAACCTTGCATAAGCTTCCCAACTTTTTATCTGTAAAGAAGATCTTCTGTCAGCTACCACTTCAGAAGCTGCCAGTCCAAAGCTGACAGCAACAAGCAATTCTCTTCCACCCTTATCTACTCTGAAAATGCAACACTTATGCAAAGGTTAGTAACTGAAGGTTAATGTTGGATAGTAGTTACAGTAGACATAACATTATGACATACCGAACTATAACAGCAGCAAGTATGTGGCTTCCTTCCACCCTGACGACTGGATGCCCTGCTTTCAGAGAACTGTACTTCATAAACAAATCATCATCTAAAGAACTATTATCCTCCATTTCTTTTGATAGATAAGAAGAAGCTTCTATATCAGACTCATCCATGCTGCTTGTGTACCGCAACTTGTTTCCAGTTTCTTTATATAGCCAGTGTGCAGCAAGCCCATGTTCAGCATACTCATGCATTTTCTGAAAAGGAGAATGACTAGTATTATAAGCCAAATCAAAATCCCTGACATGACATCATACAAAATTATAAACAAGTGCAGCACCTGCGTTCTTATCTGAACTTCCAAAGGTGAACTGTCAGGACCTTGGACAGCAGTGTGCAGAGACTGCAAGTAGCAAGTAAAAAAGGGTTTAGGTGTAAAATGTGACCCAAACAAATTTAGGAACACATTTAAAAGATACAGCAATTTTATAAATATCCAGAATCAAACTCGTACTAGGTTAAAAGCAAATTACTATTGAATAGAGTGTGTGAATACCAATATACACAATCCCACACATGAAAGAGATTAGATACTTTAGTGGTTAAAATCAGGAGTATTCCTCAAGTGTGGCAACAATGAATTAAAGTGGAAACCCACACGCATGAGACCAAAAAGGCCCATAACAATTCAAGAGTTTGGTTGTGAACAGACGAATACCCATGAACAGGGAGGTAGCAGACCTTCATTTATGGGTAAGTTTGGTGGATGTCCTATATCAAACAATTGATCCAACTGACTTGAACTACTCCAACAACACGCATCAAAGCTACATAAGACATGATAGAGAAATAACACTTCATATCTATTACATTAAAGCAACTTGGATCATTCTCCAAGCACAGAGACACATGATATGCCTACTCGGCCAAGTCATCCCTCTATCTGGCCATGTCACCACAAGATTTGGAGTTAAAGAAATATCTAAATAGCTTTTCTCAGGCTTTCTTTACTTTAGGTGGAAGTATCTTTATAAATGTTTGTCGTGCAAGTATGCATATTGGTATCTACAGTGAAGTATTTAAGGTGTAAAATGACCTGATAACCACTAGGTTTCGGATTAACAATGTAATCATCAAATTCACCATCAATGGGGGTCCAGAGCCTGCAAAGAAAGAATCCATCATCTCACCACAATCAGTATATCTTGTGAAAGTATATATGAAATACAGATATTTCTACCTCAACCTAGTTACTTAAAATATAAGATGAATGATAATATCCATAGAGTTAACAACACTAAGCATCGAGAAAACAGGTTTTGATTTCCTCAGTCAAAAAAACCATTTTGGCTCTAATGAATCATGCCAAAATAATTTTTCCATCAAATGATAATACCATTGTTTACTGAAAGCAGTTTTGAATCACCTCTAATAGAATAAATCAACTTGCAATGATAAAATAGTAAAAGGAACACACTGGTTAACCTATGTATAATGTCTAGAAGATTGTAGCAGCACTGAATTGCAGGTCCATGAAGAGTTCCATTCTTATCTCCAACAACCACCCTCAAAGCACGTGCATCATATACTTTATGGATGCCAACATCTTTTCGTCTCATCTACATGAAGCAATGATACAAACAAAATTAGTCATGACCAAAAAAAAAAAAAAAACAAAAAAAAAAAAAGAATCAATATGAGGGCTTTTTGGGACAAAATTTAACCCATGAAAAGAAGATTACTTTGGCCTTTATAACTTAACTAGCAAACTAAAGTAAATTGGAAAAAGAGCCAAGTATGACTTCATATCCAACAAGGCCTAGTCATTCAGCCACATTGCCCCTCAACTTAAGTTTCCTATTTTATATATTTTTGCTATATATGGTAAGTAATTAGACATGTTGCTCACTTTTCAATTAATAGGATAATCAGAGAAGAAAAAGGAAAATTAGCTAAAGGTGACATAGAATATGTACCAAAGACAACTGAATGAAAAGTATAGAAAAATGAGAATTTCTGAAATCAGCAATCTCTTAAAAGAAGTGCAACACAGTAATACATTGTAATCATAGAAAAATAATACATATTCAGTGCTCACAAATCCAAGCTCCATGATTTATTGATAACAAGAGAACTCCTCACTCTATACTGTATCGTTAAAAATTCAAGTACCAATGTTATGGCACCTTTGGCATGAGGACAGAGATTAACTAGAAATCAATGTCGTTCAATTCGATGTCAATGTTTACTTGTAATAGAATTTCCAAAGAAACCGGATATAATAAATACTACTGAACCTCTAAAGAAATTCATACTATGGCACAATCTTTCATAAGCTTTTCCTAAATGAACACTGCATAATAGGAACGTTCCATTCTGTCTGATTTTAGAATATATGGACAAGTTATCAATAGAATTTTAAAACTAAAGCATGGGGCTTTGAATTCATGGCTAAGGTGAAGAAATCAAAGCTCAAATGCTCTAGATATTATAGTTTTAATCTAACCACGAACTTCATTAGTACCTTGCTGAAGATACTATACAAACTTTTGAGTCGGCTAGATAAAGTAACCTCCATTCCTGGAACGTAACTGCAAGCATAAAACAAAGAAAGCAACTGAGTGAGAGAGAGAATTGTTTTAGATGGATAACAGCTTCTCCAGTATAAACATTTTTAGATAGAAATAAAATTGATGCATATATAAAAATTATGTTTTCTTCACAATTTACAAGCAGACATGCTAATGGAAGAAGAGAAGCAAAACGCACGAAGTTGATATAAGTAACTCCTTCTCAAGAGCTTCCTCACAAACTTCCAGGGAAGCTAAAGCAATTCCAGCGTCCTGGACAACCTTGGCTTTTGTTTGACTGTCTGAACCTTTCCCAAGTTCATACAGAAATTTAGTCCGTTTCCTCCGATCTGATAAGATATCAAAAGGAACCACTGCTTCCAAAAGATCCTGCAAACAGTGTGTCACTGGATAAAATGACCTAAAGAACATCCATATTATCCAAGTACTTCCAGATACTACTGCTTCTCATTAATAAGTTACAATCATTCCACCACCCCCAGTGACCACTATATCTACATTGGAGAAAAGAGTTTATGACATAAAGGCCTATGTCATAAGGCCACTCAAAACCCATTTTAATGCAACAAATATGTTACATCTCAGTGAGATTCTTTGATCACTACCGTTCTGAATTTATAAATTTTTTTGTTCAATTTTCTAGAAGTTGCATGATGTTGAAAAGCAAGAGGATGAAACTTGTCACTTATCTCAACATCACTTCTATTTTATTGATAGGAAATGGTAAGATTTGTAATACTGAGGGGAAGAAAAACAAAAATGTACCACGGTTCCACAAGAACAAAGACAAAAGCAGCCCTCAAGGAAACAAAAACTTTTAAAACATGCATGGAAGTTTGAATCTGTGGCAAGCTAAACAATATAAACATGTGATATGTTCTTGGAACCAGCACCATGACATCACATTTCAAGATCAAGTAAAAACATTTTGTAAAATTAGTAATTAATCCAAAAGCTAAACCTAACAGGTAAGAACCAATATTAGTATTTAAACTCTACCTTCCCTGCACTTGTACATGGACTGAATAAACCAGAACCAGAAAGAAAAGCTCTAACCATAAACACAATTTATTATATAATAGGAGATCAGAACATAAGACCACTTGGTCAACTGAGCTCAAATACCATGTTAAGTTACCAATTGGTTAAAAAGCTTAAGCTGACATGTAAGGACCTAGCAACAGTAATCTCTAACACATTCAAACGTAACTCAACCTTTAAAGAGATATCAAGTATATGGGAGCAACCAATGTTTACAAACGATATCCATACCTTCATGCTTGGAATATCCTCATCAAATGCTGTAAGACTTTCGTCATCAGGAGAAGAAATCGTATCATCCAAGGATAGTGAGCTGCTTTTTGCAGATATTCTTCTTGGACACCCTACTCTATTGCTAGCGCTCCACATGGAAGCTAGATCAGCCCGCATCTTCCGGAACATTTGAGGCTGAACACAGTTTATTACAAGACAAATTATACAGTTAAAAGATTCATTATTTATTACAAGACAAGAATATGATTCTAGAAAAGTGCAATATAGGAAATATAACAACTTAACTAAAATTCCTAGTCATATTATGCTACTGGTACAAATGCACATTTAGATGAGATTCTTAAAAGATTACACATTACATATTCACATAAGCATAGCAAAACATTCAGCTTCCAGCATAATAAAAGTGCACTTGAAGCCCAAAAGGTTATGAGCAGACCTGAAGAACAGCAAAGCATAGATCTTCCAGTTCAGCTTTCAGTGCCCACAGACCCAATCTGGAAGCAAGTGAGCACCAAATAAGTAGAGTCTCCTGTGCTACAGCTAGAGCCTTTGACGGTGGCAGAGCATAGCTGAAAGCAAAATTCACAATCTAGGAGTCCAAATCCGTATAATAGTAGAAGAAACCCAAAAATTAGTGAGATCAACCCTGCCATTTCAAGAATTTAAATTTCCATTTTTATATTTGATTACAAATTTTTCAGACATCTAAAGACCAGTAATGAGTAATCATAATAATTATCAACAAAGGAAGCGAAAGATCTAGAGGATCAAAAAAAGGGGGGGTAGAAGTAAAACATGTTGGTTGTGGACTAAGTTATTATTCAGATAGAAATAGAATGTAATCACTGTTTAACAGGCATAAATTAATGTTTCAAAGTGAAGATTCAGTACATGGTTCTCATGTTGTGAAGACGGTCGGCAAGCTTGATGAGCACCACACGTGGATCATCAACCATCCCCAAGAGCATAACTCGTAAGTCATTGGCCTTATGAAGATTAACAACAGCAGTGTGAGAATCAAAAAACCATCTCAGCCTCTCAGCCACTTGCATTCATTTGTTTGTCTTTTCAGAAGAGAAAAGTCATCTGTTATACATCTACTACCTTATGCTACTGTATTCATTAAACTAAAACCCACAAATGTATCTTTTATGTGGTATATAAAGAGAGAAAAAAATTCCTTCTTAACCAGCATACTTGAATAGAAAATAATTGATATCTTAAGGCTTATTTAACTACGTGTTTCTGAATGAAATTGAAAGCAATAAGTATGTGCTCAATCTCTTCCAATGGACCTCACAACCACAATCTTCTACAAGCACTGATACTCAGATTGTGCACGTTGTTATGAATTAGATTATAATATATGACAGATTCCAATACATGGATTAATCAAAAGATGACACATCAAATGTGACTCAAGTTTACATATAAATCTACAATTTCTATATTTGTGGCAAGGTTAATAATAATCAAAATTCAGGATTCATATCTTGTACCTCTTCATGACCAAGGGTACCCTGATCCACATTTATCCTTCGATGTCTCCGGAGTAGCTGCAAAATTATATGTTAGTTATAGCAACAACAGGAGAACACCAGAGAAAACAGGGCAAAATTTGTCACGGGATAAAGGCATAGATCTCTAGAAATTGCAAGCATGTGATTAACATAAGAAGATTTCTTATTGAATCTATAAAAAGACATCATAATAATGCGACATCAGGAAACAACAGTCATGACAGTAATAATGTCCTTCATGTCACAGGACAACCAAATAAAACAGAAAGTAAACAAGTTTATTAAACAAAACTATCCACTTTAAGCAGCATCAACCTTAACTTTTCCCATCCTACCAGCATTAAATATTCCTTACAGGTAGATGAACTTCAAATCTTCAATAAATTCAAATATGCAACTTCTGTACAAATGCAGTGCATAAAGAGAAACACAGAAATAAGAAGAAAGAACCAGATATAATGGACAAAAGCCATCGAAAAATTTTTAAAAGGAAGTAGAAGACAAGAAATAAGCTGGTGGAGATATCGTCTAGCAATATCTGAAGACAGACCAGCACATTATTCCACTAATAATTTCACTTCTGGTTTTTCCTTTTTCCCATTATTGTTATCAATAGAAAACAATGGGCTAAAGGACTTGAGGCAGCCCTCTCCTCAAAACCCAACGCATAGTCCTATAGACAGAATTATAGATCTTACGATAAACAAAATGACAGAACCACTAGCATATGAAGGAAAGTACATCGTTTCACTCTCAAGAAGAGCAAGGAAAAGAGAAAATAATGATAAGCTTACTGAAATAACCAGTTTGTAATACCTGATTTATGTAACTTAATCTGGAAACCCCAGCAACCAGTTTCGCAACATCATCACCAAACTCTTCTTCTACACTGCAGAAAGTTTCACATGTATCGTCCACGACATCATGGAGAATTCCAGCCACAACTGTGTCAACAGCCTGCATCAGACTTTAAGATCTTAGCAAGGAGTTAATGGCATAATAGTTTGAGCAGCTTTTGCTGCAGATTGACAGTGTTACATAACTTCAAATTTTCATTTTCTAATATTGTACCATGGAATAATGTAGCAAACTTCTATTAACTATATGCTCAAAATCATAAATTGCATGTAGAAATCATAACTGGTAATGAAATTCCAATAAGCCCACTTTTCTGTAGGATGTTTCTTATAATTGCAATCCAGAGACGTTGCATATAGCAGCAGACAATGGGACTGTGGAGCCCCACTTTCCTGAAAGAGAATTATAGTAAAAACCAGCCCTCTGTTTGTTTCATTATTTTTCCACTATCCTTTCTTATTATCGTATTTAATCTTATCAAAATACATATTTGTTTCAATATTCAAAATTCTCTTCAAAACCTAATCTTATTCTATTCAACTCAAAACATTAACAATTATTTTTCTCAATAAAAGTTTTAAAATCAACAAAAACACCCCCACCCACCTAAGCCACTATCACCTACTAGCAGCCACTACCGCCACCGCTATAACGACGCATGACCGGCTAGATCAGCGCGATCGTGCGCCGATCTGTCTATTTCTGCCGGAAAAGATATGGTCATTGACAACGGCCAGAGATTTGGCCATCTAGATCAGCAGTCGATCGTACGCCACTCCGACGATGGTGGTCCGCTGCCGACAATATGAGGGTGGGTAAAGGTGTTTTTGTCAATTTATAAACTTTTATTTTTTTAGGGTGTTTAGTTAAATTGACAAACCTAAAAGGTTAAAAATAATTTAAATATTTTCAGAAAATATTATTCAGAAATGTACAAAAAACTTCTCAGAATCATATGCTATTTTCCAAAAATGTTATTTAGCTTAGAATGCTATTCTAAATAACTACGGAGCCTAGATTTTTCTTAGACATAATTATGCCATCCTGTTAACATTCATACACTTTATGCACTTCAAAATTTTAAAAGGATTAACAAAAACAAAGTTTTATTTCTGAAGCTGCCAAAAGATTAGAAAAGAAACTTGCCAAACTAATGGGATGCTTTTATACCCTGAATTTGACCTGCATGATACAATTCATTTTTCAGATGCTTGTCTCATCTTATATTTAGCATGGCACGATACATTTCTTAATCATTTTTCATTACAGCTACATATTAAAATGAACATGTTTCATTCTCGGCATGAAACAATATAAACACAAGAAATCTCAAAAATTAAAACTATAAAAGGTAACGATAGAAATGCATACACGTTTGCCACTTGATGGGACCAGCATGGCTAGGATTCTTCCAGTATGGATACAATGTGACAAATAAGGATCTCCAGTCTTGCGGAACTGCCCATTGTGAGCTTTTTTAGCAAATGCAATAGCCTTTTGCACCTGCCTTCACATATATGGTTTTAGTGGCAGAAGATGACAATATATATGCAAGTCATGATATGAGAGAGGTGGTACACCTTTGCATCAGTAAATATAGGGTACCCTGTTACGTCAACTCCATCCAGTATAAAGGAACCTGCAACTCTTCAATATAAATAACTCAGTGAATAATTAAGTGAAATAAAGAAGTAATATACATATAACATTCACCCTGAGTCATCTTATAAGCTAGCTTGAACCCTACTGAATGAGACAAATCTTATACTTACAGCATTCTTGGAAAGATAAACTTAAAAAGCAAGAACAAAATAATAAAAATACGTAAGATTGATATATGCACTGCTATTATCAATACTGAAAATCGACGCATGCTTTTAGGATTTTGCCACGTTACCACCCACTAATATTATTAAGAACATGAAACTTGGAACACGAAAAGCAAGATTCCAATGTTATAAATTTACCTTCCTTGTTGCAACATATATTTTATCACAAGTTGATATTCAATAATACAACCAAACATTTTAAGTTACCAATCTAACATTGTTCTAAGTAAAACAATACGGACCAGTAACATAGCTAGTTGCTTCAATAATAAGGTAAATTGTACGTTTATGTGATTCAGTAATGTTCAACATGTACCTAAGAACATAATATATCTAACAGCAAACTGTTATGAAAGTATAAATGATAACATAATTAAAAGAAGAAGAAAAAACCTCTAAATTGGTGCATTTTGAACTAGCCTGGTGACACAGTGTGAATTTTGAACTAAGCTCATTATAAGTTTCATATCCAGAGTTGTAAATTTTACAAACTTTCAACGTTGAGATTCCAACGCTAGAATTTACACATACAAAACTTGACAAATTATACTAAACATTGAATCAAAAATTAAGAATAAATTAAACAGATTCAAATAGATAACGTGGAAATCACATGACAGAGCAGCAATTAAACTGAGAAAGAAGATAAGAAACAAAACATACCAGGTTGTTCTTCAAGTTTAGGCCACAAGAAATCGACCTTAGTAGAGAGACAAGCACCGGAGGCAATAGCGACGGCGGTGACAGCGACTTGCGTGATGGCGGAGGTGACGGCACCATGGACCTTACCGGCGGCGGTCGCGGCGGCGATTACGTTAGCGGGGTCGATAATGCAAGTGAACCTAGGGCGGCGGGGGAGATTGCGGCGGAACTTGTGGAGGAGTATCGGAAACGGAGAAGTCTTATGCGCTAACATTTTCGTTGTTGATGAAGAGATGAAGATGGAGAGGAAGGAAACCAAAAGAAAGAATCTTAAAAGAAGAAAAAAATAAATCAAATAAAAAAATCTGGAATAATCAAGATTCAAAAAATTTGTGGTGGGGTAGGGGAAAATGAATGGCTGGGATTTAAGATGAGGGGAATAATAATAAATAAATTATTATAATAATGATGTGCTTACATGGTTTGGAGGGAAGGAAAGTGACAGTTAAATTTTGTGGTAAAGATCGTTCGGATTTGAAAAACGGGTCGGGTGAGGAAAAATGGGAAAATGCTCTCGTTGAGAGTCGAACTCAAGACCTCCCGCTTACTAAACGGGTGCTCTAACCAACTGAGCTACGAGAGCTTAGCTATTATGGATTTCTGTATAATAATATACAAATAAATAAACGAACAAATATTTTACATTCCCTCAAACAAAAGAAAACTAATTTTTCAGTTCATAAGGAGCAAGGCCTATATAATTGTGGATCAAATATGTCCTTGTCCTTTCACAATGTCTTTCTTTTTGCAGCTAGCTTAAGATGTGATTATGATTATTGTGCTAGAAAATTAGTAAAATGAGGTATGAGTTTATTGTTAGCATAATATTACACATACAACAAATTTATACAACATTCTTCATACAATATGATGTGATAAAAAATAATTAATTGATTTTAAATTAAAAATAAATTTTTACTCAATCACATTTTATCACATCATCTTGTGTCAAAAAATATTGTATGAATAGTATTAGTTAAAGGTTGTAGTAAGATTATCTTAAGATTTAAAAAAAAAAAAAAAAATGCCCAACTTTTGAGACAATCGAAGTAAAATAAATTAAACATAAAGTCCATCAGAATTTAAATATAAAGTTTCGCTCCATTGGGTTTACCTTTTCTCTTTACTTTAGCTTAACATTCAATATGGGACAATAATAAACATCTGTTTTTTATTTTATCTCGACATTTTGTTATATCCTAGTCTTAAGTGGGCCACAAGACCACCTATTATTCCATCCAATGTTTTAAAACCTAACTCGGGGTAAAACCTAGCAAAGTTGTCGGGTCCTAGACTGATCGGTTTGACCTGTCGATCAAACCAAGTGACAAAAATTTTAAAATTTAACAAATAGACCCCTAAAAATTATGATAAGTCTCTACAGATTTGAAATTTAGCAAACACACTCCAAATATAAATCGACAGTCTACTGGTTGGCAACGACGATACCTTAAATATAATCTCAATCATCCCTAGAGTCCACCATTGCACACACTCCAAATACAAATTGACGATCGCCTATTTTTTTCAATTTCCGATCATTAGAAATCAACTCTTTCGTCACCATTGTATTCACTAGCACTTGCTCTTCAAAAGCTCTAACATCACAACCTTCAATTGTTCATTAATCATCATCCTAATTTATAGGGTTTTTAGTGAATAGTAAAAAGGGTAATCTAACCCGATGAAAACACTAGATCCCGGTTGAACCGATTCAACCGACCAAGCCAAACCCGGTTTTAAAACAATGATTTTACCTCACTCTACTTTGATGGTGAAATAGTCCAAAAACATAATCACATGTGTTCTCATATATATCAAATTTTCTCCTCACCTACCATTAATTGAACACTAATTACCCTTTATAACCACCGCCATGGTGTGCGGTTTTTAAAACCAATCATACATGTTATTATTTCATTAAACGGTCTCACCTCATGTTATTATTTCATTAAACGGTCTCACATCGGCAAAGTAACCATATATGTCATTGTTTTATTAGATGGTCTTGTCATGTCAACAAAATAAGGCGATGAGACTATCTCATATAAAATACTGAGTGAGAGAGAGAGCATTTCAACATCATTTACCTTAAATCTAGGGGCATATACAGCATATATAAACCCGTAGAGTCAAGTTAATTGTGATAACAGGTTTCATCTGAATATACATTGGAGGAAGTCACACATCCAATTGCCAAAGTACGGTCAGAGGTAAGGAACCACATTAGGCTTCATTAGCTATAGATAAAACCCAAGAGAATTTGACGACAGTCAAGACTTCCCACAGGGTAACTAAGCATGACTCTCAAGCTTCATGATTGAATAAACCTCACGACATCATATAAACCTGCTACGGTAGGAAGATTGAAGAGAATTTCAAGTCGTACTTGGTGAAAGGAAATCTTCTACAAGGACGATATTGAAGCGGAACCACAATGTACAAGTTTTTGACTGCTAGAGGTAAGAATTTCAACCTGGAAGACTAGATTGTCGAGGTGCCTGCAGATGAGTATCCGGCAGCTCTCATCTCCTTTAGAGTTGAAGCCAACCAATCCAAGCCTTCATAAAGTCCATCTCCTCTAAGTGCACAAGTCCCTTGAATATGCCACTTCCGGTTCCTCAGATCATAAAGACCTAATCCTTCGCAAACTTCCATTGGGGTCATCGCTCCTTTCTGGACATAAATATTCGATACATAAATACCAATATTAAATAAACATATTTATCTCAGTACACCACATAAATGCTATCAAAAGCAAAATTGTGCAAAAAACTGGCGAGAATTTGTAAATTGTCAATGATGCCCTAAATGCACCTCTAATGTGTGTACTCTCTGTGATGCCCTGAATGTCGCCTCTGAATGTTCTTACCAGACCTCACTATGCCCTTATGAGAAAGCTATTACATAAAGTAGATTTGAACAACTACTGAGGGCACTTGAGTTCTTTATGATCAGAGTCTCATAAACCAAATAACAGCAGTTAAGCTCTAGGAAGATGGAATTTAACATGTGTTGTTATTGTTAAAGATAAATATCAAAAGGAATGGAAACAAAGGAAGCATATGTTTCTCACTTCCTTTTCCAATAAATTAGTTTCATTGAAAGACAATCACCATCCTCATTATTAGGTCTCAGTCTCTGAAAATTTGCTTTTTTCAATCTGATAAATAATCAAAACAGAACTATAAATTCCTCAAATCAAGAAATCTAAGAGGCTTGTTTCTATCCTCTTTGTAGAAAATGATACGTGAATTTAGGATAAAAAATCAAGAATTCCACATGCATGTTAGTTTCTAAATGTAAGACATCAAGCCAACCATTACTAACTCCACTCCCACTATGAGGCTGGTACCATGCCACCAATATCAACACCCACAACAAAAACCCGCACAGCCACTCCACTACCTTCTCATACCCTCACAAGACCCAGAAAGATATATGATAAATTTGTAATTCAAGAAACATAAACAAATCACGTTTCTTTGTCACACAGACTCACACTAATGCTTAATTAACCAATCAATAAGAAAAGGAAATGTATTAAAAGATATCTAAGGCCTCTCATTAATACTCTGAGGTTTTATTCACAATAGCCTGAGCTCAACAATCATACAAGAAGGGTTGAACATTTTTCTAGAGAATAATGAGTGTAAACGTCAGAAAGGCTATACTAGCTATAAATTTTAATGCATCAACAGTCTAATAATTTTTTACTTCCCAGATCAGATTGCAATTCCATTAAATGTCAAGCTGCCGCAATGATCTATGGATGTAGGGTATTCAATTATGTGGAATTCCAGGGATGCAAGTCATGTAGATTGAAGTGTGGAATTGATAAGGTATATCTATAAATGTGCTCATGCATCATTGTTTCACAGAAAAAATGCTGAGAACAAATTCTATTACTATGTCTGAAAATAACCTCACAGTACTCAAAATCTTTCAAAAAGCCAAAGATTATAGTAATAATTCAACCTCATATATACCCTTACTGCAAGTTTTGCTTTCAAATTACTTTTATGTTTCACATAGCTTCTAAATACACATTTGACTTCTACTTGGATTAAAATCTTGTTTAAGGATCATGACAATACATGAAAGCATATAAGTGATGAAGAATCTATATTTAGAAGCTATTATAAGAAGTAATTTGTTTTTCAAATACTTTAGATAAAAATCTTAGCATAAATTTAATTCCATGAGGCAAAACAATAACAGAAAGGAAATCCTGTTCTTGCAATTCTGTTCTTGCATAGAAACTTCCGCAAAATATTTTAAAAGTTGAAACACTGAAGTAACAGGATCTGCAGAAACAATTATGGTAAAATATAGACTTTGGGTATGATAAATTTTAGCATTCTTCTTCCTAATTGTAAATTCATCTTAAATGGCGACATGCATTTTGCTTTCTTGAGCACAAAACTCAATTTCAAAGCTAAGTATGGAAGCAAGAAACAAAGTCATTATATATGCAAACAAACTTGATATAATTAGTATTTTTCTTCTTTTTTCCTGATTACCCAGAAATCTGTAATCACCAGATTGTAGTGCATGGTATGTGTATCAATCCATGTTGAATGAAGACATAACTCTGTCCAAAAGAACAATGACATACAGAATTTGTCAAAACTTTACAAGAAAAGAACACAGGGCAGCAACAAATAAATAACTTAAATTCTTAATATGTCTACTCATACAACAAAGATGCGCGCACAACAGACGCACAAAACATGTATGCAGATATCTGCATGTCCAAAAAGAAACTGTAACTTTTTGTGTATTTTATCCATAAGAGAAGAAATCAAATTGGAAACTGAGAATGAAAACATACCATATCCTGCTTATTTGCAAACACCAAAATAACACTGTGGAGCATAAATGGATCTTTGATGATAGCCTGCAAGAAATAGGTCAGTCAAATTCAGAAACTATTACCCACATTATCTTATTTATTGATATAACTCTCCAAACATCCACAACCTGAAATTCTTGTTTTGCTTTTCCAATTCTCTCTCGGTCCAAGGAATCGACAACATAGATCTACATAGAGACAAAGAGTCCGCTTTAAATACAAACAACTGTGACGGAACCAACAAAACAGATTAACAAATGAATTTATAACTACAAGCAAAGCTGGAAAAAATTAATTTGATGATTGGACCATATTCAACACAAAATCACATAATAACAGCACAAAATAAGAAAATAAATAGGTCCAGCAATAATCATAATCTCGCACGATAAGACCATAGACTGATCATTACCAGTCCATCGGTATTATTAAAATAATGCCTCCATAGTGGCCTTAGTTTCTCTTGCCCACCAACATCCCAAACTGTGAACATGACATTCTTATACTGAACTTTCTCCACATTAAAGCCTGCAGGAGATAAAGAAAAGAATACAATTACCATCAATTTGTTGATCAATTTAACAGCACAAAGTTACATGGCTTGAATTTACCTCCATTTTTCAAACTGAAATTTTAAATTTCATAGAGAAGTCTCATGTGATTATTGATATTTTTTTATGACAATGTCCATGGTTCTTATTAGTCCACTACTATATTTTTGACAATTTTGACATTACATAAATGCACAGAGTGTACTTGCAGTCTAGTAATCAAAATGGATCACTGTATCAAATATGAGATAATTGACTGACAACAGCTTACAAACTAAGCAAACCCTTCATATCCAGAAATCAAGAAAATGGAAGAAAAGTTACCTACCGATTGTAGGAACAGTAGATAACACTTCTCCAATGTGCAACTTGTACAGTATGGTTGTTTTACCAGCAGCATCCAAACCCAGCATCACAACCTAAAACAGCCCCAATAAACTAGTTTACAATTTAAAAAATAAGAAAAGCAGATCCAAGGAATACTAACAAATAAATGAGGCTCATTATCAATATTTAAGAACTAACTAATGACATGAAATAAATTGACAATGGCAAAGGACCTAAAAAGAAAAATAAAAAAAAAATCTGCAGACGTGACATGAAAATAGAGCAAAAGCCCATACAATGCCTTGTAACCCAGATATGGCCAATAATGTTTGTTTCCAAGCAAAAGGAAAGGTAAGCTTCATTAACTTCCCTTGAAGCTTTGACCAATTGAAGTCGAACCCCATTCATCAGAAAACAGTCATAGACCTCTATTGAAGAAGAAATTTCCCATAAATTTACAAAAATTCATGAGAGTTCCTATATCAATTTTAAGAATACTATTTTCTACCTGTAATCAGCCTCAAATTAGGAACAAACAATGCGTTCTTCAGAGCTAATGACTTTTAAGTATCAAGCAAAACCACTTCCACAAAGAAAATATAAAAATAAAATAAAATCATCAAGTTTCAACTCTCCCGCTCCTTCTTTTTTTTTTTTTTTTCCTCGTTTCACGACATCAAAATCAACGACCAATTAGATGCGAACCTCACAACATAACATTCAAAATAAACAAAATTCATGAATTAAAAAAAAAAAAAAAAAAAAACCGAAACGACTGAACAGGATTAAAGAAGAAAACGAATTCTACCTGTAATCAGCCTCAAATTAGAAACAAGCAAGGCGTTCTTCAGAGCTTATGACCTTTTAAGTATCAAGCAAAACCACTTCCACAAAGAAAATATAAAAATAAAATAAACTAAAATCATCAAATTTCCACTCTCTCTCTTTCTCTCGTTTCATAATATCAAAATCAAAGACCAATTACATGCGAACCTAACAACACAACATTCAAAATAAACAAAATTCATGAATAGTTAAAAAAAATAAAAAACTAAACAACTGAACACGATTAAAGTAGAAAAAAAACCCTAGGCGTGCACAAGAAATTGAAATTTAAAAATAAAAGAGAAAAAGAGGTAACTTACACGCATCTCACTGTTGCCAAAGAAGACATCGAAGAGTTTGCGGAAGGCTTGGCCCATGCTTCGCTTGCTTCAGTGGCGATGCGTCGTGCGTTGTTGTTGTTCAAGTATGAGCCTCAATTTCGGGGATCGATTTGCTAGAAATTAAAGAAAGCGAGACCGAGAGAGAGTTGTAAGCGTGGAGCGTGGTTGATCTTTTCTTTCAAGCTGCTTCTTTCTTTTTTGTTGGAAGAATAAACAGAACTGTGATATTTTTACCTTTAACTCCCCAATACTTGTAGAGAATACGTTAAGGCCCAAATATTCATATATACAGTATTATTTAATTCACTGTTATTAACATAAGTGAGGTTAAATTAGACATTTTACAAAATACAATTACTTTAACAAAAGGTAAAAAATCAAAATAATAGAAATTAAAAAAAAAAAACTTAAAACTGAACTGTACTGAATTTTTTTCTGAATGTTTTAATTTTTTAAACTTTATATAAGTTTAATTTCAACCGTCCTTATGTAATCGATAAGACAAAAACACTAATGATTTTCGAATACTATTAAATACACGACAAGATTTTTAATAATATCATTAATGTTTTCAATAATTCTAAAGTATTTAATAGTTTTTAAAAATTGCATAGACAATTAAGATTTATCGATTTGTTGAGAATACATAATCTAAAAAAATTATTACTATTGAATTTTTTTATTAAAAAATTATTATTTTTTTGAAGGATTTTTTTGTAGAAATTGAAAAAATAAAGAAATTGTAAATGCTTATTTAAAATAAAACTCAGGCATAAAATGGTTAATTCAAAAATAAATTTGTAATTGTGAATATTCAATAAATTTAAGATGACTATATATATGAGAATACTTGATAGAGGAGTGTAAATTATAGTTTTTTTATTGGGGGTGGACGAGTAATTCGGAAAGCTTCTGAGGGTCTAACGTTATTTGCTCTCTGAAATATGATCTGTTATTTCAGGTTTTACTTTCTTGTTTAGATGTAACCTATTTTGGATAGGTTACCAAAAATGAAAGTGAAAACAAGATTCTGGGAGTTTTTTTAATTTTTTTTTTTCCGTTGATATGAACTTGTTAACACCTCAACTAATTCTTAGAGACCTTGAAATCAACAACCGCATAAATCTCCTCAGTGATAACCTCTATTATTGCCTAAAAAAACTCATATTAGACCTTTTTTTTTTTAACCATCAAACCATCCAATGACAATAGACTATGCAACGATGGTTTCTTATGGGAGTTTTCAGCATCTCTTTAAACTTAATTATCGGACATTTTAGCTACCAGAACAATAAACTAGATCTTGATATATGAAACACCTAGATCTTGATATATGAAACACATCAGATGGCATCGATTGTCATATCAATTTATATAAATGAATTAAACCATTTTCCTTCGAGATGGTAAAGGTATTTTTTCATATTTATCAGGAAGGCGAGTACTCAGTACTCCAAATTTGTTGACAGACAATGCACCACATCCCAGGTTCGAGTCATGGGGTGTAAATGTGAAAAGTCAGATTATCTGGACGGATTAGTCATAAACTCAGTTTGTAGGGGTGCCAAGGAGAAAGGCCAAATCCTGCTCGTGCTAAACTCTTCTGGGATGACGTTTTACTCTGCCCTGTTCCAGTTCACCAAATTGGGATGCAAACAAACATATAAGAAGGTTTCTTATCCATGAGAGATCAACCATACCAGAAGTTCATCAGCTCGCTCAAGCGAGGAACGACATCAACATGCACAAGAACAAAAGTCTTGGGAAATTTCATCTACCATGAAGGGCAGCATTTGTCGAGTTTGCTTTGTTTCGAATAGTTTAGGTTTTGTTGCAGTGCTGGATGAGTGCTCAAGCACACACTTGGCAAAGCCTGCACATTCTGGAAAACGGAATCGGTTAAGCTAGCTATTGCACACTTCCTATGAAGGCAATAGTAGGCTACAACCTGGATCATTAGAAACATGAAGCAAGGCTATGTATTTAAGAGGAACAAAGCAAATGTGTTCAATTCATTACACAAGTGATCTAGAAGCCACTTCTTTATCTCTCAATCACTCAGGCAGATTAACATCTGACAAAATATTGTTGCCATTTTATCAGATAATGCAAACACTGGGAACATGGTAAGTCAAAGTCAACCAAGTTGAAGAGGCGAGGCAAGGCTGGCTCTGCCACCAACATATCGGGTAAAAATCTAATTGAATACTGGAACAGTATTTGAAAGCAATAAAAATAAAACAAAACTTGGGAGTTACAAGTGGTTATTAAACCGAAAAATTCTACTATAAAATACAGATAAACGAGATATTTTGAAATCCCAAAACTTTTGCACCCAATATCTAACTGCCCTAATAATAAAAAAATAAAAAAATAACCTTGATTATCAGCATACAGATTTCCTCAAAATATACAAGAAAACTGTAACCAAACTAAAATGGTAAAACTCATACAAGTTCAAAATTGGCCGAGTAAACCTTATGAAGTACAAAAAACCACATGTAGAGCAGTGACAGGTACCAACAATCCTCTTACCAATATAAGCATAAATTTCCCAAAGGAGACAATTAAACTAGCAAGCCGTACAAGATTTAAAATGAGATAGGTGTCCCAAGCTTAAATGTAACCAACTCGACTACAGACAGGTAACTGAATCCAGCAATGTCAAACAAAAGAAACAAGAATGAAGAAACTTACAGGTTGCTGAAAATTGTCTTCCTTTTAACTTCCAGTCCTAATTCAGCACATCCTGTGGAAGCAATTCACCTTGATCTTCTCAAATCACATGCATATTCCTAGCAAAGAGCTGCAAGTAATAGATTTAAGATGTGATAGCCAATTTATGTACTTTTTTTTTTTTTTTTTTTAAGGATGTACGTTAAGGGGAACCAGCACCATTGTCCATGGAGAGAATATAATCATATAAGTAAATCCGAAGAAAACAGAATTTCAGTAAAGTCAGCCTCTGATTCATATTGTCATTTTCTCCCTCTAATTTGTACAACTCTAGTTCAATTTACAATATACAAATCTTCTTCCATTTTCTTTCTATATCATTGAAGAAAAACTATGATTGAATCATATGCGCCAAAATTTCAGAAGTCAAAATACAAAAGTTCAAAACAGTCACTTTTCTTGTTCTCTAAGCTTGAACTGAGTGCAAAAATCTTGATACGGTGAGAAAGCTTCCTGCCATTTTGAGAACTGCTTCTTAATGATATTGTAAGCTTTCGATTCAGGAGGTGTATTGCTAATATTAGAAGTATCATACTTCAAAACAATGGGGCAAAGATCATCACCCAGATCAACTGCAGCACTATCCACTTTGTCTTTCAGAAAAGACTCAGACTTGGCCACTTTGGAAATCAAATTGAAAAATTTCTCATCCTTGTAAACAAAGTTTCTCAGTTTCTGATCCTTATCGGAGCAATCAAGTACAGTTGGATGGTAGTAAATGAAAGGTTTTGGTTTTCGAGAGTCAACCCATGCCTCATCTCTGTCATCAGCAAGGGAGACAGCATGTTCATCACGAAAATCAATGGCTGAATCTGATACAGCCATTTCACGGGCCACCTGCATAACTTCCTCACACCGAAGATTAAGTTCTGCCTCTGATGAGAAATTGCTGGCTTCTTCTTCTGAATATCGAGAACTGTTACGGAATTCATGAAGTGTAACAAGAACAGGGAGTGGAAGAACAGGACCTACAAGGGCATCATCACGCTGCACTTTCTGTGACCACTTATTGCTGCGGCATGAAGGCTTCCTTAAGAAAAAAGGTGGCAACTGGGGTAGATCTGGAACAACTAAAAATTCCAAAGATACCTTCTTCTTGTCCATAAGTACTTCAAGAACTTCAGTATAGTTGGAAAAGGCCAATTGTAAAAGTTCCATTGGCAAGCCAGCCCATGCTCTCCTCAAAGCAACCTCACGAACACTTGCTGGCAAGCTTATGTCACTAAAAACAACAGAAATGGCAGGAGATGTTCTAAACCGACTCAAACCACAAACTTTCAGCTTCTCACATAAGATTTCATGGAAGTCTATGTTAAAAGAATCTTTCTCTTGCAGATCATTGAAATCATTCTTCAATTTGGAATCCAGGACTTCAATAAGATTACCATTCAAATGCCCATAAAGATAGTCAAGTTTCAAGTACTTGTATCTTTTCGGAAATTTGTAATTGTCATCATCTCTAGAACACAATAAGTTATCTTCCAAATGTAACAATAAATCTCGATGGGCTAGTTCTAATCGTTTTACCACATCCCATGAGGCAAAATATCTTTGTGCTTCAAGCTTCCCTGAGGACATTAGCCTAATCAAAGTGAACCCACCAGATTCATCAGGTTCATGAATGAGGGTAGAAAAATCCTTGTTTAGTATGCCAAAGCCCAAAACCATGTCTTCCTTCTGCTGCCAATCAGTCCATTTAGGAAGATCATCTTTCCAAAACTCTTTTCTTAGAAGACAAGTTCCACACCAACAACCACGTCCTGACAACAACAAATCCGTAGGGAGTTCCCATGCATAAAGAGACTTGGAAAATGTTGAAATTTTTGAAGCAAAAATCCCACTATGACCTGGTAAAGGAGGTCCATAACAAAATAGACGAAATTCACATGACCAAAAAGATCCCAAGATAATGCCAAAACCCGATTTATTTGCCCATTCATACATATCATCCCCTGACTTTGACCTCAACTCAGACAATCTAAGCGAGTCAATATAGCTTGGTTTATCAAGACCATGAGCCCACTGCAACACTGGCATCAAAGGCTTACGCACATCAGAGAGGACCAGCAAACTATCAGAAGCTAAAACAAAATTAAAACCATCACAGCCCACTATACAAAATGCATGGAACTGCTCCTTTTCAACTGGAGCATACAAACTAAGCATATCAATCTTCGCTAACAAACTAATATTACAATCATCGGACCTCAAATCAACTAAAAAAACTGAATCCGATCGAGCAACAATCAAGATTCTAGGATGCCAACTGAACTCACAACCTATCCATTTACAATTCCGTAAACAATCCGAATCCTCATTCCACGACAATCTCAACCTCTTCCCTTTTAAATATGTATTCGTTTTCGAATTTCTAACACAATCATCCAGATCAAACAGAAACAAAACACCACTTTGTAACAAAATCACACTCTCCTCAGGCAAATGCGGGCTCCAGCAAGCACCCACAACAGCGCAACTCTTAAACAACTTAAACCCCAAATAACTCACAACAGGCTTTTCACTAACTCTACTAACTTTAACACTAAACCAATGAACCGAATACATTGTAAAAGCTAACAAGTAACCAACACTAACCAAAGCATTACCTTTAAAATCCGAAACATCCCCAACTGGATTCACCAAAATCTTGCATATCCGATGATTAAACCGATTCTTGACTACGAAAACACCGTCATTTTCTTTACGCAAAACATCAAAACCGGATTCCTTCGCCAAAACCACCAAAAACCCAACTTGGTCATGGTTGTGACCAGTGGAAAAGAACACAATGACACTGTCATTTAAAGGGGAATGAAGAAGCTGAAGACGGTTGTAGGCGAGAGCAGAAACGGTATCTTTATGATGTTGGGGTGAAGATGAGAGGAATGAAGGTAGGGAGAGCTGTGGAAGAGGAGAAAGTAAAGGGGGGAAAAGAGCGGGAGAGGAGAAGAGAAGGGTTAGAGATTTGGGGTTTGGATTGAAGAAAAGAGGGCCAAGAGTGGAACTCAAAGATGGACCTGAAAGAAGAAGCGGCGGCGTACAAACTTTGCCCACCGGGAACTGGGACTTCCATTCATCTGTGAAGTCCATTCTTCAAGTTTTATTATTATTATTGCTTTCCTTTTTATGATGGTGAAGACGATGATGATGATTCACAAGACACATTCAATCTTTTTAAAAGGCATTCAAATTCCAACCCTAAACTGGGGACACAATTTAAATCAGTACCCACCTACGGCAGCCGCCAAAGCGCCGCCGGCAACGAAGCTAGAGGAGTCATCCGTTGGTCCCGCCACCAGTAACCAGCTCACCTGCCAGCAGCAACCGCGCCAGACTCAAGCGCCAAGCGGCGTAAAGGCACCTATATTTTAGGTAAAAAGAGAGGGAAAAAAAAAAAAACTAAGAGGATTTGGTTTTGCAGTGAGCGTGGGAAGCTTTGTGAACATGTCCGTCTCTGTAAATTAACAATTTGTTTCTGTGGGGCCGGGCAGGTATGGGCTGAGTTTCTAAATTCACCCATATACTGCCTTGCATGTCCAGCCCGTGGCCCGGATTGGGCTGGGTGTTGATATTCCTAAATTAATTCTATTATTTGGAAATAAATTTATTTATCTCGTCCGATTAATGTAGTATTTGACGTATCATCAATAACATTTTATCAGTTTTGTATATATAACATTATTGTTCCTTAAAACAAAGATACCGATGAGAACCATGACGATTTCCTCTTTGTTATAATGATTTCAAATTTCTCATACTCTCGTAACATTATAATGTTTGTCGGAATATCGCGGGGTCATAGATAATAAATGTGTTAATTTAACTAAAAGAAAATTCTCATTACCTAAATAAATATATCATGTTTCATTTTATTTGATTCTTATAATCTCAAAATTTATTATAACAGTCTCTAACTTTAAATCACATTTTTCTTTCTTCTTTATCCATTTCTAAATTATTGTCGTACTCTAACTTTCTATTTACATTTTATTTATTAAAAAGTTTCGATTTTAATAAATAAATAAACTATCTTCTCTTGTTAAAAAAAAGTAAATATACTTGCATTCATTTAAACTCTCTTTGTTGTATTTAATTAATATAGTTTATTTTCTTAACTTGAGATCACTTAATAAGAAATGTATCTTTATTCAATAGTTTAATCGATCGGTTCATAAATTTTATTAGTATTCCTTTATCTCCATGAAAATATAGGAAAAAAATAGTTTTAAATATACAATTATTTTTAATTAAATATGAAAAAACTTGTATTAACAGGGACGATGGGCAAATAATCAAGCCAGTCGCGCACCTTTGAACTATTGATCGGATAAAAACTTTAATAATCACCCTTATTAGGGGTTGAGATAAATCGAACTTAAGATTTCTTAAATAATATGCTTAAGAGTTTTAGTTAACTACTCGAGTACTTAGTGGCGGTTAAACAATAGTGACCAATTTGACTCATACAGTACTGGAGGTTATCACATGCTTTTGTATGGTACCACCCAACAAACTAAATATAGTGTGAATGGCATTTTCTGGAGGAGATTGTCATTCATGCTATTCTTATTTTATTGTAAAGTAAACAATTATTATCGCTTTCCCAAATCAACCACCAGTCTGTGTCTCTCCCAAGTCCCAATCGATAAAATAATAGAAGGGAAAAAATAATAAAATAAAATTACTTCTATTAGTTGTAATAGATATTAAAAAAGAATTATTTTATATTTTAAAGTGATGTGAAAAATTATGATTGGATGAATTATATAAAATATTAGTTTTATAAATTCATAGTAAATGAAAGTAAAGGATATAACATCATAAGAGTATTGTCACGTCACTTTATATAAATAATTTTGTATAATTTTTTTGTAAGTGTAGTATTACTTATTCAATGAATAAATAAGTGTAGTACATTATTGTGATTAACAATCACCTAAAATCACTTAATCAATCAATTTTCTAATTGAGTGTAATTACATTATTTTATTTTCTTATTGTATAGTTAAACTTTAGTATAAATAAGTGATATATTTACAATTCAAAATAATTCAATACGTTACAATTAAATTTATTTAAAGATATATTTCTGACATACCTTAACTTTTTAGTTGTCTCTCTTGCTCTCTCAAAAATATATGTGGAACATACTTCGACTTTTTTTAAATTATCTCTCTTGTCCTCTCGATTTCACCATGGTATCATGGCTTCTAAGAATGCTCTTGAACATTGAGATAACTTCCATTTAGAGCATTTATAATATTATCAATAGATAACAAAATAATTTTTGAATTTATATATAGGTATATTAAATGATGACTTTAACCATCTAAGTAGGATATCCAAAAAAATTGTGTTCATCTGGGAAAGTCCCAATAGACCCCATATTGAAAATTAATTAAAATACAAGTGGCAGGTGGTCTAAACACTCCAGTTAAAATATATATATAATTTTAATCAATTTTGTATGTTATCAGATATTTTCATATAACATTTATGATATGACAGGGATGGGTGATGGCTAACTAATAAGCGTGCCAACCCCCATTCATCTTCGTCAACCTTTGTATTACCTTTTCTCTACATAAACCTCTAACACCACCATAACTTTTATCTCTATTTCAACCTTCTTTCATCATCACAACCACACAGCCATGCGTCAAACAACCGCCACCGCCACTGTGGGCTCTCACGTGGCTGTCTGCCCCTTCCCCTTCTCTTCCCACGCCGCTATTCTCCTCCCCATCATCCACCGCCTGGCTCTCTCCTCTCCTACTACCGTTTTCTCCTTCTTCAGCACCCCTCAGTCCAACAAAACACTCTCCTCCACGTGCAAACACTACATCTCGCAGCTCAACGTCAGAGCCTTCGACGTGGCGGACGGCGTGCCGGAGGGGTACGTGTTCACGGGGAAGCATCAGGAGGATATTGAATTATTCATGAAGGCGGGACCGGTGAACCTGAAGAAGGCGGTGGATACAGCGGTGGCGGAGACCGGGAGGAAGGTGAGTTGCGTGTTGAGTGATGCGTTCCTGTGGTTCGTGGCGGATATCGCGAAGGAGCTGGATGTGCCGTGGGTTGCTTGCTGGGCTTCAGGGCTGAACTCACTTTCTGCTCATGTTTATACTGATCTTATCAGAGAAAGAATAGGGATTGAAGGTAAGTGAAGCCTGTTCATAATCCAAAGGGGGTTCATGCCTCCGCTGACACCGGTAAAATCTTAAGTCAATATTTTATCTGTACTTAATGTTCCTAATTAATGGGGTTAATTTTTAATGTTTTTTGCCCCCACTGAAACAAAACCCTGCCTGTGTCACTGCATTTACCTGTTCCTAAAATCTAAATGAAAATACAGGCATTGAAGAACGTTTAGATGAAAAACTCGAATTCATTCCAGGAATGTCAAAGGTACAAGTTCGTGACTTGCCAGAAGGAGTTGTTTTGGGAAATCTGCAATCACTTTTCTCAAACATGCTTCACCAAATGGGCAGAAAGCTGCCTCAAGCTGATGCAGTTTTCTTGAATTGCTTTGAAGAATTAGACCTTACAATTACGAACGATCTCAAGTCCAAGTTCAAGAAGTTTTTGAATGTTGGTCCCTTCACTCTGTTGTCTCCGCCGCCACCGGCTGAAGTTCCTGACACTAATAGCTGCCTTTCGTGGCTGGACGAGCAGAAGAAAGCTGCTTCTGTGGCTTACGTCAGCTTCGGCACGGTGGCGAAACTGCCTCCTGGTGAAGTTGTTGCCATAGCTGAGGCCCTGGAGGCTGGTAAAGTTCCGTTTATATGGTCACTCCAGGACAAATTCCAGGTATAAATCGCTATGAGAGTCATACATATACGTTTATTACTTTTTATATCAGTAACCATAATAAAAATTCCGATTTTAAATCCTGGTTACGTCTTGCAGGCAGATTTACCAAACGGGTTCAAAGAAAGAACAAAACCTCATGGAATTGTGGTGCCATGGGCTCCTCAAGTAGACATCTTGAAGCATGAAGCCATTGGAGTTTTCGTAACACATTGTGGGTGGAACTCAATGCTGGAGAGCATAGTTGGAGGAGTACCAATGATTTGCAGGCCATTTTTTGGGGATCACAGGCTGAACGGGAGGATGATAGAGAGCGTTTGGGAGATCGGACGGAATGTAGAAGATGGGAAGTTCACAAAAGATGGATTGATCAAGAGATTGGATTTGGTTTTAAGGCAAGAAGAAGGGAAGAAAATGAGGGAAAGAATCAAAAAACCAAAAGAAGATCTTATAAATGCCATTGGACCAAAAGGAAGCTCTGTGGAGAACTTTCAAGTGTTGTTAGATATTGTGTCAAAGGGCTAAAGTAAGTTGACTGCTTGTTGAGAAAGGTGATGTCTCAACATTTGTGATGATTTTTGTTTTAGTTGCAATAAATGACGAAGTGAATGAATTATCATTTTAGCTTTTAAGTAATGTGGTGCCGAGGGCCTCATTTCTAGATATATAATTTACACTATCGTGGTTGCCTTTTGTAACAAATCCCACATTGAAAGCGTATTGGGGAGGTCTTGGGCTTATAAATGGGGGGAGTCCCTCCACCTAATAGGTTAGCCTTTTGGGTGTGAAACTCCCAGCCCGTGACACTTTGCTGCTTTTGTATGGTACGAACTTGATCTTGAATGTTGCCGAAACCTCGACCGTTATTAATGAGCTTTAAGATGGCATCATAAATAGTTTTGGTAATAATAGAAGGGGCAAGGCCCGGGCCAGCCGGCTTTGGATTTGGCTGTCCAAATTGATTGGGAATGGTCTTGGGTCCATGAGATTTCTCAGGGCCCAGACCGGTCCTAGGACCAGTCCTATTGGCTTTTTTATAAAATGATATTTTAACCCTTAAATTTATTATGTATTTATATATTATAGGTAATTTTAGCTATTTTTCAGGAGGTATATGTATTTGGGGGTTTTAAAAATTAACGAGCCCAGGCCTGCGACTGATTCTAGGCTCAGGCCCTAGAGGAGGGACCAAGTTTTTGGGTGATCCCTTTGGGCTCGGCCCAAATTCCTACCTCGAAAGACAATATTACACTTACAACTTAATTTTACAAATTTTTTCTTACAATTTTAATGTGACATTTCGTAATTGGTCAGCTCACAAATGAGTCTTGCATGTTCAGTTGCGAATTAACCAATTACGAATTACCACGTCGGGGTTATAAAAGAAAATTTGTAAAATTAGATCGTAAACCAATCTTTATTGTAATAAAAGTGCAAAACATAGGATTTTTTTCATATAGGAATGATAGAAATATTGCCGTTTATTTCGGGTTTATTTTCCTAGTGTCTGCACGCACATTGATTCAAATGTTGCCCGTTTAAGTTTATTTATGAGATTTCTAAAACAACAAATCCATGATTGAATTTAATAAATATTTTTGAATAACCTTCAACTGTTTAAACACTTTAGAATTTAAAAGAGGCATGAAGTATTTTATACAAAATAATGCGAAATTGCCTTTTATTGACACATCATTCAGCAATATTAATCGTGTTTCTATTAAAAATGACATTTTATATTAATTTGTCCTTTTATTTTATGTTACATTACTTTATATAAGAGACTTTGTATCAAATACAAGATCTATCGTAAATAGCAAATCCTTATATACCCTCCTGTACAATTGGATTATCAACTTAGCATTCAGTAGATTTGGGATTCTAATATCCCTTAGCTGCCTGCAACTCTGCCATGGTTGTTGGGTAAGAGAAAAGAAAAAAAAACCACTGAAATATGTTCCTTCAAAACAAGTTTTAGGACTATAAATAGATCAATATCACGAATTACAAAAAGAAAATGGGGAAATAGAGAAAGGTGAAGAAGGGAAAAGAGAAAACACAAAAACACGGAGCATTCTATTAATATGAAATATTAAGGGAATTTTCTGCACAAACTCGCCAAGGTTAGTGTATAGTATTAACTCCTAATGGATTGAATCAACACTCCAAAATGAGTCATCTAAACAGACAGTCTGCTTTCCAACCATCATGACTGAGTACAAATATATCAAGCTGAATCCAGGAAAACCAGTACAGTGACTCGGTTTAACACCCTACATTAGCATTCTAAAATACTCTACACCCAGCCAATAAAGACAGAGAAGCACCACGCCGGCAGCAACCAAAAGACTGGCACACTGGCGCCTTCACGATTCACCAGTTTCCATGGGACCGAAAATTCTGGGGATGATAAAGAATGGGAAAAAATGCTCCTATCTGTGTTCATATCACCTGATTCTTGTAATTGAATCAAGATGCCTAGAGCAACTCCCAGATTAAAAAAAATTTAAATGATGAAATTAATTTCCAATGGCAAAGTTAGCCATCTATGAGTCCACCATTTCATCTTGTATCTCGTTAGGGGCGATAAGCCCTGGAATAGAAAGCATTCGTTGCCGTTCTCTTTCCCGTTGAGCGGCAGCTTCTTCTGCATACAAATCTTTGTTGTCCTGTAGAAAAAGTTGAAGAGATAAAAAATTAGACTCATGATACCAAGAATAGTTCAAATAAAATGTAAAGCACATATCGGAAACTAGTTGAGCAGCACAACACAAGACAAGACATATATACTACTTCCAAGTGTCTGAAAAGTTATGTCTGAAAAGTTAGGGCTGACGTGGAACCTCATCAGCAAGGGCCAATCAGGGTTTAGGAAAGTTTTGTGTCGTCCAGGCGCGGCCACGTTGCGTAATGGCGCAAGTGGTATGATTCCTATCAGTGTAGTGGGTGAGTGTCAGGCTTGCGAGTGGTTAGAGATCGCCCACGTGTCCAAACCCTATGCAAGTTGAGGATATCTCTCGGGCAGGCAACCACTGGGACGCAAAGAAGGATTTGCACGACACCTACCCACTTGCGGATTTGTAATCATTATCTTGAAATCTCCCACTATAAATAGAGAGCTCCTCTCTCATTTGCGGGATTAGCTAATCTTACTCTAAAATAGTTTACACTCATTCTCTCTTTCTCTGTATTCTCTCTAAATTGTAACTCAACTTGCTGCTCGCGACCTGATTGTTTGCTTTTTATTAATACAATAGCAGTGGACGTAGGATTCACTTTTGAGCATCCGAACCACTTTAAATATCACTTCCCATTCGTTATGTCATTTCATATTCTCATATCACGTGTGATTTCTAAGTCTGCTTTGCACTTTACACGTACGAGTACTTGGTGTCAAAATCAAGCATCAACAGTTTGGCGTTAGAAGGAGGGCCTAATTTAGTATATGCTCTTGATCAGAAAATCTCTGACTAATAGGTCCCACCACAAGAAATGGCTCGCTGTTTCGAATCTAAGCAAACCAATTATGGCAATGAAGAAATCCCCAAGGTACAGGAGGGCACTTCTCCCGAAGTGTCGCCATTCCAGCAGAGTATCATGGAGGATATTCCTTCAAGCTCGCAGCTCAATCCAGCCGTCATGAGTTACCGGGAGAGGTTCAATAGTACTCTCCAAACGGTTAGCCAAAGGCTAGATCGATTGGATTGGGTCGTACCACATGAATCCAATGAGGCGGTGCCACCGCCAAAAACGCCTGCAGGTCGTGTGAAAGCATGAAAAAGGGCGAAAGCCCATATCGCGCGCACTGCAGCATGTCAAAGAAAGGGAAAGCAAGTGGCACACAGTGGACCAAAGGGCTCCAAGGGACCAACGAACACCAATCGCACATCAAGTAGAATACCCGTGGCACTGCAACTCGGCGACATGTCACAGCATGAGCATTCCCATGCCACGTTGCATGGGCACTCCCATAAAAGTGCTAGGCGAGGAGATTCCCAGTATCGTTAAAACGACGACCTCGATCATCATCGCGGGGGATTCCCGTCGTCTGTGGGTCAGTTCGTACCACCGCAGAGATAAAAAAAAATCCCCAAATCACTCAATGCATCACACGGCTCCAGTCGGTGTGTGTAACGATTTATCGGAGCTTTTGGACGAGTTGAGGAAGAGTTTGATTTGCGGTCTTATCGTAACCGCAACCATGAGAGTCGAACCCACATTGCGAAAATTCAGTCCCAGGTAGCTCCGCTGCCTCTAATTGAGGAACTACAGCGAGTGTTGGATCAGCTTAAGGCTCAACATAATGAGCAGGGGAAGATCGCAGAGGCGTCTCCCTTTTCTCCAGTAGTGTTAGTTGCCCCTCTCCCATCGAGATTTAGAATGTCCGACGTACAGGCATTCGATGGGAATTCTGATCTGCAGGATCATCTATACGAGTTCAACGACCTCATGGAACTTTACCAAGTCTCTAACTTGGAAAAATGTCGTTGTTTGGTAATAACCCTAATTTCTCATGTTAAGCGCTAGTTCAGCTCGCTTCCAGCGGAATCAGTCAGCTCCATGGCCTCAAATGAGCTCGACACTTCTAGGCAAACAAGAAGTTCTCAATGCTGCTAAGCTATCTGAGTAATATACGGCAGGAAAGGGATGAATCCCTCCAATCTTACATAGACGGGTTCCATAGGGAACTCCACAAAGTGGCTCATACTCCCGAAAAGTCCGTTCGTATTGTCATTATTGCGAGAGTTTGCCTGTAGAAAGATTTGTGGAAGGAACTGCAGTCTGAGGATAATGTTTCCCTCACTCGCTTCTACAACCTCACTGAAAAGTATCTCTGCATTGAAAATTTCGTGGTCACTCTCAATTGCCACGACCCCGGTCCTTCGAGCTGTGCTCCCAACCAAGGGGGGAATAGGAGGGTTGATCACATATAAGCTAATGATGATCAACGGAAAGGAAAAAAAAATAGCAGTTTGAGCCCAAAAAATCTTATGCCCTAGTTTCTCGTCACAATCACGACAAGAGTCAATATACTCATTTGAATGTCTCAGTATCGGCTATTCTAGATAAGTCGAGGTAGGTGGCCAGCTCGCGAGTAGCTGAGCCGAACCGATGAAGAATCCCCCCTCAGCTAGAAACAATAAAAAGTGTTGTTGCTATTATCGGGATAATGGGCATCACACCAATGAGTGTCGAGCTCTCAGCAGGCAATTAAGGACCTTATTAAACAGGGACATTTCAAAGAGTATGTCGATGACTCAACTCATGTTCGAGAGAAAAATCAAGAGGAACCAAGGAAGAAACGTCATAGTCGCAAAGGCCTCTACTGTCTGGGGATCATCTTTGGAGGACCACACCTCACGGGGAATTCTTGAGGTGCCTAGGAAAGGTATGCTCAAAAGCCCATCATGATCTCATAAGTGTAATGAGCACGGCGCTATGACCTGCAAAGGTTTGCAAAGAGGAGGAGATCACATTCTCTGAGAAAGACGTGGTATGATTGCATCATCCCCATGAGGATGCTCTCATCATTGCGCCTGAAATAGGCCGGTGCAAAGTCCACAAGATGCTAGTGGACAATGGAAGCGCCATGAATATCTTATTTCAGCGAGCTTCCGAGAAGATGAAATTGGACGAGGCGGATCTGAAGCCTACCTCCATCCCTCTTTATGGTTTCACCGAGGATCATTTGATTCCTAAGGGAATGACCTCACTGCCGATCACGTTGGGAGAAACTAACGAGTTGACCAAAATGACTAAATTTTTTGTGGTAGACTATTTGTCCGCCTTCAATGGCATTTTGGGACGACCTCTACTGAGAAGCTTCAAGGCAGTCACCTCAATCTACCATCTAAAGATGAAGTTCCCCACCTCGACGGGGATGGGGGAAGCAAGCGGATCTTAACATGCATCTCGCGACTACTATGTAAGAGCAATGCAGATGACACGTAAGGGAAAGGGAATACCAGTTGGCATCCTCAAACAGGCAATGGTGATCAGCAGAATCGAGCCACAACCCAGCCCGATCGAGTATAGCATGGATCCTCGCATCCAAGAATGCCCTCACAGTGGGCTGATCAAAGATTTATCAGAGGTGTCAGTCGACCAAAACGAGCTAACCCCGAGTGTTAAGAATCAGGAGTAATCTCAACCCTCAACTCGCCAAAGACCTGACAGGTTTCCTTAGAGAAAATGTCGACGTGTTCACGTGGACTCACGTTAATATGATCGGGATCAGCTCAAATGTTATATGTCATGCGCTAAATATTGACAGTGCGATCAAGCCGGTTCGCCAGAAGAGAAAAGCCATGGACCCCGAGCGATATGCTGCCTTGAAAATTGAGGTAGATAATCTCCTCTTAAATGGGTCCATCCGAGAGGCACTTTACCTGAGCTGGGTTGCCTATCCGGTCTTAGTAAAGAAGCCTAATGACAAATGACGAACCTGTATTGACTTCACTAACCTTAACAAAGCATGTCCGAAGGACAACTTTCCCTTACTAAGAATCGACCAACTCATTGATGTCATCTTCGGGCATGAGTTGCTGAGTTTTATGGACACCTACTCAAGACATAATCAGATTTTGATGTACGCGTCGGACGAAGAGCATACCTCATTTGTTATAGATCAGGGGTTGTATTGTTACAAGGTTATGCCCTTCGGCTTGAAAAACGCTGGGGCGACCTATCATCGGCTGGTTAACCAAATGTATTCCGAGAAAATCGAAAAATCAATGGAAGTCTATATTGATGACATGCTGGTCAAATCGCATGTCACTTCAGATCACATAGCATATCTCACTGAGATGTTCAGTACACTCTAAAAGTACAGAATGAAGCTCAATCCTCTCAAGTATTCATTCGGAGTATCTTCAGAAAAATCCCTAGGGTATATGGTTAACCAGAGGGGAATAAAAATCAACCCCGAGAAGATTCAAGTTCTCCTTGATATGAAAAGTCCGACCAACCAAAAACAGATTCAAAGTCTCAATGGGAGAATAGCAGCTCTCAGTCGTTTCATATCAAGGGCAACATATCATTGCTTGCCATTTTTCAGTATACTCAAGGCCAACAAAGAGTTCGAATGGATTCCAGTCTCAGAAAGCCACCTCTCCTATCCAAGACTCTCTCCTAGGAAATTCTTCTCCTGTATCTATTCGTCTCTTAGTATGCGGTCAGTGCAGCTCTAATCTGGGAAGAAAGCAGAGTCCAATGGCTAGTATATTACGCAAGTAGGCGACTATTAGACGCCAAAATGTGATATCCAAAAATAGAGTGATTAGCTTATGCCTTGCTGATCGCCTCCAGAAAGTTGTGACTTTATTTCCATGCCCACACAATCCATGTCTTGACTAATTATCAGCACAGGCAAGTCCTTCAAAAGCCAGAGGCTTCGGATGAGTTGTTTAAATGGGTAATGGAACTAAGTCAATTTGATTTGCAGTATAGACTGAAGGCGACCATTAAAGGGCAGGTTGTTGCCGATTTCATTTCGGAGTTCTCACACTAATTGAATCAAGAATCTGAGCAGCAAGCCAGCAGAGCACCCAAGAAACTGTTCAAAACTTATCGACTTGGAGCCTCCATGTCGATAGTTCCTCAAACCAAAAAAGAGCCGGGGGAAGTCTTCTCCTCCTCAGTCCCGTAGGGACTCGTATCCACGGAATTCTCCTATTTGGGTTCAAAGCTACGAACAACGAGACCAAATACAAAGTACTGCTCGTTGGTCTATAATTAGCAGAAGAGATGGGGTCAACCGCGATCAAAATTCACAATGACTCCTAGCTGGTTGTCAATTAGATCTTGGGAGAAAATCAAGCCAAGGAAGAAAACATAATCAGTTATCTAAAGAAAGCTAAAGTTTGACTCGAGTCTTTCGAGCACTTCATGATCATGCAGATTCCTAAAGACAGTAATTCTATCGTAGATGCCTTGGCAAGAATAGCCTCGTCGCTAGACTCAGATGCACAAAAAAGTATTCATGTTCGGTACATAGAGATCCCTAATATCAGCTCGCCTGAACAAGCCGTGGGCACAACAGAGTCAATTTTCTGGATGAACCCAATTATTCAATATCTCCGAGATGGGACAACGCCCAATGACAAGACTAAAGCAAGAACCCTGTGCACAAGAGCTGCTCGTTACACACTCATAGAAGATCAGCTGTACAAGCGAGGGTTTAGAACCCCTCTCCTCCGATGTGTAATCAATGAGGAAGCAGACTATGTCATGAGAGAGATACATGAAGGGGTCTATGGTAATCACACTACTGCGCGATCCCTCGCCAACAAAATTGTTCTCAAAGGGTACTACTGGCCCCTGCTTCAGGAAGACACTTTCAACTTTGTAAAATACTGTGACAAGTGCTAGCGGTTTGCGAACATGCTACGAGCTTCTTCCCACCAGCTGATAACCATGACCAACCCATAGCCATTCTCTATATGGGGAATTGATCTTATTGGACCCATGCTAGCCGGAAAGGGAGGGGTCAAGTATGTTATGGTCGTGGTGGATTATTTCACTAACTGGGTCGAGGCTAAACCATTGGCTGTGATCACTACCAAGAAGCTCAAAGACTTCCTCTTCAAAAATATAGTGTGCCGCTATGGAATTCCTCATACACTCATCTCTGATAACAAGAAGCAGTTCGACAATGAGAAATTCAAGCAGTTTTGTGATGAGAAGGGGATCCAAAAAAGTTCGCCTCAGTCGCGAGGCCGCAAGCCAATGGTCAGGTTGAAGCTATCAACAAAACCATTAAGCACACTCTGAAGGCCAAGCTTGACGTTGCCAAGGGTAATTGGGTTGACGACCCAGAAGTCCTATGGGCATACAGGACAACTCCAAGAACCTCTACTTTAGAAACGCCCTTCTCGCTAGCATATGGTTGCGAGGCTATAATCCTAGTGGAAGTAGGGACTGATTCACTTCAGAGAGACCTGCTCAATAAAACAGACAATGAAGCACTTCTGCATGGAAGTCTAAACTTAGTTGAAGAACACCGCGACAAGGCTCAATTAAGGATTACATCCTACTAGCAATGTGCGAAAAGATTCTTTGACTCTAAAGTCAGGAGAAGAGACTTTCAAGTCGACGACTTGGTTCTAAAAGAAGTCCTTCTCAGTATAAGGGAACCAAGCGCGGGGGTATTAGGATCGAACTGGGAAGGCCCATACCATATCGCCAAGTTAATATGACTAGGAATATATCACCTCAAAAAACTTAATGGTTTTGAAGTACCGTGAGCTTGGAATGCTGAGTATCTTCGCCCCTATTACTAGTAATTCCGAACTTGCTCTTTTAATTCCCTTGTAAAATTTCTCTTGTAAACTTTGTAAATAAGATCGCTCTTAAGCAAAATTTATCTTGTATGATCTTGTTCGTCACAATGTTTTTACAATCTTTATGTTTAGATATGTAATATTTGTGGAGTACGAAAAATTATAAGTGCTATCACAAATGGCTAGAAAATATCTTATGTTCACATATGTAATATTTATGGAGTACGAAAAATTATAAGTGCTATCACAAATGGCTTGAACATATTTCTTTTATTCATATAATGGTAACTAAGTATAGAGACAGGAAATGCAAAGATAGTCAAAAGCAAGGTTGTGCAAAAGTAAAAGCGATCACTTGTGTCCACCTCCAGACCCTAAGGGTGCGACCTAGGCATCCCCAGGTTGGTCATTGACCACCAGGTCAATTGTTAAGTCCTCTGGAACATACTCTTCCAATTGATCGCCCTCTGGATGAGGCCTTTGTCCCTCCTCCTCAATCGCATCATCAGCTTCCGCCATGGAAGCAAGAATGCAGGATGTTCTAATAGTCGGTTGGGAGGTTGGTAAGGTCCATCTCCGAGTTCTTTGGTCGTAGGGCATAAATGGCCTGAATTGCCCAGTCAGCAGCCTTCCTCTCAATTTCTAGGTTTTGTCGCTTCATCTGATCAGTTAATGAAGTGACTCGCCCTTGGGATAATTCAAGGTCCGCTTCCAATGCCCTCTTCTGCTTCTTGGTATTTTCCCACAACCGAGCTCTTTCTTCCTTTGCCCTCAAGGCTCGTTCGGAGTTCGCTTGGAGCTCCTGCTCTTTCTCGCCACCCTCTTTGGCAAGTCTAGCCACCGTCCTCTAGAGCTCCTTGATTTCTTCTCCTTTGTTTCTTGAACTCGACCTTCTGGAACTCTACTGTGCGAAGCACAACATTCCTCTCTCACATGTACTGGTTCACCTAGAGGTGGAATTAATTTCTTCGCCTCTTTGTCCACAGCTGTTAGGTCCTGTCTCAGCTATACATTTTCTTCCTTCAACTCATAGAGCCCCTCAGTAGCGTCCAGGTGGGTCTTATGTTAGGCCAAGTGCAGGACGAGCAGAGACTACATAAGAAATGGAGCAAGGGTTAAACTCTATTTTTTTTGAAAAAACAAAGGAAATGAAAACCAACCAATATTGGAAAGTCCTCGACGAGGACGAACTGCCTTACTTGACTTTGCAGTTGAAGCGCACTAGTCATCAAGTCTAAAGGTCGGGAGGCCACAAACTCTTCAAAAGCCTTGGCAAGTTGGCACTCCAAACGAGTATACACCACTCGCTGCAAGTGTTCCGAAAGTTGTCCCATGGAATCCAACACATGTGTGCCAGCTCTTGAAGCAGTTGGCACCTCGCCAGTCAGCTCTTTGCCTACTTTCCTTCCCAGGCCGCGACCTCCCCTTGTCCCCTAGGTGGACGCTCAGGGACTAGTGTAACGCCAATTGCATGCCTCGAGATCGCCCCCGAGCGAAAGGTTCGATGCTACGTGCCTCAGTGCCGATCCCCCAATCCCTCTAGCTCGACTCGATTCCTACCTCGGCAGCTTGCTTTCTCTTTTTAGATTTTTGGCCCATGGTTTTCTACTTAGGGCGAGCAGCCGCAGGCTAGGAAGTTTCCACTGGTCATTCGGTGGGTGTTCGTGCTCCCACTTACGCTCCTTCGACGGGGGTGTACCTAGAGCTCGCCTCAGATGGCTCAGTGGGGGTGACTCAAGGAAAAACAAACCCCTTGGTCCTTGACGATTTTGGCATTTTGGGTGGCATGGTCACTGCATGAAAGTACAGTTAGTAAAAAAGGTCACTGCATGCAAAAGAATTTTTTTTCTAAAGTCTGCAAACACTTACGAACTAAAGGTTCTAAGGACGCTTCTTAATTAAAGAAGTCATACTTTCTCAGGTTGGCAGTTGTCACGAGTAGTCTCGTATCATGACTCTGCTCAGGCAGACTACCGAATGCTAATATTCGGTTGAAGTTAGTTAAAGTCGTCAACCTGGCCGTCTTGTTTCCTATGAAGAGACGGAAAGCTCGTTAGAAAGCAAAGACTAAAGGAAAAGAAAAAATTCACTAAGTAAATGAAGGGAAGACCTACTCAGCTCCTTAAATTGGTAGACACCATCATAGTGGAAAAAGAAAAATTTGGTTTTGTATGCCCTGACATTACTGGGGCAACCAAATATGCCTCCCTCGATCGTAGATCGCTTCGAGAGGTAGTAAGAGTCTTTGTCCTTGCTCTTCTTCAAATAATAGAAGCAAGCGAGCTCCAGTGCTGTGAAACCCCGTTTTTAATCCTAATACATATTACATATTCTGTGTGATTTTATTTTTATGGAACGGGATTTCTGTTAGTTTTTAAAAGTTTTATTGGGAATGAAATTGCAAGATAAGGAAGCTGCTGGGTTTGCATGTAACAAGGGGCAAAATTTGGAGGTTTATTTGAAAGAAATGCTGATTTGGTAGGGGTTTAGCGGGATTACCTGTAATCTAGGGGCAGAAGCATAAATTTAGAAAGATTAAAAATATAAAAAAAAAAAAAAAAAAAAAAGGGGCTGATTTTGGCTCAAATGAAGAAGAAAGAGACGAGAGCAGAGGAAGAAAGCGAGAGCAGAGCAGAAAAAGAAAAGTTAAAAAAAAGGGAGGCCGATTTTCACCCGAGATGAAGAAAAGAAGAAAATCGAGAAGAGAGGGGAATGGGTGCAATGGAAAAATGGTAGAGTGAGAGAGAAGAGTGGAGGAGAGTGCAGGGAGCTTCGGTTGTTAGAATAGTGAATGGCAAAAATCAAACCCTTTTCTCCATACTTCAAGCATGCATGTGTGATTTGTTGAGTTTTGTTTCTAAGATATGAAAGATTTTACATGCATGGAGATACATTGCATCCAAATGCTCAAATTCATGTCTGCATGTGTAAGTTGTGTTTTCCATTTTATTGTTTGATGTAAGTTCTGAGTTAATTGCAAAGTTTACTAAATATTGCTTTTTCCATGCTTCGTTGAGCCTTATGGAGAATTGTTTGATTGTGGTTGAGTGCTGGAATTTTTAGTTTCATGGGTGGAGATAGTTTGAGTTGTTGAAGGAAGTTTAGTTTGAGGGAACAACTTGAAATGTCCGAAATTCCTTTTTACTTTGAAAGTACCCGTGCAACCTATACTCTTAAGTTTTCATGTATTCTGCTTATATGATGGCTTTAAGTGCATGCCAGTTAACAAAAGAAAGAAATAGGTGTTCTCTGAAAAACCACATGTCAATTTGGGTGGATAATGGTTAGCACTTGTGTTATATTATGTAGAATTAATGTGTTGTTAAAATTGGAAACTTACAGATCTGATTAATTGGATGGTGTGTTGAGTTATGCATGTGAGGTTTTATATATATACAGGATGTGGTAAAAAAATCTTCTCGATAAAAAGGCCAAATAGGGGTGCTTTTTGTTAGTTTTGAAAGTATGTTTTAAAAACTTGCATTTTACCCCCTATTTTCCATGAAATCTCATATGTTGGCATGATTTATCCTTATATGAAATATTATTATTGTTGTTGTTGTTGTTGTTATTATTATTATTATTATTATTTTTGCTCTTGGGTTTAATTATAATTATAATGTGTTATATGAGTTTTGACTTTTAAAAGTTATATTTGCTTACGATTTGTATCGGACATATGCTAAGATCATGTGATGTTGAATTAATTTTCAATCTGGGTTAAACCGTCAGTTTCTAAAACATGTTTATAAAATTGTAGTTTCACTCCTATATGTGATTTTTTAATATTATGTCATATATGTATGATTTATAAGCACATACGTAATATGCTCTTGACTTACATGTTACTTGAGATTATGCATGAGTATGTTGTGATGCTAAAACCACCCTACGAAGTACCCATCCCCTAGAGATACAAATTTTTGGCTCTGTCTGAGCGATGTAGATTCCGTTGGGTATGACAGCTTCAGATTTTGGCTTTGCGCATGCGTATGATAGATTTTATTGGCTCTACCTATGCGTTGAGTGGTCCACCGTAAGACAGTATCAGTGGCTCTGCCCGTGTGATGATAGATCTTGCCGGGTATGACAGATTTTATTGGCTCTGCCTGGGCATTGAGTGGTCCGCCAGGTATGGCAGTTTCAGTGGCTCTGCCCACGCGATGACAGATCTTGCTGGGTATGACAGGTACATCCCTTGCCCTGCCTGTGTGTGGGATGCCCACGAGGTAAGACAGACCCGATTTGAGGGTACTAGTTCATGGTGAGAGTTTTCTGCTATTAACATCGAATCGCTTTTAGAATGTTCAAAAATCACATTCAGTTTTTAGTATCTGCTATGAGCGATAGCCTCAATATGAGTTTTAAGAATGTTAAGAGAGCCTTCAATATTAGCCACAGTTTTAAAATAAGATATCAGCTTATAGTTTTCAGTATCAGTAAAAGCTATAGTATCCAGTTTAAATTTTAGTTATCAGCATAAAGTTTACAGTATTCCAAAATCAGTTATCAGTGCATAGCTTCAGAAAAATCAGTCTTCAATTTTATATCATCACAATAGTTATAAATTTAGTTACCAGATTTTGTTTTGAGAGTCATGAGTGTTCATTGAATGATGGTTTGGATGTTTGTAGCATGACTAGTGGAGTTATTATTTTCATAATCATATGCATTCTTGAGTGATGACATAGATGGTTGCAAAGATGACTTATAGGAAATATTGTTCCCGTACATAAGCACTTACTTATGTTTTAAGTTTCCAGAAAAAGAATTTTAAGCATTCAATGATGAGCTATAATTCAGAATTTGTTTTCAGCTTAAATGATGAGATTACAAGACTTAGAACAATTTTAGAAAACGAGTTATACATGCATACAGGAATGATTTAGTTACTTCCATAACACGTTCATAGAATCATGTTGTTTTCAGGATTTCATAAGAACTATTGCATGCCATGACTATTGTTGAAGAATGTTTTGCAAACTCTCCCCAATCCCCCACTCACTGAGTATTTTAGCTCACCCCTTTTTAGACCTTTTTCCCCAGGTTCACAGGAAGAGTCGTGCTGAAGAGTGATTCCTCTCGAGGTTGGGCCCTTACGTCATCGACTCATCATGTGTGTAAAAATGTCATGCTTATTCTATGCACTATGTTTTATCCTTATGTTTATCTCCCGTGTTGATTATAAAAGATATGAATATCGATACCATCCGTTTTTGGATTTTATGAACGCATGCAAGTTAGCTTTGATTTTCAAATGTATACATATATATATCTTATGTGTTTATGCTTTCAAAACGAATCCAAGCGAATGTTTTTATGAAAAACGTATTTAGAATATAGGTTTTTTTTAGATTCCCACATGGCATGTCTCGGCCGCCCAAGTCTCATGGGTGCGTCCGGAGCTTATGGGTTTGGGAGGGTCGAGACAGGTCATGTCAAGCGCAGTCAACTGGCCTAGGCCATTCTCACCGCATGTAATATACATAGCCACGACTATCATATACGCATTAGGCGTCAATTGCAATGGTGTGACCTAGAAGTGATCGAGGATCGACCTAATAAAGGGGTGGAAGGATATCAGCGCCCCACATTTGAATATCGCCTTGGAGATCGTGGTCATTCCCTTTAGGGGATTCTAAGTTGTACATATTCTATGCTGGTAGACGTCTACGCTAAGTGCATATTGATCCACTACCCTCTGTATTTCATCTCGGGTGGCCATTGCCAGAATCTCTTGCACGAGACCCACTGGGGCGTCTTACGCCTGCAAGCTTATCCTCTCGATTGTCTTAGTCGCTGAGGCATCGATCTCTCCTACGGTCTGAAAAAGGGTAACATGTAGAGGTTACTCAGTCTTCGCACAGTATTCTATACGACGACGTGAAAAAACAAAAACCCTAATATATATTCCTTAAACCCTAGAAAAACCCTTAAAAATCCTTGGGGACCACCCCCAAAGATTCGTGCCCTAAAAACCTACTCCTTATAAAAGAAAAAGCTTTCTCTATTCGACTGCCCGTAAACACGTACCACAAAGGTTTATTAAGTAGTTCACACCTACCATTATTGCCAAGTCAAGCTATCTATAACATGGAAAAAAGGAAAAGTAATGGAGAAATCTTCCTTACCTCTTGGCTGTGGGCAACGAACTTCCTATTATAAACAAAAGGTGCTCGCCAACTTGAGAAAGGGGAGTCTGGTCTCGCGAGAGCTTTTTTACTTTCTTTGAAAGTATGAGTGTTGTGACATTGCTTGAGGCGAGCCTAGGGTTTTATAGGGGGAGGAAGTGGCGATTGGTTTTCCCTAAGCTAAGCGACGCCATGATGGAATGCGCTTCTCGCCATTGATTGCGACCATGTGTCATCAATCGGCGAGAAGAAGTAATCGCCACGCTTCGAGAATTTCAATCGGCGATTCCCTCTATTAAAATAACTAAGTGACGGCTCGATTCTCTCATCTACATTAAATCTGCCCTCATCTGCATTTAATGCCCTGAGAGGGAATGTCGTTTTAGCATGGCTTGCATTTAATGTGCATGGCTGGCACTTATTGCGCATAGGATACATCCGTCAGAATAAAGATTATTTTATTAACGAATTAGTTGTCAAGTGCAATGGATAACATCTGAAGAGGTCGTTGGGACAGAACACTCTTCACTGCATATCGATTATGAGACAATATGATTCCTTGTCTTTTGTAAAAATATGCTAAGTATTATCAGGTCGCGAACCTCGGTTGAGATTTGAAGCACATCAATACAGCACTGAGTAAGGTCTAATCCAGGTCGTCGACTTTGCGAAAGAAGATCGTCTCAGGTCACTTGTAGAGACATGTGTTGCGACCTCCTTACAACCCAATAAGCTCGACCAAACGTCATTCAGGATATGTCAAGTCGTAGCATAATTATGAAGTTCTCAAGGTTCAATCCTTAAACCTTAAAAACTGGGGGACTTCTGTTGTGTTTGAAAAGTTAAGGCTGACGTGGAACCTCGTCAATAAGAGCCAATCAGGTCTCAAGAAAGTTTTGTACCGTCCAGGTGCGGCCACGTCGCGTAATGGTGCAAATGGTATGGTTCCTGTCAGCGCAGTAGGTGAGTGTCAGGCTTGCGAGTGGTTAGAGGTCGCCCACGTGTCCAAACCTTACGCAAGTTGAGGATATCTCTCGGGCAGGTAACCACTGGGACACCAAGAAGGATTTGCACGACACCTACCCACTTGAGGATTTGTAATCATTACCTTGAAATCTCCCACTATAAATAAAGGGCTCCCCTCTCATTTGCGGGATTGGCTAATCTTACTCTAAAATAGTTTACACACACACACTCTCTCTCTCTCTCTCTCTCTCTCTCTCTCTGTGTTCTCTCTAAATTGTAACTCAACTCATTTCTCGTGACCTGATTATACCATTTTTATTAATACAATAGCAGTAGACATAGGATTCGCTTTTGAGCATCCGAACCACTTTAAATATCGCTTCCCATTCATTATTTCATTTCATATTCCTATATCACGTGTGATTTCTAAGTCCGCTTAACACTTTACACGTGCGAGTAGTTGGTGTCAAAATCAAGCATCAACAAGAAACAAGCTGTAAAGTTTAACATTGAAAAATGATTTATTAACATTTAACCTTGAGAAGAGATAGATAAGAAGATATGATCAATAGATAAAAAATATTTTAGGTGAAGAAGTTAAATTTTTTAAAATTAATAATTATAAATATATTCATGACAACGATCGATAAACAAGAAAATACTCATTCTATGATAAATACATTTTGTCACATTATTTATCAAATTAATAACTATTGTATATATTAATGATAAAGATCGATAAGAAAAAGAAAATTCTTATTTGTGATATAAATACATTCATATCTCTACATGATAACATTTATGGATACCACTAGAGGTGGGCATTTGGGACTAGGTCCAAAAATCTAGCCCAAAAACCCGGTACTAAGACTGGTCCTAGGAGGCCTGGTCCCCAGTCCCTCCACTAGGCCCTCCTCCAAGGCTCGGGTCCAAATGTTTTTTCCCTTTTTCCTTTTAGTCCTTTTGTACAATTACGTAAAACCCCTTATAAATTTTGAAATAAACAAAAATTGTAGGGGTTAAAATGAAATTTTATAAAATTTATAAAAAAGAAAAAGGAAATTCTTTTTTTTTTTACTTTCTTTATAATAGTTTTTTTTTTTTTTTTTGGTTGTGGGGGGAAGGTTTCCTTTTTTTTTTTTTTTTACTTTTTTACTTTCTTTATAACATTTTGGGTGGGTGGGTGGGGGCGAGGGGGAAGGTTTTTTTTTTTTTTTTTCATTCCCATCCTCCCCACCCCACCCCACCCAATTACACTATAAATAACACTAAAATCTTTCATTTTTTCCACACCACTCAATCTCTCATTCTCTCAATCTCTCTACTCCAAATCTCCAATCAAATTCTCATTCAATTTATATTTATATTTTATTCATATTATTCAATTTTTTTATATTTGTCAATATCATCTCTTATTCATATTATTATTTAATTTTTTTTCATTTTAATTATTTATTATTTTATCATAAATTCATAATGGATTCACGAAATGATGCATTCGGAGGATCATCCCTAAATGAGTTTTACATTCCATCCACCGAAGAAATGGAAGGGTTCAATCCATTTTCACCCTTTCCTCCAGAGGTAGTAGCTGCAATTCCACAACCACATTCAGTCGGGACAAGGTGTAGCCAAACACATGCAAGCTACGAGTCAACGGACACGGGCATAGCCCAACCCCCCTGACCATCAAAGAGGGTCGTGTCCGATGTATGGCGACACTTCACCAAATCAAAACGGCCAAAGACAAATGGGGAGGGGGAAGAATCATGTGGGATATGTAATTTCTGTGGAACCATTATTGACGCTAAGAAGAGGACTTCGACGATGCGACGACATGTGGAGAAGAAACACCCCCAAATAATGCAGTTGCCCGATACATCTTCAATCGAATCAGGTAGACAAATTCAAACTCAACTTAATTTTAATCCACAATCCTCAACTCGCTCAACATGGCAATACAATGCAAATGTTGCACGAGAGGAAATAGCAAGATTCATAGTTGCTACGGACTCTCCCATTTGTTTATCTGAAAATTCTTTTTTTATTCACATGATTTAAACTACATTTTATCCAACATATACCCCTACTAGTAGAAGTAGAAGTAGAAATGATATACTAAAGCTTTATAACAAAATAAATAATAAACTTAAAAACGAATTTCAAAATTTTAGGAATATATCTATTGCACTTGCATCAGACATATGGGCTTGTAGATCAAAACATTACATTTCTTAGATCATAATTGGGGTTTACAACAAAAATTGATGGGTTTTAAACCATTATATGAAAAAACATAAAATTGAAACTATTTATTTTACAATTCTTGAAGTTTTGCAAGAATATTTATTAATTGATAGAGTTGTAGCGCTAACGCTTGATAATGCAACTGTTAACAGCACGACAATCTCTTTATTTGAAAAGAGATTGGATCCACGTGGTGAAGGCAAATTTTTTTACCCAAGATGTGTTTGCCACATCATCAATTTGATAGTTAAAGCAGGTTTAGATGCTATACATTCAAAGATGGAGAGGGTGTGCATGGCTATCAGATTTATCGTCGGCGGTAGCAATAAAAGAGGGTGTGCTTGCCACCTGTTTGACCTTTAAAGTTATGTATGGACATGTCTATCCGTTGAAACTCCACCTACTTGATGTTGGAAATAGATTTGCCAATTGCGAATAAATTACGGATTTCGTCATCTGGAAACACTATCTAAAGGAAGTTGTCAGCTATGATGATTAGGCGGTTCGTGAACATTTTTATTCATTTCTTAAAATTTTTTATGATGCTACTAATACATTAAGTGGTATTTATTATCCGACTACTAATTAGTGTTAGATATTTTACTTCAAATTGCTAAAACTTTTGCTAAATATAGATATAATGACGTTTTAAGGGAAATTGTTTTAAAGATGGAAGAAAAATATGAGAAATATTAGTTAGATATTCCATTCTTATATGGATTAGGCCTTGTTTAAAATCCTAGGTTTAAATTACACGTAGTTAACTGTATAATTACTGAGTTAGGCCAGCATTTAGGACATGATTATACGTCTTATTTGACTGACTTTAAACAAAAATTAGATAACCTTTTTTCTTTATATGAGAACAGGTACAATGGAAGTGGAAGTGGAACGTTCAGGAGAGAGGATCAGGACCTTGATGCGCCCACCTGCAGTCAAGGATCGAGCAAGTGGACGTATATGGAACATGGCGGAAGTAGTAGCTCCAGCTCGTACACACATAGACCAAATGAGCTTAATCGCTACCTACAAGTGGACATGTCCTTTATGACGATGAAGGAGCAACATGACATGGATATTCTTCAATGGTGGAACCAATATGAAAGTCGATTCCCTATTGCAGCCCAAATGGCACGTGATATTTTATCTGTGCTGGTTTCTACAATTGCATCCGAGTCAACATTTTCAACGAGTGATCAAATTGTTGAAGACAGAAGATGTTCTTTAACCGATGAGATGATTGAAGTGATAACATGTTTACGGGATTTGACTCATACAAAAAGAAGACTACAACAACACCCTGAAGATCTCGAACTACTCGAACTCTTTAGGAATACAGATTTGAATGATGTAAATATTGTTGACGATGAAGATGAATAATTTAATAAAAATAATTATTTAATTGTTTATTTGTAAAGCGTGAATGTGTGAAATGTGAATATTACATTTATGTTAAAAATTAAAATTAACTATTAATTTTTTTATTATTTTATTATTTTTTAAAATTAATTAAATTTTTAGAAACTTACTAATCTAGCCTTGAAAAATACTAAAAACCCCCTATAAAATTTTATTTCACTCCTAAAATATAAAAAAAATTCAGGTGGAGAAAATAAATTCAAACCTACAGGACCGATCTTGGGCTCATAGTATCAGTCCTAGAGACCGATCTAGATCCTAATATTACTCATAGGCCTGGGACAGACCCATGAGCGACTGGGACCGATCCCAGACCCATGAGCGACAACACAGGCCTCCTTGAAACTGGTCCGTGACCAGCTCTAGGTATCACCCAACTCGTACCCTAATCAGAGCATTATAATTAATAACATTTATGGATATTAACAATATCACCTAACTCGTACCCTAGTCAGAGCATTATAATTAATAACATTTATGGATATTAACAGCCTCATACCACTAACCAGAACATTTATTAGTTGTACGGACTACGCGTTATCGTATACTTTCTTTCTTGGGCCTGTGAACACGCAAGTGAGTAATAGTAACTACTAAATGTGCCAACCCCATTCATCTTCTTCAACCTTTGATCACTGTTTCACTATATAAACCTCTCACACCACCATAACTTCTCTCTATTTTCAACCTTCTTTCATCATCACAGCCACACAGCCATGCATCAAACCACCGCCACCTCGAGGTCTCACGTGGCCGTCTTCGCCTTCCCCTTCGCCTCCCACGCCGCCATTCTCCTCCCCATCATCCACCGCCTGGCTCTCTCCTGCCCCACCACCTTTTTCTCCTTCTTCAGCACTCTTCAGTCCAACAAAATACTCTCCTCCACGTGCAAACACTACCTCTCGCAGCCCAACGTCAGAGCCTTCGACGTGGCAGACGGGGTGCCGGAGGGGTACGTGTTCACGGGGAAGCATCAGGAGGTTATTGAATTATTCATGAAGGCGGGGCCGGTGAACCTGAGGAAGGCGGTGGATACAGCGGTGGCGAAGACTGGGAGGAAGGTGAGTTGCCTGGTGAGTGATGCGTTCTTGTGGTTCTCGGCAGATGTCGCGGAGGAGCTGGATGTGCCGTGGGTTGCTTGCTGGGCTTCAGGGCTGAGCTCGCTCTCTGCTCATGTTTATACTGATCTTATCAGAGAAAGAATAGGAATTGAAGGTAAGTAAAGGCTGTTCATAGTCCAATGGGAGCTCATGCCCCCACTGACCTTGCTCAATTCTTAAGTCAAAATAAACAGCCTTTAATTTATTTCATTTTTAAATCCTGAATTTTTTGCCCCCACTCAAACAAAATCCTGCCTGTCACTGCATTTACCTGTTTCTAAAATCTAAAAAAAAAAAATGCAGGCATTGAAGACCGTTTAGACGAAAAACTCGAATTCATTCCAGGGATGTCAAAAGTACAAGTTCGTGACTTGCCAGAAGGAGTTCTTTTCGGAAATCTGCAATCACTTTTCTCAAACATGCTTCACCAAATGGGCAGAAAGCTGCCTCAAGCTGATGCAGTTTTCTTGAATTGCTTTGAAGAATTAGACCTTGTAATTATGAATGATCTCAATTCCAAATTCAAGAAGTTTTTGAATGTTGGCCCCTTCACTCTGCTGTCTCCGTCACCACCGGCTGAAGTTCCTGACACTAATGGCTGCCTTTCGTGGCTGGAGGAGCAGAAGAAAGCTGCTTCTGTGGCTTATGTCAGCTTCGGCACGGTGGCGAAACTGCCTCCTGGTGAAGTTGTTGCTATAGCCGAGGCCCTGGAGGCTGGTAAAGTTCCATTTATATGGTCACTCCAGGACAAATTCCAGGTATAAATCGCCATGACAGTCATGCATATATATATATATACGTTTATTACTTTTTATATCAGTAATGTTATCGAAGTTTAGGGTCTGTTATTTTATGAATTCGTTTTGTGATTTTATGAAAACATTGAAGATATCAAAAATGACGGATTTATATAAACTGAAAACGGGTTAAGTATATTGTCTGAAAATAACATTTTAAAATTAAAATTATATAATTTAAAATCACATTTATCAGCAAAACATAGTCAAAGTCAAAGTGGATCTTAATTAGTTGTACATAAAAGAAATATAGTGTAAATCCAATGAAAAATCATGTATGAAAGCATAATCAAGGTTGAAATTTCATATATGTCATAAAATGGCAAATGACTCCTAGGTTTGAATCCAGGACCTTAATGAAGAGAGTAAATCTCTTTAATGGTCAGGCCAATCTTTTGGGATTTTGTTTTGTTTATTTCATGCCAAGTATTTAATGAAAACAGAGAATTGGGTACATAAACCACCACAACCTTAGTAACCATAATAAAAACTGGGACATTAATTCCTGGCTACGTCTTGCAGGAAGATTTACCAAATGGGTTCAAAGAAAGAACAAGATCTCATGGAATTGTCGTGCCATGGGCTCCTCAAGTAGACATCTTGAAGCATGAAGCCATTGGAGTTTTCGTAACACATTGTGGGACGAGCTCAATGCTGGAGAGCATGGTTGGAGGTGTACCAATGATTTGCAGGCCATTTTTTGGGGATCACAGGCTGAACGGGAGGATGATAGAGAATGTTTTGGAGATCGGAGTGAGTGTAGAAGATGGGAAGTTTACAAAAGATGGACTGATGAAGAGATTGGATTTGGTTTTAAGGCAAGAAGAAGGGAAGAAAATGAGGGAAAGGATCAGAAAACCAAAAGAAGATCTTATAAATGCCATTGCACCAAAAGGGAGCTCTGTGGAGAATTTTCAAGTGTTGTTAGATATTGTGTCAAAGCCTAAAGTTGGTTGATTGCTTGTTGAGAAAGGTGATGATTTTTGTTTTAGGTGCAATAAATGAATAAGTGAATGGACTATCATTTTAGCTTATAAGGAATGTGGTGCCGAGGGTCTCATTTCTAAGTAAATAATTTATAGAGTAAGCCACTTTCTCCCTCCCAAGATTTGCCTTGATTATACTTTCCCACCCAAAATGTTTTAAATTATCAATTTACTACCCAAAGTTTATATTCTATTTACTATCCAGAATACACTTTTCGATTTGATAGCAAATGGATAGCAAACTCGGTCCAGGCTGTTAAGGCTTTTGAAAAGGGGATGCCAGTGAGTCATTTGGTGGTGGCTATAGGTTGGATTTTAGTGGTCGGGATTAGTCAGAATCTGACTTGGGAGGGGTGGCTACGCATTCTACAAATCACTTGATTGTCGGTGATTAGCAGGGTTAGCGGGAGTAAGGTTTGAGGGCTTTTGGTGACTAATGATTGACCAGTGATTGGTCGAAATATAAACTTTGGGTAGTAAATTGGTATTTTAAAACTTTTTTTTTGGAAAAGTGTCATTAAGGCAAATGGGAAAAAGTCGTTTACTCTAATTTATACTATTAAGGTTGCATTTGATGCTTTTGTATGGTATGAACTTGAAAGTTGAGTGTTTCCATAACCTGGAGAGTTTAAATGAGCTTTAAGATGGCATCATAAATCATTTTGTTACTAATAAAAGTGCAGAACATGGGCTTTTTCCATAGGGATGATAGAATCATAGAAACGATTGCCCTTTATTTAAGGTTTATTTTCTTAGTCTCTCTGCGCACAATGATTCAAATGTTGCCCTTTTTTAAGTTTTATACAATAACCAAAATTTTACGAGATTTATAAAATAACAAAACCCTAGTTGAGCTTAATATGTATTTTCGAATTACCTTCAACCGTTTATTTTAACACTTAGGGTGTGTTTGGTTGGAGCTTTGAGGTACTATCATCTTATATTACTTGATTATCACGATTGATTGTCAAGTAATATAAGATTATGATAATCTTCAAAACCAATAGTTGTTACTGTTGGTAATATTGGAGGTAATCTGATTACCTTTATTTTTCTAGGTATTTCAAGATTACTAGTTAATCTTATATTTGTTACAATTTTACTCCTTATTAATAAAAAATTTGGATAATAATGCCTTTATTTTAAAATCAATTTACATTAATCTACCATTGCAATTTTGCTCCTCTTTAATTAAGTTGTTGGACAAGAATGCCCTAATATTTAAAACAAATGGCAGACCACTATTGCCGAAGCTGGTCAACCACCACCTACCGTCGTTGGGAGTTGACGATTTGGCTTTTTTCGACCATATTGATGGCTTTAAACAGCCAGATGGCCGTTGATCTGACAAGAAATAGCCGGATCTATTCTAGTCATTTCTAGCCAAATCGATGGATCTAGCTGTTAACGGTCAGATCTGGCCATTATCAACTATTGATCTGGCTATTAATCCCTCGATCTGGCTGAAAATGGCTAGAGAGCTCTAGCCAGATCTATGGGCATATCGACAACTCTTGACGATTTCCAGCGACTTCCGATGACTCTTGATGGTGGAAGGCAGTGGTGGTTGGCGGCCGGCAATGGCTTGAGGTGGATAGGGGTGATTTTGTTATAAATTAAAGTTTTAGATAAGCTAGTGTGTTTTGGATAAATCTGAAATATTGGGGGTTAAAAGAAAGTATTCAAAAATTAATAATAAAAATAATATTATATTAATATTTAAAAATGAGGGATATTTAGTAATTTAAATAACATACCCACCAATTTATTCCTCCCAACCAAACACACTATCTTAAAAACTAACCCGATAAGATGACCGGGTCGCGGGTCAACCGATCCAAATCAAAAATAAAAGATGAACTTGGAAATTTTAAACCCAATTTTATTATTCAATATAAAGTAAGGAAATTAAATTAAATAGAAGAAAAAACAAGAAGAAAGGCACGGGTTTACAATCCAAAACAACCACCTAAACTAACCTAAAGAGGTCTATACAAAAAAGATGGTAGCACAAAACCTTTGGAGGACTTCAGGTGAACCAAAAAAAACTACACATGCTGTACACAAACAACACAGCCCCCAAAAAAGAGCCCAACACCAGCACCACAAAAGCAAACTCCAGCAAAGGATTGCAACTCCAAACCGAAGGAATCCCAAAGCCACAACTGTAGACTTCCCACAGCAGAGAGCCGCAGTAGAGAAGACTCCAGCACTCGTGAAAAGTGCCTAAGTCCCGGCACCACAATGGCAAAAATCCGCAAAGAATTGCAGCCCCCAACAAAAGCAAAGACCAACACCACAACTGCATGACTCTAGAGTAGAGAGCTACAGAACTGAAGACTCTAGACACGCAAAAGAAGTTGAGGGGAAAAGCCAATACAACCAGCAGACCCAAACAGAAAACTCTCAACCAAAATGGGAACAAACCCAGGCACCAACACAAAGAAAAATCCAAAAAGCTATTGATGTTGGATGGGTGTTCTGGTGTTTGTTTCTTTGCTTGCTACTCTACCAGTCTTTGAACTTAAAGAAAAACTGACCTTGATGAGTTCGATCCCCTTCCTAGTTCGTTCTCCCTACTCGCGTGGTTCTGGTACTGCCAAAGTTGCGATGAAAGTGGCTGTTGCACTTTGGAGATGAAAATGCAAGCTGCGGTTTACGGTTTGGAGAAGAGAAGAACGAAATGAAGCAAATTAGGTTTAGGAATTGGTTTTTTAGCGATAAGATTTGCTAGTTAGTGAACCAGTTTAAGCACCGGGCTGATCGGATCGGCGGGTTGACACTATTCATCTGGTCTGTTATTGATCTAAAGCAGGTTTTATATTATTTTTGGTTTTTATATTAACTCGGAGGAGAGTTAAGACCGGGTCCCGATCGAATCGGATGGTCCGATCTGACTTTTAAAACAATGACCAAACATATTAATATAACAAACTCACCAATTCATTCCAACTAACCAAACACATTTCCCTAAAGATTCCAAGTAATCTTCAAGGTAATCTAATTTTTCATTAATATAACATTCTTAGTAATCCAACATTCCTTGAATCATACGCACCTTTAAAATTTAAAGAGATTGCCACCATTTATTCTAAAAACAATATACAAAGTATTTTATACAAAATAATGTCAGATTGCCTTTTATTGATACATCATTCAACAAAATCAATTCTGTTTCTATTAAAACTGGCTTTTTATATTAATTAGTCTGTTTATTTGTGTTACGATTTTTTATTTCTCTCACAAACTCTAACGTGACAACTCACAATTGATCAATTCGCATTTAATAAAATGAGACCCATTGTTAAATAGACGAAACCCATTACGAACTGATCAATTACGAACTGACACGTCATGTTTTTAAGAAAAAATTAACGAGAAGAGTTTATAAATATAGTATTGCTGAATCCTTATATACCCTATGTGCAATTGGATTATCAACTTGGCATTTATAAATATAGTATTGCTGAATCCTTATATACCCTATGTGCAATTGGATTATCAACTTGGCATTCATTAGATTTGGGATTCTAATATCCCTTAGTTGCTTGCAACGTTGCCATGGTTGTTGGGTAAGAGAAAAGAGAAAAAACCACTGAAATATGTTCCTTCAAAACCCTGCTTGTGTCACTGCATTTACCTGTTTCTAAAATCAAAACAAAAATACAGGCATTGAAGAACGATTAGACGAAAAACTCTAATTCATTCCAGGAATGTCAAAGGTACAAATTCGTGACTTGCCAGAAGGAGTTGTTTTCAGAAATCTGCAATCACTTTTCTCAAACATGCTTCACCAAATGGGCAGGAAGCTGCCTCAATCTGATGCAGTTTTCTTGAATAGCTTTGAAGATTTAGGCCTTACAATTACGAACGATCTCAAGTCCAAGTTCAAGAAGTTTTTGAATGTTGGTCCCTTCACTGTTGTCTCCGCCGCCACCTGAAGTTCCCGACACTAATAGCCGCCTTTCGTGGCTGGACGAGCAGAAGAAAACTATTTTTTGTGGCTTACGTCAGCATCGGCACGGTGGCGAAATTGCCTCTTGGTGAAGTAGTTGCCATAGTTGAGGCCCTGGAGGCTAGTAAAGTTCCGTTTATATGTTCACTCCAGGACAAATTCCAGGTGTAAATCGCCATGAAAGTCATATATATACGTTTATTACTTTTTATATCAGTAACCATAATAAAAATTCTGATTTTAAATCCTGGCTACGTCTTGCAGGCAGATTTACCAAATGGATTTAAAGGAAGAACAAAACCTCATGGAATTGTGGTGCCATGGGCTCCTCAAGTAGACATCTTGAATCATGAAGCCGTTGGAGTTTTCATAACACATTGTGGGTGGAACTCAATGCTGGAGAGCATAGTTGGAGGAGTACCAATGATTTGTAGGCCATTTCTTGGGGATCAGAGGCTGAACGGGAGGATGATAGAGAGTGTTTGGGAGATCGGACTGAATGTAGAAGATGGGAAGTTCACAAAAGATGGATTGATGAAGAGATTGGATTTGGTTTTAAGGCAAGAAGAAGGGAAGAAAATGAGGGAAAGAATCAAAAAACCAAAAGAAGATCTTATAAATGCCATTGGACCACAAGGAAGCTCTGTGGAGAACTTTCAAGTGTTGTTAGATATTGTGTCAAACGGCTAAAGTAAGTTGATTGCTTGTTGAGAAAGGTGATGTCTCAACATTTGTGATGATTTTTGTTTTAGTTTCAATAAATGAAGAAGTGAATGATCATTTTAGCTTTTAAGTAATGTGGTGCCGACGGCCTCATTTCTGCCTTTGATGCTTTTGTATGGGGACTATTGACACATGCATACGTGCTAAACTGTGTTTTCCAGAATATGAGGAATATACTCTGGATATTCTTGTAGACACAGGAGCAACCAAATGTATTGCAAGGAAGTAATGTTTTCCACAGGAGCTTTGGAAATCATTGGAAAAACCTATCCTTAATACAGTTGCAGATGGAGGTCAAAATATGATCACGGATGTGGTAGAAAACGTGGTTGTACTGTTAAACGAGAAAAAGTTCACTCTAAGGGAAGTCCTAGTAGTGGATTACTTAGAAGTAGATTTTATTCTCGGAAATAGCTTTCTGCGAGGTCAGGCAGAGGTTAGACCATTTACTCAAGATAACGACCACATTATCCTAGGAGGTCATAAAATCCCTATTCTTGCTAAGCCTGAAGTTTCGAAAGTAAGAAACGGTTTTAGACCGGTGAAACTAAGGCAAGAAGTAGATCACATTGTTTTCCAGGTTTTGGACACAAGGAATTGGTGGTTGAAATCTTCTGAAGCAGAAGAAGTGGATGAGGCTTGTAATGTTTTCTTTCAAAGGTTGTATCCTAGTTATCATACAAACCGGATCGCACGAGGTATATCGCAGAAGGATGATCCCTCTGGTGCATGCCTTGAGAGCACGGATAAATTCATACATAAGGAAAAAATCTTGAAGGTTGAAAACAAGAGCCAAAAGAACTCTTTAAGGGTTGAGGAACTTGTAAAATCCTTAAAAGATGAACTTTCTCCATGCTTTGATGATCAACCATTAAAGTTATGGGAAAGGAACGGTATATATGCCTCACTTGAATTAAAAAGGAAGGATGATAAAATTGTGACCAAATCCTATCCTTATACTCCTGATGCAGAGGAGGAATTCAGTAAGCAAATACCGGAATTGCTAGAAAAGCAATTGATACGAGTCAGTAAAAGTCCACACTCTTCACCAGCATTCATGGTCATGAATAGAGCTGAGCAGTTAAGAGGTAAAGCGCGGATGGTTATTGATTATAGGCAGTTGAATGAGAAAACCATTGACGATGCTTATAAGATACCAAACAGATCGGCTTGTTTGAATATAGCTAGATTTGGAAAAATCTTCTCTAAATTTGATCTAAAGTCAGGATTTTGGCAAATCAGAATGGAGGAGTTAAGCATTCCTTTGACGGCTTTCACCTGTCCGAAAGGATTGTTTGAATGGATGGTTTTGCCTTTTGGACTTAAGCAAGCACCATCAATATTCCAGAGGAAAATGGATAAAGTCTTTGGAGATTTATCTAACTTTTGTGTAGTTTATATTGATGATGTTCTCGATTAATTGACGCAGATATTTGTGAGAGATTTAGCTTTCCAGAAGGCATAAGATTAACTTCAGCTAGTCAAACACTCTGGGAGGATCTAGAAACCCAAATTAGAATCGCGATGGCGACAGGACAAGGGGAAGTACAGCTGCAGAGTTGTTTAGAGAAGCTGGCAAGAAGGTTAGCATGGCTGGAAGCTGACAAACTGTTCTATGAGGATGAGGAGTTCAAGGGAACTGCCTTACTCTATGAAACAGGAATTCAAAAACTTGAGGTAATGAGAAAATGTCATTTGTTTGACATGTCAAAACTCAAACTCGAGAATTTGAATGAATTAATAGTGAAATTGGGAAAAACTGACTTGACGGATGTGGTTCAAGGATTAGCGGTTTATCCTAATGGAGTTATGGAATTGTTCGTTCCATGGAAAAACTTTAGAAAAGGTTTCTGTAAAGATCTTTTGACTAAAGGATGGATCGATACAATGCAAATTGACGTACATGAAGCGATGGTGGATCCGAATATGCCAGATGCGGTTAACCAAACGCTCTGTGTATTAAATCAGAAAGTTGACACTTTCACTTGCATGATTACTTCCTCATTGCAAGAAAGCTATGATGTTCAGCCTTTACAGATATGGGAATTTCTTGTAGGAGAACCATGGTACCGAATTATGCTCGATAGTGAGGTAAGGATGGGTTCTTATGCACTAGAAGAAATTCAGAAGAAAGAAGAGGAAGATTGGACCAGGTTACACATTGCTAAAATGTTACTGGTAAAATCCAAACTGGAAGAGCTCGTGAGAGTAAATGCTACTGTCCATATTCAGAATGGAATTGTAGTAGTTATACCAGCAGGTATGCATTGATCCAGGATACTCTTTTTTAGCATAATCAGGCCTAGTTGAAAATGCTACTAGAAGGGTTCGATTTAGCCCATCTACCGAAGTAGGCCTTACATGTATATTCAGAGAAAGTTAATAATATTTTCAGTTTTGAAAAATTCTCTCAATCTCTTGTTTACTTTTAATTGTATACTCCAGACAAGAAAAAGGATTCATTCAAGAAGATCGATATCCAGGTATGAATTAATCTGTTAAACTGAATATATGAATTTTCTCTCCAATTAATTAACTAAGCCCATTCATGTCCTTCCTGTTTACAAGACCAGCAAACCTTTGCTTTTTTCTGAGTTTTTTCCTTCTTAAGAGTAACCCTCTTTTCAGAAGTATTTTCCTTCGTAGAAGTTTCACCCTGCAATCGTTGAAATTTCGAGTTCCTTCTATCCAAAGTATCAGAATCATAGTCCCGATTCCTTCCTTCAACCTGCTTTACTGCAGTAACCTGCTTAGAAGAAGAAGCCACCTGCTTATCCGCAGTTTTCTCCTTTTTAGCAGTAACCTTTGAAGTAGAAGTAACCTTCAAAGGACAATTCCTTCTCAAATGTCCCCGCTGCTTACACTTGGAGCATGAGAAGTGATTTCCAGTTTCCTTCTTGTCCGCCATTATCCTGCGATTCTTCTGCAAAATGTCTGGACAAAAAGTCAGCAACAAAGTTAGATTTACCAGAAATATATTCAAATTTGATTCTATAATTTGCAAACCAAATTTGCCATCTGATTAGTCTAGCTTTGTCATCCTTTAAAGACAGTTTTATAAAAGTTTTTAAATATTTAGAGTCTGTCCTTAAAGTAAATTCTTGACTGATTACGAACAATCGAAATCGGTCAATACATTCTTTCGCTGCTAAAACTTCCTTCTCATGGACAGGATAGTTTATTTCAGCAGGAGAGAATTTTCCTGACGCATATTGAACAATTCGTTCAATATTATCAGTACCCTTAGCCTTAAGCACACCTCCCCAATACAAGTGAGATGCATCACTTTCTATAATGAGTTTATCCTCATCTTCCGGGAGTTTTAATGGTTTTAACTGCTTTGTCAAGGCCTTGGTCCGCTTAACACAATTAGTGTCTTCAAGTGTCCAATCCCAGGGCACTTTATCACTAACCTTAAGCGTTAAGCCATTAATTACATTAGCGAGATTAGGAACATACTCGCGCATGTAATTGGCTAATCCAAGAAATTGTTGTAACATATGTTTATCTTCCATAACATCTGGAAAATCCAGCAACTTCTTCGAGATATGTTCTTGGAGTTGAATACCTCCTTCACCTATCTCTACGCCTAAGAACTTCACCTTGTTCTTAATCCATTCTACCTTTCTTTCAGATAGAATCATTCCATTATCAAGGAACCTTTTGCTCACCAGTCTAAGATGATTTACATGTTCTTCTTTGGTTTTACTGAAAACCAGAACATCATCAATATAAACTACACAAAAGTTAGATAAATCTCCAAAGACTTTATCCATTTTCTATCGCATGACAATGCATTTCATGACTCATCATCATTTTCGTGCTTGGAGTTTCTTCTTCATATACTAGGATTTGCATAGATTTATACCCAACTATTTTCCTGCTATTACTACTTCTAGCATCACTAGCAGTGTCATCTGTTTCTAGTATATTATTCCTTGATATGATCGGTTGAATTTCCTTATTCCGCTCTAAAGACACCGAATTTCTAGGCGTAGGAAGAGTAACCTCAACCTCATTATCAAGTTCCTGGATTTGAATTCCCCGATTTGGGTTTAATTTCACCACGCTGGGCTGTGTAGAATATTCCAAAACCCATCGTTTCAGCCACGTAAGAGCCTTAGCATTGACTACCGTAGGTCGAATCGGAATTACAGAATCCTGTCCCGGGCCATGAACCTCAGTATCTGTACTGGAGTTCATACGTATAGGATTAACCGAATTTATCAAGCGATAAATCAACCTATACTGAATTGATATTCTGTCACTAGAAGCCATCAAGTCTTCTAGTCCTGAAGTATGAATTCGAAGAACCATAATCCGTTTGAGATTTGGATCCTGGAGACTAACCATATATCCTGGTTTAACAGTCCCGTAGGCATCTCCCAAAGCTAAGTTAGCGTGAAAACCGCCAACTAAAGCTTTTCCAAACGTAAGCCATCGTCTGTCCAGTAAAGCAACCTGAACAGGTACATTCATTCCTCCACGGAATAGTCCCTGCACACAAATCAGTACAGCGCCAAGTTGTACATAATTATACTTGCCATTTGCCCGTTTAGCAAGATGTCGAACCTTCCGTAGCCACTCATCATTCGAGAGTACCAGCTCTCCCTCTCGAGACTAAGACAAAGCTACACGAACAGGTTTTTCATGTACATCTTCCAAGCCTTCAGCTTTAAATAACCACTTAGAGCGTTGTGCAAAAACCTCTCTAGGTGTTAACCTCGGAATTACCCAATTGTCAGGGTTACCCGAGTGATCCTCGTAATTAGATGATGAACTAATTACTGAGTTAGGGTTTTCGTCTTCATTTCTAATTAGGATAAGATTATCCTCATTACCAATACCGCTATTCCTAGGATATTCATTTAGACTACTAGTCTTTTGCATGAATATAACTACGCGTTGAAGATTTGAAGATTATTCCTCAAAAGTCATATCTTTTGAGTCATCCTCTGAAGAATCCGAATCATCAGAGTAATCCGAAACTAATTCATAAACTTCATCATCAGAATCAATTTCGTATCCCCAAACTGGTTCAAATTCAGAAGTTTGGCTTTCCGCGTTGACTTCCAAAAATCTTACCGCAACCTTCTTCTTTCCCTTATGAGGGCATTTATCCGCAAAATGATTCTTGTCACCACAAATCCAGCAACAATTACAATCTTTTGCATTTTTGCCAGATGGGCAGGTAGCACAAAACTTACGTGTTCCGCGTTCTTTAGCGTTAAGTCTACCTTTCCCTGTTCGCCTAATAAACCTTCCATGATCTGGAAGATTCCGCTTATTAGTAACAGGTCGTTTTACCATATTACGAAAACGTTTCGGCTTAAAATTCCTTTTACTGAACGATCCTTTTCGCTTCATATGGTTTTTCCAACCTTGATGTTTAGTCGAACTCTTTGACTCACAGCCATATTGTCCTGGCACACCATCAAAGTTTTGACAACAAGATTCGTTAAACTCAAGCCTTTTTGCTTCCTTATTCAGCTTAGCGTTCAAACATCTTGTCCTCACGAGTTGTCTAACAGCTTCTATTCGTCCTCCCAAAGAATCAACAACCTGATTCTTTTCAAGTAGAAGCTTAAACGCCTCATCTGCTGCCTTATCCCATCCTGGGGGAAGCTTAGCAAAGAAAGTATTCTTCATGACTTCCTGTGTGCCACCAGGCAACTGATAAAAATATCGTCTATACTCACAGACGAAATTTTCAAACAGACACATGTCACAAAGCCTAAGCTTTGTTAAAGCTTCTAAGGCAACTACCTCTGCGAGATTCCTACTAGTAATTGTTATCCTAGTAAATTCTCAACAGAGCATATCCTTGAAGAGTGCAAAGATAGCCTCTCTGTTCTTCAAGTCACCTACAGTATCTAGCAGACCCGATCCAGCTTCTAGACTTCTCCAAAAGCTTCCTGCAACTCCCTGCAGTGTGGATCTTAGAAACCTGTAAGTATCACTGAGTCCAAAATTCTTGTTTTGAATATGAACCCAGTTAACAGTTTCCCATGCTTCGATTGCATCCGTTACATTCGTAACACAATCGATGTTTAGGAAACTTCCGCTGGACGGTATCTCCACCATTCTAGGTACTCCTCTAGGCATAAATTTCGACCTTATCCTTGTGGGATAAGTTTGTTTATATTCAGGTTTAGAGATTTCCTTAAGGAATCCTTCAAAGGAATTTAAAGGATTACGAATTCCTTCAAGGGGATCATCTTTAAACTCAGATTCCCTGAGTTTCGAGATTAGCTCATCGAGCTCCTCCCTTTTAGGACCTGGAGTAAGTTTCAATCCTCCAGTTTCGTTTCCTTTCCTTTGTTTCTTCATTTCTTCCTCATAATACCTGCTGATTCGTTCAGCATCTGAGGTAGAAATTTCCGGAATATCAACCTTCCGTTTTCTATCTATTTTAGAAACAAAGTCTTCTTCCTTAACACCTTTCATAAAGAGTTTTTCCGCCTTTTCCCAATCACCTTGGGTTTCTTTGGCCACAATCTGTGCATATCCTGGAGGCCGACTTTTCAGTTCTCGCTCTTGCTCTCTCAAAAATAACTCTCGAACATATTTCGACTTTCTTCAAATTGTCTCTCTTATCCTCTCAATTCCAACATGATATGAGGGCTTCTAGGAATACTCTTGGACATTCATATAACTTCTATTTATAGCATTTATAATATTATCAATAGATAATAAAATAATTTTTGAATTTATATATAGGTATATTAAATGATGTTAGTTACATTAAAATATGAAATTTTTATAATTACCTGTCAGTATTATGGTCCGATGATAAGACTTTAACAAACTAGGTAGGAAGTTTTAGGTTCACCTAGGAAAGTCCTAATGGACCCCAGATTAAAAATTAGTTAAAGTGCAAGTGGGATGATCCAAACAGTTCGATTATTAAAATAAAATATATATATATATATATATATATATATATATATATATATATATATATATATATATATATATATATATATAATCAAATTTGTATATTATCAGATATTTTCATATAACATTTATGATAGGACAGGGATGGCTAATTAATAAGAAGTAATACTAACCTTACAAAGATGTATACACGAACCATACAAAGAGTCAAATCTAGTCCTTCAAATTCATGATTGCCTCTTTTTCTCTCTCTTTTTCCTTTCTTTCAAGGACTGAATTTAACTCTTTATATGGTTCTTTGTATACCACTTTGTAAAGCTAGAATAACTCATTAATAAGTGTGTCAACTGCCAACCCCCATTCATTTTCTTCAACCTTTGTCCCACTTTTCCTCTACATAAACCTCTCACACCACCATGACTTTTATCTCTATTTTCAACCTTCTTTCATCGTCACAACCTCAGAGCCATGAATCAAAACTACACCCGTCATCGCCACTGCCATCGCCAACGCCACCAAGGCCATCGCCACCATGACCGCCACTACCACTACCACCGCTAGCCCCACTGCCGACGCCACCCTACTCGCACCGCCACCACAACTACCATCTTCATGTTGTATTACCATTATTGCTTTCCTTTTTATGATGGTGATGACGGCGATGATGATGATGATTCACAAGACATATTCAATCTTTTAAAAAGGCATTCAAATTCCAACCCTAAATTGGGGACACAATTTAAATCAGTACCCACCTACGGTAGCCGCCAAAGCACCGCAAGCAACGGAGCTAGAGGAGTCATCTGTTGTTCCCGCTAGTAGCAACCGCTCCAGCCTCAAGCACCAAGCGACGCAAAGCCACCTATATTTTGGGTGAAAAGAGAGGGAAAAAAAACAAAAAACCAAGAGGATTTGGTTTTGCGGTGAGCGTAGAAAGCTTTGTGAACATGTTCGTCTCTGTAAATTAACAATTTGTTTTTGTTGGGCCGGGCCGAGCAGGTATGGGCTGAGTTTCTAAATTCACCTGTATACTACCTTGCATGTCCGGCTCGTGGTCCGGATTGGGCTTGGTGTTGATATTCCTAAATTAATTCTATTATTAGGAAATAAATTCTATTAAGCTTGTGCACCGTGCAACTATTGATTGAATAAAAACTTCAATGATCACTCCCATTAGGGGTCGAGGTAAATCGAACTTAAGATTTTTTTAATAATCCACTTAAAAGTCTTAATCGATTACTCGAATACTAAGTGGTGGTTAAACAATAGTGACCGATTTGAAACATGCAGTACCGGAGGTTATCACATGCTTTTGTATGGTATCACCCAACAAACTAAATATAGAGTGAATGACATTTTCTGGAGGAGATTGTCATTCGTCTTATTCTTATTTTATTGTAAAGTAAACAATTATTATTGCTTTCCCAAATCAATCACCAGTCTGTGTCTCTCCCAATCAACAAAATAATAGAATGGAAAAAATAATAAAATAAAATTGCAGAAGTGACGAGTCAAATTATGATTGGATGAATTATATAAAATATTAGTTTTATAAACTTAGCATTATCAACTGACTTTGTATCAAATACAAGATCTATCGTAAATGGCAAATCCTTATATAATCTCCTGTACAATTGGATTATCAACTTGGCATTCAATAGATTTGGGATTCTAATATCCCTTAGCTGCCTGTAACTCTGCCATGGTGGTTGGGTAAGAGAAAAGAAAAAAAACCACTGAAATATGTTCCTTCAAAACAAGTTTTAGGACTATAAATAGATCAATATCACCCTACATTAGCATTCTAAAATACTCTACACCCAGCCAATAAAGACAGAAGCACCACGCCCGCAGCAACCAAAAGACTGGCGCACTGGCGCCTTCACGATTCACCAGTTTCCACGGGAACCAAAAATTCTGGGGATGATAAAGAATGGGAAAAAATGCTCCTATCTGTGTTCATATCACCTGACTCTTGTAATTGAATCAAGATGCCTAGAGCAACACCCAGATTAAAAGAAATTAAAATGATGAAATTAATTTTCAATGGCAAAGTTAGCCATCTATGAGTCCACCATTTCATCTTGTATCTCGTTAGGGGCGAAAAGCCCTGGAATAGAACGCATTCGCTGCCGCTCTCTTTCCCGTTGAGCGGCAGCTTCTTCTGCATACAAATCTTTGTTGTCCTGTCGAAAAAGTTGAAGAGATAAAAAATTAGACTCATGATACCAAGAAATAAAATGTAAAGCACATATCGCAAACTAGTTGAGAAGCACAACGCAAGACATATATACTACTTCCAAGTGTCACCTGAGCTGAAAATTCTTTTGACTGCACAAGAAAGTCTCGTATGTGATTCTTAAATGTGGAAAGGTAATTTCTCGACTCAAATAATCCATTCACAAATTGAGTAACCTACAAGGAAATGTCCTTTCAAGTCAACAACCACCGAGTAAATATTAAAAAATAAAAATAAAAAAAAATTCAAATAACTAATGAATCATATATTTGATACCTCTGATGCAGTCATGTTGGGAAATGAAGTACCCAAAAGTTTTATGGTATACTCACGAACAAACATTGCATTATTCGGATACGGATAAGAAATTGTGGAAGCATCCCACAAAGGCTCTGTTAACAAGCCACTCTCAGCTTGAAAATAACATAAGGTCAACCGAAAATCTCAACTCGCTGTGGAAAACAACAAACAAGGCATTATATGTATGACACATTACCAAGCAAAACAAGTGCTGGAGCACTAGAACATGCAACTTGAACCCAGGTTTATGAAATGTGTCTGTAAAGACAGCAAATATTTATTGCTCGATTGTCAAAAAATATGTCCGGTAGAATTGGTTACAGAACTCAGAAGCCTGCAAAATTGAAACCACAAAAAATGTTAAGCATCTCACATGGAAAATATTTCATCAATCCAGCAAGAATATGCAAGACGGCAAAAGAAATGATACCTGGAAGTTCTTCAGCATCTCCAACAAAAGATTTAACCCAGTTTCAGCAATATTCCATTCAGTGTGCCGTAAGTCCAAGTTCAAGAGGTTTTTGAATGTTGGTCCCTTCACTCTGTTGTCTCCGCCGCCACCGGC